>OZ026514.1:85600688-86200688 GCA_964019695.1 Loripinus fragilis
GTGTTCTTCACGTTAGAAGATACTGTAGTGTAGTGGTTAAGTCTACGGCGTTGGACGCAGGCGTACCAGGATCGAACCTATTTAGAGGTTGTTGTTTTTTTTCTTCATATTTTTACTAGGCCCAAAAGGAACAGGCGGCATTATTTCAGCTTACTGTAAATTCGGGAGTTTTCGCGAAGTTTTATTTTCGCGAAACTTCTCACATGCAAAATTTCGTGAAAATAAAATTATCGCGAAATAGCGAAATCACTTTGTTGTTTACTTGCCCTAGTCACAAATTTTGACGTCGCAAATATGTCTTTTAACGCTCACATTCGCGTGTATTTCCGAATTTACAGTAGCTTGTGTTGTTTCAGAAGTTTTTATATATGTACCTTATACCTGTTAAAGGGATAAAAAATAAAAAAAAAATAATAAAAAATAAATAAAAAGAAAAAATAAGACATGAAGAGAATAATAAAATCAGACCTCCACCCCCCCCCCCTCCCCCTCCCAATAAAAAAAAATAAAAAAATGAATAAAAAAGAGCAGCCAGTGAGATTCGAACCTAAAAAATGTTCTTTGTGGTTTAGTAATCCTCCTCGTTACCACTTGAGCTACCGCAATTCTATAGATCAATTGTGTATTTATCCTGTCATGAAAGGTAAGTCCCATAACTTTGTAAACAAAACATGACGTCACTTCTACTCTTGGCTGGCAGAATAGTAGCTTAGCATAACTTCATTTAAAATATAATAGCCCTACAATGGTCTAAATATAAACAGATGAAATTGCTTCACTTTCACCTGAATGGAAGTGCGAGATGTTCTTGTTTTTTTTTATATCATCTTTTTTTTATCTATGTTAAAATCTACTGATATATTCCCCAACAATATAAACAAAATAAGATTCATAGTAGCCAATAGGATTTGTCTGAGAGTTATAACTTTGCTGGTGGATCATGACTTCACATAGCCTCGTAAACATATCATCCTCTAACGTGAGAGGGTTACATGATCCACAAAAACGTAAAGATGTATTTCACTACCTAAGAAGTAAAAATATACAGATTTGTTGTCTTCAGGAAACGCATTTTACGGAAAGCTTAGCGCCATATATTCGAGCAGAATGGGGCGGAAATGTTGTATTCTTGCATAGATTTCTATTCGTATAGCTGTTTACACCCATTGTCGAATGAACGAAAATCCAGGTTCAAATCAGGAGATTCTCGTGCTGTTTGAACATGGGTCTGTACTTGAAAATACTTAAAATGAGCCCTGCATTATTTGCATGACGTTATATACGGAAAACATTGCGGACCAGACTGATCATTTCGCCGATGTTTTTGTTCGCGAAAACGTTGCGTAAGGTTATGACGTTATGACGACGTGGTGACATTCGAAAGTACACAGCCGACGCCATTTTGTTTAGACAAATCCAGTGTAAGAAATGGACAATTTAATATTTTAGCAGCGTTTTCAGTGCGAATTGGGCTGGAATAAGGTAAAATATGCAAGAATAACGATCACACATGTTTGTTTCATTGCATTAACACTTGCCGGGTCCCTCGGATGATGTTGAACACTCGGCCTAGCGGCCTCGTGTTCAAACAGCATCCTCGGGACCCGGCAAATGTTAATGCATGAAAAAACATGTGTGATCCCTATATTCAATTAATATACTTCAAA
Organism: Loripinus fragilis; assembly: GCA_964019695.1. Taxonomy (NCBI): domain Eukaryota; kingdom Metazoa; phylum Mollusca; class Bivalvia; order Lucinida; family Lucinidae; genus Loripinus; species Loripinus fragilis. Next base: position 85,602,356 of record OZ026514.1, read on the forward strand.
CTCGAAAGGGGTGTGCATTTTATTTAACAACAATTTAGAATATAAAATAGTTAATACGAGAAAAGATGGAGAAGGTAATTTTGTTTTATTAGATTTGATAATCGAGGATAAAAAAAACTTACTTTAGTTACTATTTATGGACCAAACGATGACCAGCCAGATTTTTTCAGAAAAGTAGCCGATTCAATTGAAGAAATAGGAAATGATACGTGTGTTATATGTGGGGATTTTAATGTAGTACAAGACCAAGATTTAGACACTTTTAACTATTTGCATGTGAATAACCCCAAATCAAAAGAATGTATTTTAACAATAAAAGAAGAGCTTAATTTAATAGATCCTTACATAGAATTAAATGAATCTGAAAAAAAAAATACATGGCGTAGGCATAAATAAATAACCCTAACCCTAACCCTTTAAAACAAGCACGTCTTGACTACTTTCTTATATCAGAGAATTTCATGCCTAGTGTACAAAGTCATAATATCTTACCTAGTTATAGATCAGACCATTCAACAGTTATTCTTTCTTTCCAAATAAATGATTTCAAAAGAGGAAGTGGGCTTTGGAAATTTAATAATAGTCTTTTAAGAGATAGGGAATATATAAACATAGTAAAAGACTGTATACAACAGGTAAAAGAGCAATACATGTTACCGATTTATGATTTGGAATATATTATTGAAAATGAACAAAACTTAGAATTTCAGATATCTGATCAACTATTTTTAGAAACATTGTTAATGGAAATAAGGGGGAAAACTATTTCATATTCATCATTCAAAAAGAAGCAAAATAATCTTAAGGAACATAATTTAGAAGAAGAAATAAAACATCTAGAAAACATTGAACCCATAGATCTGGAAAAGATCAATGAAAAAAAGCTAGAATTAGAAAACTTTCGAAAAGAGAAAATTCAAGGCATAATGGTAAGAGCAAAAATTAAATGGGCAGAAGAGGGGGAAACCAACGCGATATTTTTGTAGTTTAGAGTATAGAAATTATATGAATAAAACAATACCAAAAGTGCAGCAAGAAAATGGCAATACTATTAAAACACAAGAAGAAATTTTAAAAGAAGTTCAAAAATTTTACTCAAATTTATATGCGCCACTAAACAGCGAAAAAGATATAAATGAGCAAGATATTTTGAAAAATTTGCAGCATCCTGTTTTGACGGATATTGAATGATCAAATCTTGAAGGTGAAATAACAACAGATGAAATATCGAATGTACTCCAGAATATGAAAAATAACAAAAGCCCTGGTTCAGATGGTTTTACGGTTGATTTTTTCAAGTTTTTCTTTAAAGATTTTAAACATTTTATTAGACGCTCTATAAATGAAGGCTACCAGAAAGGCACATTTTCTGTTACACAGAGACAGGGAATCATTACTTGTCTTCCAAAAGGAGATAAACCAAGACAATTTTTAAAAAATTGGCGCCCTATAACTCTTTTAAATGTCATTTACAAAATTGCTTCTGAGTGTATTGCTCAAAGGTTAAAATCTGTTCTTCCAAAACTTATATCACCAGACCAAACAGGCTTTTTATCTGGTTGGTACATTGGCGAAAACACTAGACTTATATACGATCTAATGAACTACGTTGAAGAAGAAAATATACCTGGACTTTTTTAGTTGTCGACTTTGAAAAGGCTTCAGATTCGATATCATGGGACTTCATTGGAGAAGTTTTAGAGTTCTTTAAATTTGGGCCATCTATGAAAAAGTGGATTACTGTATTATATAACAATATTTCATCTGCTGTTACCCAGTGTGGATTTCTTTCTGACTTTTTTAATATAGGCAGAGTTTGTAGACAAGGTGACCCCCGTCTCCGTATATATTCTTACTTTGTGCTGAAGTACTATCTTTGATGCTAAAACAAAATATCGAAATAAAGGGAATTAAAATTGGAAATGTCGAACATATTTTATCACAATTTGCTGATGATACGACAATTATTTTGGACGGTTCAGAAAAATCGTTGACAGCAGCTATTCAAACCCTAGATTCATTTGCAAGGTTATCAAACCTCAAGGTGAATAGTTCAAAACACGAGCCATATGGATAGGTTGTAAAAAGTTTGTGGGGAAACGTTTAATCATAGGCTAAAACTTAACTGGACCCAAACTTACTTTGATATATTAGGAATTAAATTTTCGTGCAATTTGGACACAATGGTAAAAATTAATTTTAAGGATAAAATAGAACAAATAGATAAAGAACTAAAAGTATGGTCTAAAGGAAACTGTCTCCATTTGGGAGAATAACAGTCTTAAAAAACTATTGTTATATCGAAATTAAACCACCTATTTATTGCACTGCCAAACCCAACTGAAAAAAAATAATAATTTACAAAAGAAATTCTTTCATTTTATTTGGCAGTCCGGAACGGACAGGATAAAACGTGACACACTAATGCAAGAATATGATAAAGGAGGCCTAAAAATGATCAATTTAAAGAATTATATGTTGGCACTAAAATCAACTTGGATTCGCCGTTTAATAGTTAATACTTCAAAGTATGTATCAACATTTCAAACGATGTATACTAAAATAAATGATTTAATTAATCGGGGTTTGGAATTTACTAAAAGATTGATAAGGAACAAAAGCAACATATTTTGGAATGATGTTCTAAACTCCTGGATAGAGATTTGTAACAAACAAAACGAAACTAAATCAGAAGAAATAGGATCAATAAACATCTGGAATAATAAAGGTATATAACAATAGCAAATAACTCATTCTTTTACAGAAGATGGTACGAAAAAAACATATATTTCATTAAAGACCTTCTTAACGAAGATGGGACCCTGATGAGTTTTAACCAGTTTATCAATAAATATGAACTACAAATAGATTTCATGCAATACTTTAGTGTTAGAACAGCGGTTTTAAATTATATAAGAAGAAAACAAATCCACATTGGTCCCACTCAATTTACAAATAACAACATGCCATTCAATTTCAGAATTGTGTTAAAGAGCAAAAAGGGCTGTAAAGATATGTACAAAGTGTTAAATGAAAAAGAAATAATACCAAAAAGTCAAATTAAATGGAATATGGTTTTTGGTAACGAAACTTTAGATTGGTGTCAAATCTATAAAATTCCCGCCAAAAGCTGCAGTAATACGAAATTGCACTGGTTTCAGTATAGAATACTTCATCGAATTTTGGCTACTAATGATTTACTGCTTAAATGCGGAATAAACCAAGATAACTTATGCACTTTTTGTCAAAGAGTTCCCGAAAAAATTTAACACTTATTCTGGTACTGCAACATCGTTATGGAGTTTTGGGAAAATATTGAAAACTGGATTTACGAAAAAAATCAGTACTTGGTGAACATCGACAAAAGACGTGCCATCTTCATATGTAATCAAAATGAATTTAATAAACCTATAAATTATATTTTGATCTTAACAAGATTCAATATTTATAAATGTCGCATAAACAACAAAGAGCTAAATATTGCCTTATGGGTCAAAGAAATGAAGTCTTACATATTGAAAAGAAAATAGCTATTAAAACAGACCGTTTTGATAAATTTGCAAAATATTGGCAGAAATGGATGTAAATATTTGACGATAATTAAAGCTCTCTTGAGTTTTTGTACTGAAATGCGATTCTAAAATGCTAAAGACGAAGATGTATGGCATAGAATATTTTTCAAATTATAAAACCATATCTATATAGATATCTTTATGTCCTTGCGATTTTATAAAAAACACTCTGGTCGTCATAATACGGATTGTCCAAATATTTGCAAGGAAGGTCCACCATGTTCTAATGTTCTAAGTTCACGCAATACGAATCAGCTCTACAATCCACACAACCTATCCCAACACGGGCATTATATTTTTACCACCTACTGCTCCTTGTCATTTAAAATGCACGATGCTGCAGCTGCAATAGGGAGACATATGCGTATAAACATAATATGCCTTCTTTTCTTACCTATTTACACATTTTAATCCACCAGCAGAAGTTGTAACCCCTCACAAACGAAAAGTACGAACTACAAATGCAATTACCTTTTTTGAACATGTACATTGCTAATAACCATGTCACTAGAAAACCTTTCTCATATCCGAACAGAGTTCAGATCAGCTTGAGAATCTATGTATTCCTATCTGTGCAGTCATTCTGCTCTGCGCTGATAGCATATTGAATGTAGCAAGTCAATATTCAAGAATCAAGCTCGTTCACGACGTTTAGCATATGTAATTTAGCTGTTTCTAATGGCTAACGCAAAGGTAGTTTTTCTGGTGACTGTGTTTTACATATTTAGTTGAAATGCTTGAGTGAACTGATGTACAGTAGCTGTCCAAATGTCGGACATAACTGTTAATCCGCTTCGGGACGGCGCCGGTTTGGGGTTGGGGGCCTGGGTGGCGTGTTTTTGTCGTGGTTTATGTTGGTTGTGGATCTTAAGACCCCCCACACACCCCACCAGCCAAAAACAAAGTAACGCATAGCGATTTAGAGGTAAAAAGAGGGTTGGATGTTCTGTCCAAAATATAATGAGGATAAAAGATGTGATTACCAATTGATCACATTCTTAACTCTTTTGTGCGTGGTTTAATTCACTGACTGGCTGGTGGGTTTTGTTTGGTTGGGCGGGTGTTTTGGTAAGAGATTTAGTGGCCGGGGTTTTCTAGTTATTAGTGATTTTCAGACCCCCAATCCAGGCCCTCGGGGCTTGTGCGGCGTCGCGGCGCTGTGCATACGCTGTTTGAACGTGTTTGAACGCTTATTGGGCCCACCAACCCGGCTCATTCTTCGTATGCACCAATGAGGTAGGACTTTCTGTTTCGTGCTTATGGAGAATAAAGATTACTTTGAATTTAAGGTCAACTTTTTTGCGGGAAACAGGTCCTATCTCTTTACTGCACACCATTGATTATATGCATTTTGGGAGATGGGCTGGTGGCGTAATAATGTGTTAGGGGCACCTGGTGTACATCTGTTCCGCTCAGGCTTAGGTTGTATTTTTAGTATATTATTTACATAGACGTACATATAATTTTTTTTGACATAAGGATGCATAATATTGCATCACTATGTCCCTTTGGGTATGCCCTTATTAAGCACATATCTGCTAAAAGCGCACCAGCAGAACTTTACCTGCAATATTCAAGACAGCTTTACAAATATACAAAGATACTTATTCTATATACGATAGAAAATAAAAGCGCAGATGTGCAAAACGCATACCAGAATGGACTCTAAATTCATAGTTTATAAGTGTAATAGCATCGACATAGAATTTTTATGTTAGGTCATATTACATGTATTTATTGACAATCCTGTGATACTATCGTGAAAATGTCAGTAGAAAAATAAAATAAATTACAAAAAAAAGAAAATAGCCTTAAAAACGCCAAAAACATGCCTTGTTCGTGACGTCACAAAAATGACGTAATAAGTATGACCCGCAAACTAAAATCAGAAACGTCGTCTCAGAAGATTGATGTATCCGCTGATATAATTCCTGGGTCTCTAACCTTGCTAACTGTTTTTGTTATCTTAGACCTTAAGATTACCGTAAAACGTTATAATTTTGTCATTATGTACGCAACGTTGTTATGGACGTCAAACCGTTTCCCGAAAATCAATAAACCACTAGTGGTTTATCGATTTTAATGCATGTCGTTATTTCACTCCCAGACGCGACGCCATTAGTGAATGCTCCGACGAGTATGCATATGTACAATTCATACTAGAGTATTCACAGCTCACACGTGCAAAGTAAATGTGTAGATAAAGGCTAAGACAAAAATAACAATAAAGTACCACTGGATAACTGCACATGCATATTTTGAAAGATATACTTAACGTCAGTAAAAACGCATTTTTTACAATATAACCTTACCTGTACCCTAGATTGAATGCTCTTTTAGCATTCGTATTGAATAAAAAGCACGAATCTATGGTCGCGATATCAAGGCAATATCCTTTTGGTACTAATAAAGCCGTCCAGATAAACCAGGCTGTAAGTTTTGATAAAGGGACACAAACGAAATACTCGACACAAAAAAAACTAAAGCAACTTATCTAATTAGGACATCAGATCTTCTTAATAACTGATTGTTTTGGTTTCAAACTTTCTGAAAATTTCAATATTGCTCTATGTTTTTGATATTGCTCATTATACAATTGATGCATTCTTTTGAGGTTGACATCATGATTTGTCAACCCGAGAACAGTGATGTTCACCGAGACGAAGCCGAGGTGAAAATCACTTTCGAGGGTTGACTAATCCTGATGTTAACCGAAAAAGAATGCACCAATTGTTTTGTTATATGACACTGTCTCTCTTTTACTAGTTTTATTTAAAGTATTTCCATATTATAAATTTACTCAAGTCAGATGTTCCTAGGAAGATTATTTCAACAATATACTTCCCAAATATCTGCAACTCTTATGAGATAAGCAAAATAATTGCATTTTAACCCATAGATGCATAGCGTCCTTTTTGTGGAACATAGACAAATAGTGCAGACCCAGATCAGACGCCACAGAATGTGGCGTCTGATCAGGGTCTCCACTGTTTGCTTGCATAATTTTCCATTAAAAATTGAATAAAAATGACAAATACCACCTAACATCCCTTTAAACAGAAATGAACAATTCCAATCGATAACGGTGGGAAATTCCATTCGGCATAAATGGGTTAAATGCTGTTCTCGTAAAATGAATAAATTCTGAATTCAACACATTTTACCTGTGTTATATACATAAGAAATCAGTCAGAGTTGCAACACTATTTTAGCTCTCTATCAACAGTGACAAAAGTAATGTCACCTGTGCTAGATTTAGTTCAATCTATTTAGCTTTCTGTCAGCACTGACATGAACAATCACTGTTTGGCATCAAGATCTGTCACAACCAGTGTAAGCTAGTTTCAGCCAATCAGAGGAGGTATTTTATAGGAGTCATATAACAATTGTTTTAGAGCATTGACAGTCTTCCCCCCTTTGATCAAGCATGCCATTTTTATATAATGAATGTAATGTAAAACAACAACTGTATGTAAAATGATTAGCTTGATCAATGGGGGGATTGAATCACCTCCGAACCCTTTTTTTCAATTTCTTATATGTTGAATAGCAGAAATAGAGTTTTCAACCCTTTTTTTTTTTAAATCGGTACTTGTCCAATGTGAAAAACCTTTTTAGAGACAATTCGAGGGCTGAACCAACGACCTAGTCCACGGAAAAAATATCGTTTCCTTTGAAACTTTTATCTAGACTTTTTATGGGCAATCCTCCATTAAGATGTACATTTTATGATATTGGTCTACATATAGGTTTGTTACATTTTGGTGGCTTTGATGCGATTCAATATTTTTTTTTTATTAATTCAGGCCTTTAGTTAAGAGTGCGTAATAGAAAAAATAATTTTATTATTTCTCAACCAAAACATATATATGTTGTAGGTACTCAAAAGAGCCGTCTCAATACGACGATTCTTTTGAGCACCAAAAACATATGTTAAAACTGATGGGTAAGAAAATATTTACAATTTTACTCTCAAATATTTTGTTTATCTAAACCTGTGTATATTTGTTTTGTGAAGTAGTACAGGCGAATGTTTGGCTGCAAAACGTGCGCATTGTCGACTTACTGTAATCTTGTGCCTTTTGCATATTTGTTGAGATAAAACATGAGCTACAAATACTTTAGTTTAAACTTTTATTTCATTTTTGTATAACAACATGTGTACATATAATACAATAAGTTCTCATACGTGCAAAGACTTTTTTTCAGTATTTAACCTTTCCTCCAACGAAAAAGGTTGAACCTACAACTCGAAAGATGCCAACATTGACAAGAGAGGATACATCTTTCTTGTCACCATTTCATACTAAACAACATAGATACAGAAAAGGCATGTTATACACATTGTGTATGGTATGATAGAAACATTAAGGAGAGTGAATGCAGAAATGCAGTCAGAAATGTGAAGGAAAGATATGAGGCATGAGAAAGACATGTGTTTACTACAGTAAAACCGGTCTTAAGCGGCCACTAGACAACACAAATTGACTGATAACCCAATTTTTTGTCTTTTTTTGAGTGGCCACTTAAGACTGGTTTTACGTAGTAGAAAAGATGACCAAATTAACGTTAGCTCTCTTAGACAAAATGTCTAAAGCATGGAGACGGGTTCTTGCAAGGAAGTCTAAGTGATATATATGATGTTGATTGAAATAATTTGTCCAAGAAAGTTTTTGCTGGATATTTGGGTATATCGCTCATGTTGGGAGTTGTTATAAAATATTTTGTTTGCCATGTACTTTTCTTGTTGGATGCGTCGGGACCAAGTGAGTCTGAAGCGTGGGTAATTTGATAAATAGCCTATTTTCCAATAGAGGATCTTACGTGAGTGCTCATGTTTTATTGGATTTATTTAATGAGTTGGAGAAAAGAGATAAAATGCGAGGCTTCCGAGCATTTTATCTCTTTTTCGCAATGAGTTAAAAAATTCAATAAAACAGGAGCACGAATGTTAGATTCTATTGATCACATGGCATTAAAATACTAAATAAATGCATTTTTGGTGTGAAAACGTAAAGCGTTTCCCTTATTTTACGCAACGTTAAAATGGCCGTCATTACATTTCCCGTAAATCTGTTAACCACTAGTGGTTTATCGATTTTATTGCATGGCGTTATACCACTCTCAGACGAGACGCCATGCGATAAAGCGTTTTGATCAATACCAAAAAAGTAAGTACCTAAGTCAGGTGTGGTACTTGATTATATCGATTCCTGATCTTTGCACCCTTACTTACTTTACTTAGTAGGATCAGGAAATGTCACAATCACACCCTATAGACCAACCCACGGAACTGTTAGGAAAGCTTGAGTCATAAAAGGGACTGAAATTGCAGAAATATACTCAGAAAAACAATTGAAGGATATCAAAATTCTTTTGACTTTATAACATTTAAGAAAATAATTTTCCATCAAAGTATTTTTTATATCTGATAGAACTACCATTATGCAATTCAGAAAAATGCAAAATGAAATTTACGGGTCATTGGTTACGATACAGTACCACACCAAATTTACCAACCCTCTCTACCCAAAGTTCACAAGCAATAAATTTAGCGCCTAGAATTTTTGCTGCAACCTTTACCTGGTCATTGCTTATGTTCTAATTCCGACCACAGACAAGTGTTTACAGCCATTTATAAGCCGTTGCCCCCTAAAAATGGGACAACTTCTTCAATAAAAATGCACAGATATGGCATACCCGAGCCAATATGACAACAAATTGGCAGTAAAACACTGACAAAAACTGCAAAATTAGGTGCCATACTTTTGAGGGAGAGCCAGCAATGATTTCGGAGCCAGTCATTATGGATACAAACGATAAAAATATGTTTTAATCATTTTTGAACGTTTGTGACTTTTCGGTATAGAGGGTTGCACCACTTGGATTTGTACAGTACTAAAACCTATGAAGCGTGACTGAAATCAAGCATCCATTTTGATTGCAGATATCTGGAAGTATGAAATGCATGCATAATAAGTTTAGTTTTTATTGTATTGAATGTTAGAGATGGGAGCGAATCTAAATATCCTTCAATTGTTTTTCTGAGTATATTATCCAATGGTATGTCTTTAAATTCAGCCAATCGTTTATCCTAATTGACATAAGTTTAGCCAATTATGAACCAATTAGGTCACCTGACCAGGTAGACTATATAAGCCAGTTCTTGTACATCAGAGACAGTATTCTGTAAGCAGCAGATGAAGAAGACAGGTTAAGAATACTAAGGTAGTTTCCTTAAAAGAATATTACGAATATTGAATATCTGCAAAAGGAATTGCTATACAGTAAAACATGTCTAAAGCGGCCACTCAAAAATAGACAAAACAAGGATCTTAATGACAAACTGTAGCGAAATGAAATTAAGGTCTAAAGTATTGAAAAATGCCCCTCCCCTTTGAGCAGTCTGAAATACTTTTGACCTGCATAGAGGATAATTGGTTTTGAAACTCAATTTTGGTCTTTCTGACTTTGGCCGTGTTAGACAGGTTTTACTGTATATTGTTTCTGGAAAATAAACTGCACTTACTGGTCAGTGATTGTTGATAAGGAAATTTACTGACAGGTTGATATAAATGATATATGTGTGTCGATCTGTCGTCTAAGCTTGATGGAAGCTTGGTAAGATACTGGGGTTTGCCTGTGATTTTAATGCTTGAATAATTCTCTGTCATTTTGTATGACTTGAACTGCATTTTTTTATTTAGCTTGTTATACCAATCAGTATTTGGAGCAAGCAGCTCTGTCCAATTTGAAATATTGTACTGTCCTGGCAGCCAGGAGTGACAGTGACGTAATGTTTGTTTACAATTGTTAAGTAAAAACTAACTTGTACGCTCCACTTGCGCTAAAGCGAATCGATAGATCACTTGTGTATAAATCCTGTCCATAGAATAGGATTAATACACACGTGATCTATCAATTCTAGATCCCTGATAACTTTGTAAACAAAACATGACGTCACTGTCACTCTTGGCTTGCAGGACAGTACATATAGGTTCGTTACAGTATACTTTACAACCCTAAACTTGGAACTGGACTTGTCCATTTGATGATAATAGGGAAGTCGATCCAAATACGTGCGTGTGTGTGATTTAGTTTCTGTATTGCCAGTCAAATGACTTTTCAATAATTTCAAAAAACCTTTTATTTTTGGGGTAAAAATATTCTTTGAGTTTCGCTATCGTGCTTTGTGGTACCATAATCTGTTTCCTTTTACCTCTATGATCAGAGTAGCATACCATACCTGTTACTGTAAGGTTTGTGCGAATACAATAAAACCCTTTCTCATTATTAAACACGAATTTATCAGCTGAAATGTAATGTTCCAATCCTAGAAATTGTTCAACTTTAGTTAACACTTCTACTGGATTGTGCTTGAACTCTTCGTTTTCTATGATTAAGAATTGGCTCAAATCAAAATAAGACAACCATCGCAGCATGGGTTCATCATATACGGAATGGCTCACAAAAGCATTCCTTTCAACGACTAGTTGGCTGTTATTCGCGTTGAACACAAACGAGGAAAAATTGTGTAAAGCATAATTAGTAATGACGCCTTTGATTTTAACTTCTTGTTGATGTTGTCTAAGCATGAAATGTGATATTGCCCGTGATATAGGCTCTCTTATCATAAGAATAAGTTTGATACTGCTGTTAAAGAGATTTATCCTCTCAGGTACATATCGATTGTGGAAGTATCCCACACTTTTCATAATTGTAATTTGATTTGAATATGAACACGGCATCTGATTTTTAAACCAATTCTCACCTTCACTGTAATTTTTAGAAAAATATGGCATTTCATAACTTTTAAAGGTGCTTGGATAAGTAACAATATGTGGATGTAAATTCAGAAAGTCGACAAGTTCACGGGTGCCACACTTCGCTACGCCAATGACGATACAGATTGGAAATCTCCTGACACAATCCTCGTTTTCTGGCCTTATGAAGTCTTTGATGTGATGATGATGTATAGCATTTCTCATTTGTTGACAAGCCTGGTTTTCATTCACTGTAGTAATATTGTAAAAATCTGATAATGTTTCCTCGGACGTCACCCTTGGAATCAAGTCCAATGTTCTTTGAGAAGATTGTACCAAAGAATTTTCTTTCTCTGTCTGTGCGGTGCCTTGTTTCGATGATGATTTAAATTTAGGTGAGGCTGTCTTTCCCTCGAGTATAATAGGTATCAGTTTCACTTTTCTTTTTAAATATCTTTTGTCTGCAACTGGAATGTTAGTTTCATGTATTAGGTAAGCACAGTAATACACTCCCAAAACCATCGTCACAAGTATAGCACAGAAAGAATTGAATAAATTGACGATCCGTTTCCCTGTCATATCTCCTATTTTAAAGCTGGTCTCCGTTGCCTAAAGTATAAAGGGGGATTCTTTTTTTAAGCTTCCAAGTCATAAAAATAAACTGTTTCTTAGCAATACTGGTCTCGATCCCCTGAAAAATTACAAAAGTAGTAAGTTAGTATGATCAGCAAATACCACAATCACAAACCGCAGGCAAACCCATGGCACCGCGAGGAAGAGTCACACAACAATCACGAGACACCAGGAAGACAAACTAAGCAAAGCAACCAGCTCAAAACTAGAAAAGACATAAAGTAAGGTACAACAAAACATAGAACACAATGGGAGTAACAATAAACAAAGCTACCAAGTCAGCATTCAATGTTTAGACATCATCGACACGCCAGAGAAACGCCATTTAAATGGCGTTTCACTGGCGGGCCAAAGATGACAAGCTTATAGTGGCATTTGGATCCTCTCATCAACTATAAAAACAAAAAACAAACGTTGCTTAAGTTGGACCCCCTCTGACAAAACTTTCTGGATCCGCGCATGCACGTCATGAGAAGTTCACTACGTTGTTTACAGGTGAGAAACTATATAGTCAGAGTCATCGATTTTGATAAGGAAATTTTAATGAGGGTGTTTCTGGTCACGTAATGTTCATTCTATGTATACTGGAAAAAAGCTTGAAAAATGTAAGTTTCCCATCCATTGTAATTTATTTTCTCGTTGGTGCTTTATTAACTACCACTTTATAATTAAGCAATATATAATTAAATTTCTCAGGTATGATGTGGGCAGAATGTGGGCTAACCATATGTTAAATTTAAGGACATAAATAACAATATGTTATGGCACCATGCGGGTCCCACAATATGCGGATGAAAACAGAAATATTTAATAACGGTCTCATGTGTGTTCCATATAGGTCCTATGTCGGTGAAATTCTTATATGGGACCGATGCAATATTATTGAGATGAAAATACACCATTATGACTTTATTGTTAACAGAACCATTACATAAAGGTCCCATATGGCTCCAACATTGGCTAAAATGTCATATATGAGGCCCATATGAGCCTTGTATCGACGATTTGCCCAGATTCTGCCCATACATGTATGGAACCCATTTCGCCTTGCTTGCTGGGAAGGTACCGCATGTGTGCATTAACAGCATGTGAATTGCCATGTTAATAAACGGGGTTGCTCCTGTTGAAACACGAATGCTTAAAGCGCGGGTCACGTATTTTATGCAATAACATATCTTATACGGTAAAGTCGGGTATATTCGAACAGACAGCTAAATTCGGACAGCGACCTTGTTTGTTTCATATTTCAAATATTTGAATAAAAAATAAATTAACTAAGCAAACATTGAAAATCCTGATGAGACGGCTCATAAGAAACCGTCTCATCTGGATTTGCACTGTTTGCAAATATATGTCCGAATTTACCTGATGTCCGATTTTACCCGACTTTACCCAACGAATGATTGGTCCTGGAAGATGAACAGTGACACACGTCCAGCCAAGTGGTGACAAAATAAAGTTCGATAACTTTTTCAATTCGGTTAATATTTCGTTAATACATGTATAATGCAACAATAGCGATAAAAAAAGTTTGCCAGGTCCCTCGGGAAAAAATAAAAACCTCGGGCTTCGGCCTCTGTTTTAACTATCATCTTCCTCCGGAATCTAGCGAACGTTAAAACATTAGAAGACCATGATTAAACCCTATATTTAAATTGCTTCCCAGATGAAGTGGGTTTTCTTGACATCTCTACAAGATTTCATAACCACAAACCAGTAAATATCAAAAACTCTGTCATCTGACACTTCAGCAAAACACCAAAAGATTTTATTTTCATCATTGGCGTAGCATCCATTACGCAGGTTACGCACGTGCGTTATAAAATAGTAACATTCAAGGGGGTAACTTAATGTGATAAAGGTGATTTTCCGTACTATAAGGAACTGCTCATAAAAGAAAGAAGTTGCTCCCTCTGGGAGCAAATTCTTTCCTTTAAGAGAAGTTCCCATTTCAAAGGGGCGCGATTGGAGAAAATCATCGCTCCATCCAGTAGTATTCATTTGATGTGCGTAATTTTTTCAGCGTTTTGGCTACGCTGTTGTTAATGATTTCACAAATTTCAACTGATCGTAACTCTTTGACTGCTAAACGAGACTAAATGTCGTCTGTTGGTCCTTTTAAACGTCCCTGTAGCAAACAGTGTGTACATAGAGGAGCAGTCTGATCTGGGACCACAATGTTTGTCTGTACACCGAAATTAGTCCTTGATGTAAGCATTTATATGTACATGCAACAGAGGACTTCAGTAAACAACATTTTCAGATGCGCTTTTTCGTAGCAGGCGGACGGTTTGTTTGTTTCATTTGATTCATTACGTCCCATCAACCATCTTTCAGATATGTAGGGACGGGTCTTCTTGTGTTGAACCAGTGCTACGCTAGGATTTATGTGTCTTACTCAAGGACACAACGCAGTGACGCCGGTGAGGCTCGAGTCAAGCACTTTACCACTGAATCACTGCGAATGGTTTGATCCTGTTTATAACTTATAAGTATACCTACCCTACGGAGCAGATCCAGTATTGTCCTCTATTCCAATATTCAAATTATGAACAGGTATCTTAAACATATAAAATACTTCTGAAATTCACACAATTTGGGGCAATTATTTTGCGATATAATTGGCCCTTTCACACTAAACGCCATATAATTATATGGGCCAGTTCATACCAAAAACAAAAAATTGAGCCGTGACACGAGATTTCCAACAATATGGTATGTGCGACCAACAAAGGCTCAGACCAGCCTGCGCATACGCGCAGTCCGATCAGAGCCTTTGCAAGTCGCTTGAAGATCCTATAAATGTTCAGCTACTGGCTGAGCAGAATTTGGAGCTTCTAAGCTTACAAGTAGGCTGGTCTGAGTCTTCACTTGTCAAAATGCCACATTGTTGGTAATCACATGTCACGGCTCATTTATAGTGATGATATCTGCGTACAGCTAAGACTCAGATCAGCCTGGGCATGCGCCAGGCTGATCTGAGTCTAACGCAACGTCGAACCCTTAGCTACCCCTTGAGTACACAGCTTAGACTCTGATCTGACAGTGTTTATGCACAGGCTGGCCTCGGTTTTCGCTTGGGGAACTGTTCATTTCTGTTAGTTTAGCCATACACTTACATTGAGGCCATAGAAAAACAATTTATAGTGTTGTTGTTTTTTTTTGTTTGTTTGTTTGTTTGTCTATTTTCAAAGATAGATGAGAATCGTTGTAAACAAACACCGGCCAGTTTACCCTGTTTTTGGGCATACAGGTAGTCTCAGTTTACAGTTGTAATGAACCTACCACAGAATACTGCATATGCACATGGTTGTGAATACCTCACCTTTACCTGTTTACAAGAAATATAGAATCACCTCATTACTATGCATCTTTGAAACAATAATACGTCCCATGGCGGGACGGTCAGTTCGCCTAACCACACTTTTTCCTGGCCAGTAATTCTTGCACATACTTTCGCTTGTAACTGACAATAACCCTTCTTGAATGAATCCGCGGAAGGGAGGTGAATGACCGTAGAAATTATTCCATGATCAATATCCACGAAAGTATGGACCGGGCCGGGATCGAACTCGCGACCCTTGGATCTGCGGTCAGATACGCATCTGTAGCCAGTCACGTGTCCGACTGCGCTACGCGGCCCGGCTTGACTTATAGTGTGCGAGTGGTGAAAGCTGTGACCAGACTGTGTTGCTACTCGATCGAGACTCTACACTGGTCATGTTTGTGATTAATACTAGAATCTGTGCCGCAGCGGCTTACGTTTGGGCGAGTCTCTCTCTCTCTCTCTCTCTCTCTCTCTCTCTCTCTCTCTCTCTCAGTCTCTCTCTCTCTCTCTCTCTCCAAAATAAAACATGTAGGGTTTATGATCACATGGAGCACGATATGAGACAGGTTGACCGCAGCAGGTTCATGAAATTTGTTACTTATCGCAGAGGCAGATCCAAAGGGGGTTAAGGGGGTTCGCTCGAACCCCCTCCCCCCCCCCCCCCCCCGTTTTTAATTATCCTATGAAAATAAAATAATTTGGTCTCAGTGAGACCAAATTATTTCATTTTCATATTTAAGAAAAATGAGATAAAATCAGCAAAACGAACCCCACACCTTTACATATGTTAACCCCTTACCAGAAATCCTGGATTCGTCCCTGTATCGCATGTGCATACATGTAATGTCTTCCTTAACCCTTTGTTTACTGGAAACCCTAAACGGTTACTTTGGTAAATTTCATCAGGGTCTGTACTGTGTGCTAAGTGCATTTTGCTAATTTTTATTTGCTTTGTTGCTTTACGTCCCAAGTCGACAGCTAAAGTCATGGCGGGACGGTCAGATCACCTAATAGCACTTTTTTCTGGGCAAGCTTGAACATGCGGTTAACCAGTACTTCGTGCACATAATATCGCTTGTAACCCTTCTTAAATGATTCAACGGAAGGGAATAGAATGACCGTAGAAATCATTTCAAGATCAATCTCCACGAAAGTATGGGACAGAGCCGGGATCGAACTCGCGACCCCTGGATTTGCAGTCAGACTCGCATCTGTAGCCAGACACGTTACCGACTGCGCTACGTAGCCCGTTACACTTTGCTAAGGGCATTTGTGTGTAATAGCATTGTAATTACGTTACACCTCTTTTTTAAAGCGAAAATATGTAATGAAATGCTGTTTAGGTAGTATTTGAAGTATTTGAATGGACAAAACAGTAATACAATGTGTAAGGACCTGTTATTTCCAACGCATAAGTTATTTGGACCAATTAGGGGGTTATTTACGTTACATTTTTATGCCAATAAAAACAGTGATATTTTATCAATTATTTTAGTTGAAAAAATATCAATACACATTTTAGGTCTTAAAAGCATGCCATTAAAAGACAATCTACTGACCATTTCAAATCTGCAAGCAGAATGCAGGCTGCTGAATGTAATGACCGCGGATAAACCGTTATTTGAGGTAAGAACCTTTACCTCCCTTGAATGTTACTAGTTTTATTACGCTTGTGCGTAACTGCGTAATGAGAGCTACGCCATTGCACCATACTCCTTCACAGTGAAGCCTATCACATCCCAATTAGCCTATAGAAGTGGCATTTTTTTCTATTTTAATCCATTATAATAAAATAACTAGCAAAGCCTCAGATCAGCCTGCGCATACGCGCAGTCTGACCAGAGCCTTTGCTAGTTGCTTGAGTATTCTATAATTGTTAAGCTACTGACTGAACACCATTTGGAGTTTCTCGGCTTTAAAGGAGGCTGCTGAGGCTCGTCCGAGTCTACACATGTCAAAATACCACATTGTTGGAAATCTCATGACACGGCTCATTGTTATATGACTCGAGAGAATCCTGTCTCCTGATTGGCCCAATTTGTTTTCATAAATCTCTATGTCTACCTGAAAACTGGTCTGAACTGGCTCAGAAGGTGATATAGGATGAAATCCAGCTCAAACTGGTTTCCAGAAGTTAATATTTTTGACACTTCTGCAATATCACCCTCTAGAGAGCTAAAAATAGCTTGATGAGTATAAAACTAGCATGTGCTGCATGAAATTGACATGATTTGCTGTTTCACATCCCAACAGGTAAACTAAAGACTTTCATGAATTTAACAACTGTTTTGTTATGTTTTGTTTGTTCATTTATCTTTGTTTGAATAAACAAAATGTAAAAAAGTTTTTTTTTATTAAATTTTACATTCCACATTCAGAGAATTAAACTACATTTCAAATTGCAAAATACTACATTAAAATATTCTAATACAGTTGATAAAACTTTTTAGAAAGTCCTTAGGTTGAAGGTTGACTGCAACAATAAAAGTTAAGTTAAAATAGAAAATTTTCATTCTAGGTTGAAAAGTCATATAACAAAACAGTTATTGACTTCAATCTCGGTATACATAAGGATTTATCTACCCTTAAAAGTGATATTCACCTCGGCCTAGCGGCCTCAGTGAATTATCACTTTTTCGGGTAGATAAATCCTTATGTCTACCTCATTGAAGTCAATAATTGTATATTATTATTTTATATTGAACTTACTTTTTGGTTCCTCTTCTCTCTGCTGAAACTCCTAGACTGACAAAATAAGAAGCTCTTGTAGCGACCTTCCCAGAGTGCACTCCGGTGTAAAGACTTTTGGAAGGTAAAGCCCAAGGTATAAACTTCAAAGTATTTCAAAGTATTTGTCTACAAATAGCATATCAGTTGATATAATATTTGTTCTTCGTGTCAGTTGAAAAGACATTCAGTTGTGAAATTTTATATTACCTTGCTGAGTAATGTTTCATGATTTCTTGGCGTCTGCTCATTTTCTTTTCAAAATCATCTTTTTCGAATGATTCTTATTACCAGACGAAAAAAGTCGCCGCTAGCAAGAAGCAGATTTAGCATTTTCAAAATCATTTTGGAGTTAATATCGGCTAACTTTACACGTGCTTAAAATCAAAATGGCATAAGGACGCTAAATATACCCTACAGCACACTGGTAGGGTGCACATCAGGGTCCATCGGTGTTGTATTGGTTAAAGGTGTCATTGTGATATACAGAATTCACGAAGCAATTTTAATTTTAATAACTTTAAAATCCTAAAAAAATCAATACCTGAGCGTTACGCGCACTGTTTCCTTGCGGTTTTGTCATGCGCTGTTGCGTCTAGCGTCGGGCCTGGTTTTGCTGCGCTCCGCATGCGGGCCTACCGCCGCGAGAAAACCTGCCTTCGGGTGTGCAACCAATTAATGCCCCCCTATTCCACACAGGGAGTTCGTGCAATTCGTGGGATTCGTGGCCTGTGTGGAATAGGGGTATTAGGCCCAACCAGGCCCACCGAGCTTGTGAGACAAGATAGAATATTGCAAGTTTGCATGTCGCAAGTTTGGCTACAGAGAGCGAATGCGCGGACCCAATTGGTAGGACAAGATGATCATTTCGCCACTGACAACTCAGATGACTCCCCAAGATTGCGACTAAACAAAGAAATTGACACAACAAAAATAGAGAGAACCTACAATATTAGAAAACAGCACACTTGGTTTTATTTGGTCTTTTGATGAGAACTAATGGAAAGTTCAACAATCCTCCCCCCCCCCCCCCCCCCCCCTAGAACATAGACTTGTTTTAACCATTTTCTCTCAAAGTCGATGTCAAAATTGAGCCGCGACATGAACTTTCCAACAATGTGGTATGTGCTACCAGCAAAGGCTCAGACCAGCCTGCGCTTAGTCTGATCAGAGCCTTTGCTAGTCGCTTGAATATTCTATGAGTGTTAAGCTACTGACCGAACATCATTTGGAGTTTCTAAGCCTAAACGGAGGCTGCACAGACTCATCTGAGTATACACATGTCAAAATGCCACATTGTTGGAAATCACATGTTGCTGCTCAAATTATAATATTTTGTGCGATTATACCACTTTAAAAGCACGTTTGAACTGGATTATAATGATGGAACATGGCAAATAAACCATTGTACCTCGTTATTATGAAGTCACCATTTATCGTGTTTGAAATACGATAAGCTATACGCGCCTAAAAGCATGAAAAGGAATCTTGGAGCACATCAGAATATTGTGTTGCTTTTGATTTTTCTGCTTAACGGTCCACCGTATAGCTATGGTCAGTTAACCTATAACCACATTTTCCTGAACGACCTTTGTAGTGGGGCTGATATGTGAAAAATCGTGCATTTTATGATAAAAGCATGAAACTTGTACATGGCTAGATAGGTTAAAAACAATATCCCCTTCGCTTTTATTTTTTTAAAAAAAGCGTGGGGCTAATAATAAAAATAATAAGTTTGTAATATGTGAACACAACTAAATATAGTCACATGATACAATGCCCTCAAAAGAGAAAAAATAATCATAATACAATTCTTATTCAGCGTTTGATGATAAATTGATGTGTGTTTTTCTTAATGATATGTATTCTTGAAACACTTTAATTGGAGAATTCCATTATGGCATCCAAGATGGCACCAGAATTAGAAATCCTACCGCCATACATGCAACCATCACACCTTTACTTTCAGACGTTTTTATATACCTTTCAAATAGCTTCTTCCGGAGTTGCAAATTCCTTTCTGAAGGCATCTCATGTGACAAGGGCAAGGCGTGCTCACCAAGTATCAGCGTGTTGTCTCCATATATTGCTTTATAAAACATACATGAGGAATCATGGTGGTGTTCCGAGACTAGATACCCTTGATCGTGAAGACTGGGTTTTGAAAGTGGCAAAAGACTATCCACAATTTCAGTACTGGTACCTGACATCACAATTTGAGTTGCTTGCCCTTGTCTTTGTTAAATCTCTAAGAGAGGGGCATTTCCATTTATATGTGGAGTCACTTTGCAAATTAGTACCATGGCTTTTTGCACTTGATCAGACAAACTATGCAAGATGGCTGCCTGTCCATATAAAAGATATGACTTCCCTTCATGAGACACATCAAGACATTTATGTTCATTTTGTAAATGGTAACTTTGTCATTCGAAAGTCACAGTGTAGATTATCTGCAATATCTATTAACCAGGCCCATGAGCAGATCAATGCCCTTGTGAAAGATGAAGGCGGAGCCATTGGACTCACTGAGAACCCAGCAGCCTTTTTAAGGTGGACTTCTGCAGGTCCTGAAATAGCAAGGGTCGTTACAAAGTTTGAGCATTATAAAACGCGGTCGCCAGCACACAGTGGGAAACAACATCATGAAAAAACAAAAGAAATAAACCTCTTTCAAGAAAGATGCAACAGCTCTTGTTGATGTAATTGATGATATGGGTAACCCTTTCCAGGAAGAGAGTGTTGATTTGCTGTATCTAGACAGTAAAACATAGCTGATGTTCCTGTCATACAAACTGTACGGACTATAGAGAAGCTGGGTCAAGACAAATATGAGTCATTCATAAATGAACGCATCAAGACAAATCTATATTTCATCCTATCAGTCGCAACCAGCTGCCTCTGTTTAGCAACCAAAAGCCAAGGGAAGTGACAAGGTCGAAATTACATTTGGAAGCAGCAAAGAATGACTGTTCACTTTTCTCGAAACTGTACATAGTACACCAGGTCCGTGACAGCAATCTTGAACAATTCTTTCAGCGTTAAAATGGACATGTCCTCCAGCTCTCTCAGATAGAAAGTAATTACATAATGGAACAAAGTCTGATCTCATTTAATGTCTGCTTAATGCTTCATATTGATCAATGCTGCAAGCATCTCTTTTCGAGCAAGGAAGATCATTAGAAGTTATACCTCCCACTAAAGGTGCACTAGAGCATCATATTAAAAGAGCTGCTTATCAAGCTGGACATATTTGGAGCCAGTCACTAATTCGATCATCTGAGGTTGTTTCGCCTGGAGATTGGGGTTGGCGAAAAAAACATCAGCAACAAAAAGGACACCACCTTGGACACTTCTACCACACCACAGATAAGTCAGTCGTGCCAGGAACTTCTTAAATGTGGCTGTAAGAATGGGAGCAAGCAGAACTGCAACTGCCAGAAAGTGGGACTTAAATGCACTGGACTTTGTTTCTGTCATGGTGAATGAAGGCAGGTTTAGATTTCAGACCTGTGTACGATAAATGTACATGTACTTAGATAAGTACACTAAATGAGCTATTGGAGAATTAAGCGCCATCTAACGTTCATTCAAATATTCATTTGGCCATTTCTGAATGACTTCATCTCTTGTGTTTAATAAATCTGAAACATGCATGTTGTATTTCATGCAATAACTAACCTCTATCATACTGCTACTATGAAATCATTTTGTGTCTCGTTTTAAGGCAAGATCTGCCTGATAAAACACATTAAGCATCCAATGAAAAAAATCATAAATGATGACCATTTAGGATTTCTACTTTGACGTCCATCTTAGATGCCATCTCGGATGCCTTCCTAGATGTTATCTTAGATGTTCCTTTTTGCATTCAAAACCATTAAACTTGATAGTTCTTGAAAAGTAAGTAAGGTTGCAAAGATCAGGAATCGATACAATCAAGTACCACACCTGACCCAGGATACCAATGGGAAAGTGACAAACTCACAGAAGACACCACAAACGAGAGCCAAGAGGTCAGCCCTTTCCCAGCAGGTGACCACGAAGCACATATAAACAGACGCGCACAAAACATAGAAAACACAAGACAGAACAAAAACATAAAAGATCCACAAAAGAAGTACCGCCTTGGAACGGTCAGTAAAATATTTTACTGGAGGGCTTAAACCAATTTCATAGATTCAAACAAACTTTTTTTTATGAATGCCAATACCAAAATGTAAGCATACATAAGTATTTTATGATTCTTTACATTGGTAGCCATCTTGAATATGCCATTTTGGAATAATAATCTACAATTAAACCATGCTTTTCAGTAAAGTACTGCTTTAAATGGTTAATTTCTACTTGCTAGAGGTAATTTGCATCTACAATATAATTTTGTCAAGATGTTAAAAAAATCCACTGTTTAAATTGCAAAATGTGGCGGCCATCTTGAAGCTACAGCATTAATCTTGGCTTTTTGATAATCTGAAGTTTATTTCAAGGTATCCAGATATGCATGGGAATGATATCAGTATAATAAATGGATAAAACATAATATTTGCAAATATACAGTGATATTTTTACGAATAAGCCAAAAAAAGGCCGCCATTTTGAAAAAAAAAAACAATATTGCGGCCATAAATGGACATTTTGGCGTGGCATGGACCCTTAATTTTTTCGTATTGGTATCAACTAGCCATGTGCCAAGTTTCATGCTTTTATCATAAAATGCACGATTCTTCTCAAAAAATTTACATATCCGCCACGCTATTGCTAAAGCGGTTTAACCATCATTTCGCATCTTCTCCAGCAAAGGGATCTTGGTAGGACAAGATGATCAATTCGCCACTGACAACCTAACCTGCTAGAATCAGCGGTAATTCCCATTTAAACCAAATGAAATTTCCCACTATCATCAATTGGATCAGTCCATTTCCGTTTTAAGGGTTGTTGGGTGGTGTTTTACATTTTTATTCAAAGAGTTTTAAAAAGAACATTCTGTAAGCAAACAATGGAGACCCTGATCAGACGTCTGATCTGGTACTGTACTGTTTTCCTATGTCCCACAAAAAGGACACTAGGCTTATATGGGTTAAGGCTCCCCAAGATTGCGTCTAAACAAATAAATTGGCATAACATACCCTTATTCGGCGTATTCTCTTTTGGTGCACTAGTGACGTACATTACAATATAAATCACTGGGTACACTTTACATCCATAAAACAAATGGTCTGTTCTGTTCTTTGCAGGCGTCTCTTAACAGTTAGGTCAGCACATGAGATTTCACCGGAATGTTGAGCAAAGGACCCATGCAAGCCTACTGGCCACAACCTTCGCTGCTCGCATACACGTAAATAATATCTGCCCTCCATGATACTAATCATTCAGCCATGTTGAGTGTATGCCAATATAACCACGTCCAGAATGTCATTCAAGTCACCTGGCAGTGCAACGACGACTTAGGCCCATTTCGAATCGAACTAAAGTTCTAACTGAAGTTCTAACGTAATAGATGCGCGCACATATTTACAGTCGACCGGCGGCTACATTTGAAACTTTAGTCGGTTGCCAAATAAACAAAGTGACTCACTTCATTTCTTCATCGTAGACAAAAATGATGTTTATTACTTGAACTGCACAGCTTACTCTAATCAATAGTTACGAATATGTGGGAATGCAAATGATGCACAGCTAGGATTTATTTTGTTAAAATCATCAATTTGAGACTACTGACAGATCTGGAAACCGTCATGATAGATAAGTCTAGAGTAGGGAACCAGACAATCTACTAGAGTAACGGTGCTCTCATGGCAACTATCGGTGTTCGAATCAAACTTTAGTTACTATAGTAGGAACTATGGTTCGAGTCGAAGTGCGCCTTACACATCACATATAATAGCATTGTCTGCGCAGGCGCGATATTCAAAGGATCGACCTGTCTGCTTTGGGACATCACGACTGAAAAGTCGGGTTTGTGCTGTTACGCGGTACGCATTACTCAAAACACCTACGTTAAAAAGTAACACTAGTTAAATGCCTATAGATAATCCTTCAATGGAGATATCTAGTCATTTTGGGTAGCCAAATCATAACAATGATAGGTAATACGGTATTCAACCATAGACTGATCATATTGTATGCACTAAAACATTTTTGAAAACATTCTCCGCATTGCATTTTCATAGAAACCGTTTCAGTGACACGTGATGACGCGCTTGATAAACATTATTGAATCAGCCAATCGGGCGAATCACATGACTCTGTGACGCATTTGGTAAACAAATATGTCACATGTACCCACAGTGCTCAAATCAGACAGGTCAGTATTTGATAAAATGCTTCCGGTCGATGACAATGCATATAATAGCCCCACAAAGGCCCACTTCGAATCGAACTACAGTTTCTACTGTATACTTAAGGAATCTTCTAACGCATACAGTAAACAATTTGCTACAAAGACTTAATAATGTTAAATGTATTCAATTATTTGTTGCTGAACAAAAATTAAATATTATTCACATCCTGTGTGAAAATTTCACAACAATCCTTTGGGTATTATGCAAATTACAGCTTACTTAACTTGAAAGGGTCAAAATCAGAAGTCACAAAAATTGGAATTTAAGCTAATGCAAGTCTGAGTTTCAGTGAGGCAATTTTAATTGAACAATGAAATCCATCATTTTCTAATAAGAAATGCATGAAATTCACGGTGGGTTAGGCTTCAGATACAATGACGACCTTGACATAAAACTTTTATTGGTAGGTCAATGCCTGATGTTTGTCTTTAGATGGGCCCACCGTGGCTCAACTGGGGGAGATGTTGTTTTTAGCTCTGACTGTCTGTGAGTTCAGAGCAATTGTCTTTGTTTCATTATTGTAATTACTTTGATTGTTTCCCCGTGATGATACATAAGATAAGTAAGGAAGCCTCCGTCCACGCGAGCTTAACATTTTTTTCTGTTTTGACAACTGCAGAATCTAGGGCGAAGAATTGGTCAGTAAAATATATTTAAGCCCCCAGTAACTTCGACTGAGCGTTCTAAGGCGATGTGTCTGTTAATGTTGATTCATTGTTAACTGATGCTCTTATTGTTTGTGGGTTTTTAAGGTCCTTGTTTTGTTGTGCAGTACTAAGTGTCATTACTAGTTTTGCAATCATCTCGCTTGGGAACAGAGAGTTGGTTGCTTAAATATTTCCTTGTAATTTCATGTGACTGTTAGTACTATGTGTCTCTTCCTCATGGTGCAATGAGTTGATCTGCAGCGTGTGTTTGTGGTATTCCCTGGCCTTACTCCACTCTCTTTTTTCGTGCGATTTGAACAGTTGAAATATAAAAAAGCCCACACTGTGGATAACATCAGCAGGACTCTGCTGCTAGCTAGCAGAATAAATGTTTTACAATAGCTATCCTGCTCCCCAGATCTAAAACCAATCGAGCACATATGCAATGCGATTGTCAGGAATTATTTATTTACTTGTGTGTGCGCATTGTCCCTTCACTTTTATAGATGTGGAAGATAGAAGTTGGATGTTGTTTTTCTTTTTTATGAAAAATAGACTACAGACTGACTTACCTTTGAAAATAATTAATGTCTCATTAATTCGTGTTAATGAATGAAATACCTTGACAAATATTGGTATTTGTTTCCCGTATTGATTTGTTTGAAAAATGGCCAATTTGCGACTTTTGTTTTTTGAAGTTTTCAACTTAAACTTCAATATCTTAAATGTTTTTATTCAGTTTTCTCTGAAATTTAGCACGCATTACCGGAAATCATTGTTCTAATTTATTCCAAAATATTTTTAAATTCAAAATTGTTGATTTCAAGAAAATGCCAAAACAAAAGTGTATGCGTTAGAAGATTCCTTAGGTGTAGTAACTATAGTTCGATTCTAACACCGATAGTCGCTTCTATAGTGACGCCACGAACCTACTTGAGATCAACGGTGGGTCAGAGCAGCTTGTCTGGATCCCTCCTCTAGACCCTTCTAGCAAGATGGGCCCATTTCGAAGTGAATAGCCTTATATGCTCCTTTATGTACTACACAGTCTACTCTAATTAATAATTACGAATAAGATAGACCGCAAATAGAGCACAGCAAGGATTTAATTTGCAAAAAAAAATCATTTTGAGGCTACTGACAGAAACCAACTAGAGTTGTAACTGGAGCGCGCGCATTTATCACGTCAGAACTTTAGTAGGAACTATAGTTCGATTCGACGTGGGCCAAAATCGCGCAAATCTAATCTGAGATTTACCTTACAGTCAGTAGGTGGATGCATACCTATTCAACTCCTTGTATGCTTGGTAATTTTTCATGCACTTTGTTGTCTGACATCTTTTTAGAAAAATATTTCAGGAGTATCATCTGTGTCAAACAGTTTTGGATCCAGATCAGGCCCCACATAATGTTCTGAATCCAACCTGTTTGCAAAGGATAACATTAGGCGACCCTAGTAGACGAAGAGTCAAAGTAGGCGTGGTTTAGTATCCGGTGCCTGAAGGAAATGTGTGGAGCCCTTCATCGGGACTATGGTGGCATCAGAATTAAACGTAAACCGGTCAAAGTAAGTTGAGCCCAAGCTGAACTTTTCACATACACTTAATGTTTGCTTTATCATAACATTTTACTGAATAGAGATTTTTGCGCAAAATTTTAAGCGAAGAAACAACAATCATTCTTTTCAATATGTGCTGGATTTCACTTATATCCATAGAGCATCAGACATTTCAGTAAACGAATGCCCGCTTTGTTCCTTATCGATCCTATAGTATGGGTACTCTTGGATAATTTAGCTTGTTATATGACTGGAGAGAATCCTGTCTCCTGATTGGCCCAATTTGTCTTCATAAATCTCTATGTCTACCTGAAAACTGGTCTAAACTGGCTCAGAAGGTGATATAGGATGAAATCCAGCTCAAACTGGTTTCCAGAAGTTAATATTTTTGACACTTCGGCAATATCACCCTCTAGAGAGCTAAAAATAGCATGATGAGTATAAAACTAGCATGTGCTGCATGAAATTGACATGATTTGCTGTTTCACATCCCAACAGGTAAACTAAAGACTTTCATGAATTTTAATGCCCCAGTCACACAAACACTTACGGACTCTGCGGATGATACGTAAAGCCAGTCCGCAACGATCCGTGCATTCCGTAACTATTCGTAACTATACGTATATCATCCGCAGAGTCCGTAACAGTTCGTATCTTATCCGCAAGAGTCGTTCCATCCGCGCCAAAATTTTCAAAAATATCAAAAAAGTTCTGCGGATGAACAAAACGCAATAATACGTAACTCTAGGCATTCATACGTAAGTATACGTATCTTATCCGTATCTCATCCGTAACTAAACGTATCAAAACCTATCACTCCGCAAACGACCCAGAGTTGCTAACTGATACGGTTTTATTCGGATCGTTACCTTTAGTAACGGTAAGTTACGATCTCGTTCAGCGAATTGTTACGGACGGTTACTTTCAAAAGCGTTCATATGGGACAATATTAGTGCTATCGGTTTTATCTGCCCGATTATCTCTCTTGAATATTGACCACTACCACAACTTACCTGTTGAAATCTGTGGCATCAATTACACAGAAAAGTATGCAACCCTTAAAATAAATTATAAATAACTAACTTATTATTAAGTTGCCATTATTTTATAAGTTATCAAAAGAAAATTTAATGTTTTATCTTTATAATGATATAAACAAATACGAAATAACTTAATATTTAGTTTTGTCAAATTGTTCATCTTTTTGACTGGTAAAATCCCATTCATTTCTATGTAAACTGACTGCAAATGCCCTTGGTGAGCCTTTTATGACCCCAAAATAATCATGTTCTGATATTTTCTCAATGTTTTATAAGTTATAAATGGTATCTCGATCACCCAACGATATCAACCATATAAGTTTCACAGAAATAAAATAAATTTTAGTTCTGTCATTTTTAGGTTGAAAATTGAGTTTAAGCGCCTTCTTGAAAGGGCGGAGAAAATGTCTAAGTTCTCATAGTTTGTGTCTATTATGCTTCCGCACTATTCAATATGCCGATAATGTCGAGAAACCTAACATCATTTTTAAATAGAAATTTAAGAGGAAAACTTAGCTGAATGGGAGACAAGATAATGAAAAAAATCTTAAAGGAAATTGTTAGAAAATAACATTACCATAACTTATCACACCGAAATAAAAATCATTTTATTACAAGTTGCTTCAATTTATCTTTTATTTTAAATATAACAATTATATTTTTATAATAATAATACTTATTTTATTATTATTATTATTATTATTATTATTATTATTATTATTATTATTATTATTATTATTAATGCCTAAATTTATTCAAAGACTTTCATCTGGCAGTATATTCGTACTTCATTCTCACACCGGATAGGCGGCAATCGAATACACTTATATAATCGGCGAACGAAGATCAAACTATTTAGAACCAGAGTTTTCGATTGCTAATCGTGGCCCGAATGGTGACAAATGGCAATTTAAAACACTGTTTCTATCAGTTTTTGATCCGCGTCCGTCGATTGTTAAGAGCGTTTTCGATTGCCACCTATTCTGTGCGCCTCTGGTGAGAAACGATTTTGAGACGTTCATAACGGGATATGCGATAATCCTAGGTGTCAGATAATCCCTCAGGTTAAGGTCTTATCTCGGTCATAAAATACTGATTGTACGTTTTTACCGAATAAACGACTCTGCATAAAGTGTCCTGTGTGGAAGCCTTGGCATTCTACTAAAAACTTATGCAAAATAAAATGGTGTGTATCAGATACCCAGGCTGATCACAGTGTTCGTGCTCTGTACACACTTCTTACTAGTTTTGTCATGCGGCGTCTCATCAGGGTCTTTACTATTCAGTATAACAACCTTTTTCGGTCATACTACCAAAACTGTCACTTCATGGGTAGATGCTCAGACTGCGCAAATGGTGTCGTTTGAAATTCTACTAATGTTTAGGCTTTGCAATTACAGTAAAAGACATGCATATATAATGAAGAAGAGTACTAAAAATGAAGCAAAATCGACAGTGTACATCCAGATACTTTATAACAAGATGTCTCTCCGTGCCTGTACTTTTGTAATAATTGAACATTTAAATAAATTGTAAACCAATAATTAAGTTTTAAGTGATGCCATTTTTCTTCCGGAGAAGGTTAAACTTAAACGAACAGCAAAGGTTCGGGTGAGATGGCACAGCGCGGTCAGGCCTGATCCATTGCTGTTTGCGGTTAAAAATTCCCAAAATACACAGATTTAAACAAATCTCTTCACACCGAGCTGATCGGGACCAGTAAGAACCAGAACTGACCAAAAAATTATTTATAATTTCAACCGTAAACAGCAATGAGACTGATCAGACTGCGCTGATAATTTACTAAGCGCATAATGTTGTTCCGAGAATTCATGCTTAACAGTAGCATCTGAGCAGTGAACACAAGAAACTGCGATGAGCATGTAATATATGCACAGACTGGCCTGCTCCATTAATGTCGCTGTTGGAGAGCTGAAACATAAAATCATGCAGGCGTTTTATGGTGTGGTCATCCTATTGACACAGCGGGAACTCAGTGGGAGTTCGCTCATCTGCGTTAAAAGTGTGAAAATAGTTGATAAGGATTTGGCCTAAAGCGACTGTTCTCATTAATTTTGACTGCGTTATAATCCTGTATTATGTTTTTTTAACTTGAAGCGAAGACGCTGATCAGACCCTTTTTGTCAAACTCAATGTTCTTTACCTCGGACCCAGTCCGAGTCTTT
This sequence comes from Loripinus fragilis, assembly GCA_964019695.1. NCBI lineage: Eukaryota > Metazoa > Mollusca > Bivalvia > Lucinida > Lucinidae > Loripinus > Loripinus fragilis. Next base: position 85,632,148 of record OZ026514.1, read on the forward strand.
ACAGATGTCGGCTGATTTTATTTTCGAAAAAAGTGTAGAGTGTGGATCCAGATAAAGATCGAGCTCACCACATTTCTGATAATACATTTACTGATTATGTTGATAAATTAAGCCTGAGTAATATCCGCTTACCCACTCTCAGTTTTTCAACCTGAACATGAAAATACTGTGGGTACGTGTACTCAAAGAATGGTCTCAATGAGACGGTTCTTTTGAGTGCTCTAAGCAAATGCTAAAATGTTGGAACAATATTATGCTGGATTTTCTCTTATCAAGACCTATGCCGAGAGAAGACCCAAATCAAGCTGCGCATCTACAATACTGATACGGGTAAACATGAAAAAAAAAACACCGCATTAAAAAGTCTAGAGGAAACCAGACCAGACCAAATAAGCACATTTGACCATACCGCCGCCGACGGCCTTGTTGGTGAAGCTGTGTTATTTCTAAATCACTGCGGATGCGCAGGCTGGTCTGCGCATTTGTTGTTCGCAAAACCCCGCAAGACAGTTTTCTCACATCGAGGTCCATATTATGTTTTCTGAACATTAAGAAATTCAGTACTCAAGTGCTCATGTACTCAATTCAGAACACACGAATAGTGGACGTACATGTTTTGCGTTTGGAAATGAAAAATCTTTTTCTTGATTTCAATTAGTTGAGCATGCATACTCCAATTTGAACTATTTATGTAACATAAATGAAATTGGGTACCCTCTTAGACCTCTTTCGTCAGCACACAAAACTATACAGCAAATACTATACACTCAATGCCAGACTAATAGACATTTTTCAGTTACACCTTACATTACGATTTGTCCGTCAACGGAGACTTACTTTTGACTTTATTTAAGAGGGGCGATGTCAGCAGTAACTGGAATCTATATTTTCCGTCTGCTACTAAATATTATATTTTTTGCCCTGAGATCTTTTTGTACCTAAACAAACAGTGCATACCATGATGAAATGCCGCATGATGGCATTTCACCAGTTTACAAGTGTAAAAAACATGTACCAAAAATATATTTCACAATTGAAATGCAGCTGAATATCTTTTTTAAAGTTATTTCTTGGTCCATACATGCATGCATTCACTGTTTGTAACTTGCGAGTAGGTAAATTCGATGTTTCTGCGTCCAATATGTTTATTTTTTGCGTCAATATTTCACCAAGCTCAGGTTAATGGACAGTGAAAATGCATAAGTCGTTTGCAACTTGTGCAAGCCAGTATAGCTGGACCACAGTAATTGAAAATCCTTCGAATGTAAAGGAGATATGGAGGGACAGGGAATTCAAGCATAAACGTCCATATCTTGTTAGGATGATTCATGTAACGAACTACTAGGGAATTTGGGTTTTCCCTTGACCCTTAAGAGGACTTGAATATATGCACTAGTCATTTCTAACAAGAGAACAGCAGGGACTTTGACTTGGCAGTTTTCTCCACCGTCTGTCATGTTTTACTTTATACTGCCATATTTGCCTTTGTGTATCAATTGCCCCACATTTATGCACACTAAGGGGACAACACAAAAAGTAAAAAAAATGGTGCACTTGCCCGGCTATATCCCTGTCATGTCAGAGGATAGGGTGCGTGGATAAACCGACTCGTACATTATACTAATTGGGAGAGGGCTCACTTGCAGTAGAAAGCTGATGCTTGAGATATAAGGATCAGGCGCGTTCCAAGGGCATTTTATAGAGTTTGCACTCTGGATAGTCCCCCTTTATGAAGCCAGGGGTTTGGCCCTTTTGTGGAAAATGGTTTTAGAGAATTTCACATGGCTAAAATTAGCTATGAAGTAAAGCAGCATGAACACAATAAACTAGATTTTTCTTCCAAAAATCAAATTGAATGGCTAAAACCCTATACTTGCATCGTCAAGTTGTAGGCTCATGCGTATTTTCGTACACTTAAGTACGCCCCTGAGTATGCAAAAAGTTTCTGCCAGACATTCAGACAAAAATCTAGTTTCCTATGTTTCAAAATCTAAGAAACCATGACGCATACTGGGAAATTGCTAATGTTAAGTTAAATCAGCAGCAGATCCAGATGGGGTTCAGCGGGTTTGCTCAACCCCCCCCCCCCCCTAGTTTTTAAATATCCTGTGAAAATGAAATAATTTGCTCTCAGTGAGGCCAAATGATTTCATTTGCATGGGATATTCAAGAAAAATGAGATAAAATCACAAAAGCGAACCCAGCACCTTTTTACATATGAACCCCCTTTCCAGAAATCCTAGATCCGACCCTGTAAATACACCAAAAGTCAATATAGTCTAACTCAGTCAATTCTAGTAATTCAAGTGTCATTATACTAGTAACTATTTTTCTGCTAGTGGCGACTGTTGTCATCTATTGATCAGCCACATTTTGGAAGAAGATAAGGCCTGACAAAATATTGGGCTTGATCCAAATCCAAACTGTTTGGCACTGTCATGGTATTCCCCAAGGACTTTTTAAATGCATTAATTTAAATAAAAGGAAAGATAAAAGAAACAGCAGACAATGAAAAAACATGCAAAATTACCCAGCATGGATATAGATCATTGCTGTGTCGATTTGGGTGAACTTTATATGATATTGACTGTTCATGGTAGTGATCATAAAAAATCAAAATGCATCAAATATCATAAATGAATCCAGGAGGGACAGGCAGGCGGGCTAACTCACGTATGTGATTAAGCTGCATCCTATCATATCAAGCTCCTTATCTTCAACATACTGAAGGAGTTCACCAATCTATTATAATTATTATTAATCATTATTTCCCACCTTCGAAAATGCTAAAACTGTTTAATTCAATACACGCTTAGTTGACCACCCTTAGATATTCAGAAGGAGTAAAATACTAAAAGACAATAAGTATAATACCTTTTTACCTCATGTTATTAATTTCCTGAAGTGGGTTTGGGTGGCACCACAGATTTTTATGGCAAGCTTGTCTAAGCGGTTTAACAGTACTTCGTGCACATATCTACGCTAGAAACTGAAAACAATCTTTCTGTAACCAGCAGAACTCAGTTCCGATCAATTAAAATTCCCTAGGAGTAGAGCTGTAACGAGGCCTTGATTAAATGTAGCTCAATGCAAGGGTAGAGGTTGTGCCTTCTGGCAAACTATTTGCTACCATGTTGCTGCATATACCATATTGTGAAAAGTTGATTTTTGGTCAACGACCCACCCCTAAGTCCACCCAAAGGGTTGGACCCAGGCCTACAAACTAGAATTTCACTTGATATGTTTCAATATCTATTGCACCTCTGCTTGCATACTATAAAAAATGTTAAATATTAGTTACAATCTGACTTAGTTATTGCAAAATTATTTCATGATAAAATTCCCCAAAAGTATAGGGCCAGGTCAGGAGCGAGCTCATAGCCCCTGGATTATAGATCTGCAGTCAGACTCAATAGATTGAATATAACTTTGGTTTCTAGTGCAGAGGTGGAGGTTGAAATTTTTCTCTCTAATAGAGTCAAACCGTTGCATGAGTTGCAGTCTGTTCTGGATTCATTATGTTTGCTTCCATCATAAAAGAAGTCCAGAGTCCAATTTAATATAATCAGCAGACATAAAAAGCATGCAACATTTTCACAACTACAATACATCAGCACTTTAAAAGCAAATATTAGTTTGCTGAAGATGACTTTATTAAAGCACTTCGTATGATTTCCTAACAAGAAGTTAACCGAGTCACAAGTTAAAACTAATGAAGTTGTTAAACGTTTCTGAATTACACTGCTGAGATCGCCCCTCTTAAATAACGTAAGTCTAAGGTGTGCTACATCTTACAAATCCTAAGGTCCGCGGTAACTGAAAAATGTCTAATACCATGGATACCTGGACTCTCGCGATATAGTCGCCGCGGTGTAAGGGGGACAATTGACTTATCGATTATCTAGGTGATCAAGAACCACAACTTACCTGTTAAGCCGGGCTATAGTTCTATTTGTTCACACGGAGAGCTTGCGTTCCAATACGGACAGATACCTATTTATGCAGATCGTTGCGGACAGTTGCCAATAGTTGCTTTCGAATATGGATAAATACGTATTGTTACGACCTCTTTCGTTCGATAATCATGTATATAGCATTCTGGGAAGGTTTTAAGAACTATATGTTTATTGTTAAGTATTGAGATCAAATCAGTTATCAGTTTTACAGCCATGAATAATGAACAAAGACTGCATATGCTGAGACTTAGCCAGTCCAACATGAATGAGTATGACGATGAAGTGGTCAGCAACCCAACGACAGCTGAAGGGTGGAAGGAGATTGCTGCAAGCTACTCCAGCCGATGAAATTTTCATTATGTACTAGGTGCCTTGGATGGCAAGCACATTCGCATACGGTGTCCTGCCAATGGAGGGTCCCAGTTCCTCAACTTTAAGGGGTACCATTCGATTGTGCTCCTTGTCTTTCCAACTCCATCGATATCTCACAACAGGAACCTCTGCCAGGTGACGAACGGCCCATACCGTATTTCATAATCGGGGACAACGCATTTGCTCTCAACGAGTGGATGATGAAGTCGTTCGCTGCAGCACCCTCTGGAACAGGACGAGTGGGTCGTTAATTATTGCCTTTCTCACGGCAGAGGATGCTTTGAGAATGCCTTTTGCATACTGGCCAATCGCTGGGACTGCCTACTCACAACCCCCCGACAAGAGCCGCAGAATGTAGAGATCATGGTGAATGCGTGTATAACACTTCATAATATGCTGAGATGATGCTGAATGCTGGAGTTGGCATACGTAACAGTCCGCATCTATAGGTATCTAATCGCATGTACTCGTATCTAAAGGTAAAAGAAGGTAATGTAAGGGAAGTAGTCCGTATCTATTGGTATCTGTCCGCATTGTGTAGGTTCAAAGTAACGCATCTAACCGTTGACGTTCGCATTTATCCTCAACCATCCGTAACTACCCGCAACTATAGGTAACTGCGCCTCAGGAAATTAGGCCACGCCCTCAATTTTTCTGCGGACGACTGCGGTTTGATAAGTAACTCTCCGTCAAAGAACGTAACTGTGTGTGTGACTGGGGCATAACAACTGTTTTGTTATGTTTTGTTTGTTCAGTTATCTTTGTTTGAATAAACAAAATGTAAAAAAAGTTTTATGATTAAATTTTACATTCCACATTTAGAGAATTAATATACATTTCAAATTGCAAAATACTACATAAAATATTTCAATAACAGTTGATAAAACTTGTTAGAAAATTCTTAGGTTGAAGGTTGACTTCAGCATTAAAAGTAAAAGTAGAACATTTTCATTCTTAGTTGAATAGTCATATAACAAAACAGTTATTGACTTCAATTTCGGTAGACATGAGGATTTATCTACCCTTAAAAGTGATATTCACCTCGGCCTAGCGGCCTCGGTGAACTATCACTTTTTCGGGTAGATAAATCCTTATGTCTACCTCATTGAAGTCAATAATTGTATAATATGTCGAAAGACAATCGATATTTCCAATTCAAACTTTGTGTAGTTACGCCTGAGATATTGATGAATTGATTTAGACATTTTGAAATTGTGAATTTAACATTAGGCCTTTGGAGAAAAAATGACATGGGGCTTAACTTAATTTGACCAAGTTAATTACTAAATTAATGAACTTGAAGCATTAGACACAGTTCTTCAATTTTTAAATTTTTGCACAAAATTTACCTCAAACTGAAATTTTGTAAGGGCATAAAATAGCAAACTCCTAACAAACATACCGCTCCTGGAATGGGATTTAATCAAGGGCAGTTAATTCCAAGATCCATGGTAGCAAGACCTGTCTAACTCATATGAGACACATTCCTTTGACAAAATGTACCCTCTTCAATGATCACTTATGGAGTTTCATTTAACCCATTTATGCCTAACTTATTGATTGGACCTGTCCATTTCCTTTTTAAGGGTTGTTTGGTGGTATTATTAATTTTTGTTCAAATTTTAATAAAATATTCTGTTATCAAACAGTGGAGACCCTGATCAGACGCCGCGTTTTGTGGCGTCTGATTTGGGTCTGCACTGTTTGCCAATGTCCCACAAAAAGGACGCTAGGTATAACCCTAGGTACAACTGCCATGGATCTTGGAATTAACTGTCCTTGATTAAATTTCATTCCAGGAGCCATGTTTTGTTATGAGTTTGCTATTTTTATGCCCTTATAAGGGTTAAGGGATATGCTTAAAAATGGGTCAGGTACCTATTTTCACATGCTTTTGCCTCGACTTAAGATCAAAGCATTTTTGGTTTTGCAAAGTAAGTAAGGGTGCAAAGATCAGGAATCGATACAATCAAGTACCACACCTGACCCAGGATACCAATGGGAAAGTGACAAACTCATAGTAGACACCACAAACGAGAGCCAAGAGGTCAGCCCTTTCCCAGCAGGTGACCACAAAGCACATACAAACAGACGCGCACAAAGACATAGCAAACACAAGACAGAACAAAAACATTAAAGATCCACAAAAGAAGTACCGCCTTGAAACGGTCAGTAAATTATTTTACTGGAGGGCTTAAACCGGTTTAACGGCGCCAACCTCACCCTTAATTCAGCCCAATGTCTTTACCTTATCAGTGTTCACCTATTTAGGGAAAACATCCTTCCCCCTCCCCACTCCTCCACCCCCAAAAAATCAAAAATAATAAAAATAGTTAATGAGTGATTACTGATAATCGACGGGCGGACACATACTAAACATAGTGGACACCCAGAATTATTTTGGATCCCGCAATAGCAAATGAAAGCGAACACATAAAAAATAAGGCAACTGCAATAGTTTAATAGTTTAATGTATAAACTAACAAGATTAAGTGTACAGTTCCACACCAGATAGGTGGCAATCCAAAACGTTAATACTATCGACGAACGTAGATCAGAAATCGTTAGAAAAAGAGTTTTCGATTGCCATTTGTCACAAATGGCAATCGAACACACTGTTTCTATTGAATTTCGATCCGCATCCGTCGATTGCTAAGAGCGTTTTGATTGCCACCTATCTGGTGTGAGTTCAAAATGGGGAAAATATTTACAAGATTTTAACGTATTGAGCAAGGAAAAGTTTCATAAAAGTTATTGAATTGAGCAAACTTTTGAGTAATCTTTCTGGACTTTTTCTGGGAGTTTGTTCTCTCTTCTTTGCACTAAAGTGTCAACCATCTGAAAGAAATTCGGAGATGATAAGTCACGTTCATTTATCGAAACATATAAGCCAGTGTGGTTAATGTTCTAAAATTTCGTGAATGTCAAAATGCCTGGACAAATAGGAAAGACCAGATCAGAATGCTTCTGAAGAAGCAGTCTGAACAGGATCTTTCCCGTTTGCTATTCTGACAAGCAGTTTGCCAGTTCCAGCCCTGAACAAAAAAAAAATGAAAACAGACAGAGAAAAGGTGTTCGAAATTTCAGAACAGTTACTAGTCTAACAAGAGCCTTTACTGCTCGCCTACATCTTTATGCGTATGAATCTTCACCAGTACGTATGGTAGTTCATAACGATAGACATCTAGGCACACTGAATTGGCGTGGCCAGAACGCTGAAAAAGGTATGCACATCAAAGGGAGACTACTGGATCAAGCAATGATTCTCTTCAATTACGTCCCTTTTCAAAATGAGAACTTCTCTAAAAGTAAAAAATGCTCCCAGAGGGAGCAAATTTTTTCCTTTAAGAGCTGTCCCTCATGGTGTGATACACCACTTTTACCACATTGGGTGACCTCCCTTGAATGTTACTATTTTATTACGCAGGTGCGTAACTGTAAAATGGGAGCTACGCCAATGCACTGGATAGCCGTGAAGCTAAAACTTATCGCAGGGGCGGATCCAGGATTTCTGGAAAAGGGGTTCATATATATACTGACGGGGAAAAAGAATCGCTACATGCAAAATTGTCGATTAATTAAAATTAGTGACAGCAGTTAAAACATTCATGTATAATAGCCAATAAAAATCGATTAATTCAAATGACCTGGGTTCTGGCCATGGTAAGCTCGTGCAGCTCGTGTTTGTGAACCACATGTCTAACCTGACATATTTCTATTGTAGCGTTTCTTTTGCCCGTCAGTATATAAAGGAGTGTGTGTGGGGGGGGGGGGGGAAAGGGGGCGGGTTTGCTTTGCTAATTTTATCTCATTTTTCTTAAATGTCTCATGAAAATGAAATGATTTGGTCTCACTGAGAACCTCTTGAACCCCTCTGGATCCGCCACTCTATCGACACATACGCGGTATGAGCCATTTTCTCATGGGTTGGTATAATATTAATATGGGCCAGCTCATAAAATGTTAGTATTTATCGCATATGCGCAAAAGACTCCGCTTAACGCCATTGTTAACGTATCAAATGGAAGACACACATATGAAAGCAAGAATAATTATCAAATTTCTTTGCAGCTCTTTATGCCATTTAGGAAGGACACTTATAACTGATGCCCCAGTCACACACACACTTACGGACACTGCAGATGATACGTAAAGCCCATCCGCATCGATCCGTGCATTCCGTAACTTTATGTATATCATCCGCAGAGTCCTTAACAGTTCGTATCTTATCCGCAAGACCCAATCATCCGCGCCCAAATTTTGAAAAATATCAAAAAAGGTCTGCGGATGAACAAATCGCAATAATACGTAACTCTAGGCAAGCATATGTAGGTATACGTATCTCATCCGTAACTAAACGTATCAAAACCTATCACTCCGCAAACGACCCAGAGTTGCGGACTGATACGAGTTACTTGGATCGTTCCTTTAGTAACGGCAAGTTACTATCTCGTTCAGCTTATTGTTATGGACGGTTACTTTCAGAAGTGTTTTCACACGGAGAGCTTGCGTTCCAATATGTACAGATACCTATTTATGCAGATCGTTGCAAACAGTTGTAAATAGTTGCTTACGAATATGAAAAATTCCTATTGTTACGACCTCTTGTGTTCGATAATCATGTATACTTAGCATTCTGGGAAGGTTTTAAGAACTATATGTTTATTGTAAAGTATTGGCATCAAATCAGTTATCAGTTTTACAGCCATGAATAATGAACAAAAACTGCTCATGCTGAGACTAAGCCAGTCCAACATGAACCTACTAGCTATCATCTATTCACAGCTCTTGCACCTCTGGGTGGCATGTCATCGGCAAAGGAGGTGGTGGGTTCGCCGTTGGATCTCACTTAGACCAGAAGAAGGGGCGCAACTTTACCCGCTCAGCCCTCAGATTTTCCTAGATTTGGTGGAGAGACTCACGCCGAGACCTCGCAAGGAAGACACATGGTAGAGACTCGCTGGAGATTGGACTGAAGGTGGCCATAACACTCCGGCACCTCGCCACGGGGGACAACTACAAGTCTTTGATGAATCTATTCTATGTTCCTGACAACATCATCTCCATTTTAGTCAGGGACGTCTGCCAGACCATTTTAGATGAGTATGGCGTTGAGGTGGTCAGCAACCCTACGACAGCAGAAGGGTGGAAGGAGATTGCTACAAGCTACTCCAGCCGATGGGGTTTTCATCATGTACTAGGTGCCTTGGATGGCAAGCACTTTTGCATACATTGTCCTGCCAATGGAGGGTCCCAGTTCTACAACTATAAGGGGTACCATTCAATTGTGCTCCTTGCGCTCGTTGACGCAAGCTACAGGTTTATTTGGGCTCAAGTTGGAGCCCCAAGAGAGCATCTGATGCCCAGCTGTGGAATGAGTCGACATTGCGAGACGCAGCCATAACCAACTCCGTCGATATCCCACAACAGGAACCTCTGCCAGGTGACGATCAGTCCATACCATCACGATTTCATAATCTAACATTTGCTCTCAACGAGTGGATGATGAAGTTGTTAAAAGCAGCACCACTGGAACAGGACGAGCGAGTCTTCAATTATCGTCTTTCTCGCGCCAGAGGTTGAGTTGAGAATGCCTTTGGCGCTGGAAGCTGCCTGCTCACAACCCCTCAACAAGAGCCGCAGAATGTAGAGATCATAGTTAGTGCATGTATAACACTTCATAATATGCTGAGGACAGCAGGTGCAGATGATGCTGGATGCTTAAGTTGGCTACACAACAGTTTACATTTATAGGTATCTATTCGCATGTACTCGTATCTAAAGGTAAGGTAAGGGGAGTAGTCCGTATCTATTGGTATCTGTCCGCATCGTGCAAGTTTAAAGTAACGCATCTAACCGTTGACATTTGCATTTATCCTCAACCATCTGTAACTACCAGCAACTACCCGCAACTATAGGTAACTGCGCCTCAGGAAATTAGGCCACACCCTCAATTTTTCAACGACTGCGGCTTGATCCGTAACTCTCCGTAAAAGTCTGTAAGTGTGTGTTTGACTGGGGCATGAGGCGAGTCAACAATGTGAGCACTCGGAGTGCTAGCCAGGGCTTTTCTCTCTGAACGCAAGCGTTCACCTACATAGCGCCATAGCTCTTGCAGGCGCACGCGATTCAACTAGGTTAGTGTCTCACCCAAAATTCCAAGATGACTACCATGATTATTATGGGTTTTCGTGAGGGACTATGCCTGCAATTTTTCAGACTCATTTTTTGGAATAACAATGTTTGTTTCTTTGTGCCGATATATGAAATGAACAATTTAAGCTGCAAGTAGAAAGGTGGTTCATTTTGCTATCTAATTCATTAGATTCAGTTATTACCAGGCGCAGCAAGCGCTCGCTATCGTTCAACAATGTAATGTTCTGAAGTTGAACAGACCTCAGTATCATAAAAAAATGACACACAAAACGAGAGCTTCCTTTCGTTAAGAGTGTGGAACAGAAAAAAAATAATGTTCTTATTTCCCAACCAAAATATATGTTGTGGGTACTAAAAAGAACAGTCCCATTGAGATTGTTCTTTTGAGCAACCAAAACATATGCTTATAAGTTGGTCTTAGAATCCAAAGGTGTGACACCAACTTCAGGAGTGTACTTGAACCAGACCTGAAGTCAGCCAGAGCGAAAGTGTGACAGAAGCACCCAGGTTGACTATGGCTAAATAGTACAGTTGCCTTGGAAGTGCGTTGATCGTAGCGAGGTCGTGACGAGACGGTACAGAGCGTTACACAATCAGAAGAGTAGCTGCATCAAACGAACAACTCTGTGATTTTGCCACGATGTGACGGCGATTGTGCTACAAAGCTCACGATGCTGCCGCGATATGGCTATGCTCATGAAGATCTTTCCACAATGTGACTACGCTCTCAGCTACAAGAGTTTGCGACTTCACACTTCCATCACGCTTCTACTACTTTTCCATTACGCTGCTGCCTCGCTAGCCATGATTCTGTTGCGCTGTCGTTATGCTTCTGCAGCACTTGAGATATCTCAAGGCGCTTCTGCTATGATCTAACTACAACAATGAAGACCCGGCTACACTGAGTCTACACTGGTGGCGATGCAGCTGCAACCATGCTACGACCTAGGAGTTACGCTTTTGTTGCACTTTTGTAACTTATAGAATTCTATATGAAATCTCATGTTCAACTGATTTATGATCAATTGAATATCAACATGAATTTCAACATTCAACAAAAATGACAGACGCACTTTAGCTGGCCATTTTGAACCGCAGACTTATCATAGTGGCTAATGAGGTCCAGGCAAGATGGAGACTGAGGTCCAAAGGCTCAGGGTCCATCCATTGTTAACTGCAGACAGACTGAGTTACAAACTGAGAGAACAAAAAAAACGCCATTCCACTGGATGGCGATTCGGCTACAATTCAAAATGACTTGAATCATAGCAGAAACTGGCAACAGTGCAGTGAAAACGCGGTCAAAGTGCCTAGGTCGTAGTCGAAGTGTATCAGAATTTTCACGGTTGCAACCTCATGGCGATTGTTTTGACCTGCTCAAAATTTACATAGGGACACCCCCATGGACTCGAAGCGCAACGGAAGCGTAGTCACAAAGATCTTCGTGAGCCTAGCCGTTTCGCGGTGGCATCGTGAGCATCGTAGCACAATCGCTGTCACATTGTGGCAAAATCGCCTAGTTATTCGTCCCCAATGCAGCTACACTTCTGCTATGCGCTGTGTGATCTCGTTACGCTCTGTACGCTCTCTGTTTGACCTCGCTATGATCAACATGCTACCGAGGCTTGGTGCTTCTGCCAAACTTCCACTACGCTCTTGGCGTTTTGGCCAACTTCAGGTCTGAATAAAATGTTCTCCTAAAGCTGGTGTCACTCTTTTTTATTCTAGGACCAACTCTGTTAAGGATCTCGTCAACCATGAGCGGTTCTATTCTCATGTTATTGAAGAATGAAGAGCTATCTTCCATTCTTAGTCCTCCTTTTTTCTTGGTTATAGTGCCCAAATAGTAGCTGTCTGTCTGCGGATAACCATGGACGCACCCAGAACCTTTTGCAGGCCCTCCACCTCCGTTTTGACTGGGCCTCACCATCCAACATAATACGTTTGTGGCTCATAATGGCCAGCTTAAGCATAGCTATCCATTTTTTTTGAATGTTGACATTCAACTGAACATAAACCAATTGATTTTCAGATTTAATATAGAAAGGATACAAAAGCGCAACGAAAGCGTAGCTCCATCGCCTAGGTTGTAGCAAGTTCGCAGCTGCATCACCATTAGCGTAGGCTAAGCTAAGCGGGATCTTCATTGTCGTTGCGGGATCGTAGCAGAAGCATGGCAGCAGCATAATGGAAGCATAATAGAAGCGTAGTGGAAGCGTACTGGAACCGTCAAGTCCCCAAATCGTGTGGTTGTCTATGCTTCTGCGGCGATTTGGAATAATTTTAGAGAAAATCCGTGATCTCCATGAGCGTAGCGGAATCGCAATCCAGTGCAATGGGGGGCTAAGGGTCATTCTTCAATTACATGAGAATGGAACCAGGCCTAGAGGTTATAAAACTTGAGTTCATTCTCATGCTCAAAATAAAGCGCAGTGATTGGCTGCATGCGGACAAGTGTCCACAAGCAGCCAATCACTGCGCTTTATTTTGAGTCTGAGAATGAACTCAAGTTTTATAACCTCAAGGCCAGTCATGTTTTACGAGATCCGCATGAGAGTTGGTCCTAGAATCCAAAAAGGTGATAACACTTTTAGGAGAGCACTTCAATTAGGCCTGAAGTTGGCAAGAACGCCAAGAGTGTAGCGAAACATGGCAGAAGCTCCAAGATTGACTATAGCTCAATTTTAAATAGCACAGTCGCCTGGGAAGCACGTTGATCGTAGCGAGGTCGTAGTGAAAGCGCCCAGAGCGTAACAAGATCGCACAGAGCGTAGCAGACGTGTAGCTGCATAGTGGGCGAATAACTCCGTGATTTCGCCACGATGTGACTGCCTGCGAAAGTGCTATGATACTCAGGATATTCCTGCGATACGGCTATGCTCATGAAGATCTTACTATGATGTGACTACGATACTGTTGCACTTTAAGATCATGGCGATGTGGCTACGTAAATTTTGAGCAGGATCTAAAGAATTGCCGAGAGGTGGCGATCATGAAGATTCCGAAAGCTTCAACTATGACCTAGGCGCTTCTACTGCGCTCTTGCCATTTCTGCTACGATTCCTGTAGTATTGATCAAAATTTCAAATTTTAGCGGAATAGCCGTCCAGTGGAATGAGAGGTGGGGGGTACTTACTTAAATGTTTTAATGTTTTAAATTTTGGAACTGATCTGAATCCAAACTATAACAGTATGACTTTCCAGATGGATTGATTTTTTAAACGAAAATTAAAACAATCAACAGGCGACGATTAGATAGAGGCAATCGGGAAAGTCCGGCACAATAAGCCTCGGGGTGTTGGTAATGCGCATTATGCGTTGTACTATGTACGAAAAAGCTTCCATTTTGTTAGCTGGAACTGGCTAAGATTAGTTCTGTAGCATGCCGGATCAGCCCTATTTTAATCCATTTTTCTGATTACCTGAAAAGTTGAATCACTAAGAAGTTATGTATTTTTCAATGAAATATCGCTATAGCGATATTTTATTGTAAAAACATAAATTTCATTTATAACCGTTTGTTTTGCTGCAATCACACTTGCTCTTGTGTTTGGCATGGTTTCTGTGACGTCAGCGTCACATTATGTAACGTCAGCGTCACGTTATCAAAGTATTTCCTCGATGTACATCCGAGGTCTGATTCTACGGAGTCGAGACATTTCCAATTGTGAATAGAGCATGCAGAATTACCCTTAAACGGTAAAATAAGGCAACAACGAAATACATATACTAGGCCTAAAAAGAAACGCCGCTATATATGAAAAGTGCTAACTGTACCAGTTATATATTTCATTAAAAAACCATGCAGTAATTAGAAAAATTAGAGCAAACTGGTGCTAGATAATGCTCTTTGCCAGTTTCTCAATTCATTAAGACGTTGGTACTACCGCGGGTTCCTTAATTTGATGTAAATACTGCACCAAAGTAAAGCTCAGTTTAACGTTGGGAGGTGGGGGTCTTAAACAAATCTCTTGAAACGATTTCTCACAGTTTGAGCCCTGATTTTTGGATTATGAGTTCCTTTGGATGTCCTATCTGTGACTGACTCCATATGAAATCGATTGCACAAATGAGACGTCTTGATGTCTCGATCTTGACGTCGCGTCCACATACGTCGACGGCCTGGACGTGGACGGTGTGACGCTGTCCCAATTTGTTGGAAACGATTCTTAAGACGTCCAATCGTCCAAACATGGCACCGGAATCGTTTGGCTACTACCAATGGCGTCACATTAGCTTTTAACATTCCTATTGCACGTTCACGTTCCACATGTGCCAATTTTGTCACCGTAAATTAGCCATGTGTAATCTTAAATTCCAAAGTTTTTAAATGATTTTAGACATTTGGGATGTTCGCCTACAGATTTCAGTAGTTAGTACACATGTAAATCTGAATGGACTGATTGTGCACGTGAAAAACGGAAAATGGAAAATCGGTCAGTACACTGGTTTTGATTGACTCACCTCAATAAATCAATGGGGAAAATGTGCGGAAGTAAAAATAGAAAAACATAGACAGATCGTAAAATTTTGCCACTCTCATTTAACACAAAATATTTTAAATTATTGTATGCGGCGTTTCTTTTTTGGCCTAGTATATACGACTGTATATCTAATCTGTACTATACCTCTAAACACTCTATAAAGTCTATTGATCCACTCTCATCAGTGTCTACACATTTAAAAGTTCTTTCTACCATCCTGTCAGTAACCCCTCCAATCGATTTCTTTAACAACCCCTTTAGTTCCGCAGTTTCAATCAGCTGAAAACATATGTACAAACATATTTAAACCTTTGAAGACCAGACAACCCGAAATGGGTACTTTGGCAAACAGTGAAGACCAAGATGAAATGCCGCACTGTGCCGCACTGTGCCGCACTGTACCGCACCTTTGAAGACCAGAAACCCCGAAATTGGTACTTTGGCAAACAGTGAAGACCAAGATGAAATAACGCATCGTGCGGCATTTCTCTAGGGTCTGCACTGTTTGCTAAAACAAAATTAATCCACAGAGAAGAAAATACAATAAATTTTGGTAGGCCTCTAGATAAAAGTACGTAATCAAAAATTAACTTTCGTAATTCTCAACCAAAACATATGTTATGGGTTCTCAAAAGAACCATCTCAATGAGGTGGTAATGTTGAACACCAAAAACAAATGTTTAAACTGATTAACAGTTAATGCCCCAAATTTAATTTATCTGGAGGCCTGTAAAATTTGGGAAATTTTAACCTATGACCGACCACTCAATATGATGTAAACAATGGACCATCCTGACTTATTAAAGTACTATCAAACTTTATCGGAAATTCCCTTAGTACCAAAAGTTTTATAGAAAGTATGTTGTTGAAGCTTGTAACCATGTACTTTTTACATCTACATGTACCATCTTCACAAGCAAAGGTTTCGTCGAGATAATGTTAAACACCTAATATTCGAGGCATCAAAATTTGGCACTTTTAAAAGAGTTATAAACACCTGCTTTCCAATTTTTTATAGATGGCGATTTTTATGATAATTATTTACATACACTATACATGCTTGTGTGTTTGTAACGTACGCATAATTTGTTTGATGTAGGATTTTTTTTTTTGCAACTACACCTTGTTGGATTTTTTATCAGTTTTCACTTCTGAAAAGTTGGTTGTAGTATGGCCGATGCTTTTTTCTTTGATCTTTGCTGATGTTTAAATCAGACACCCTAGAATAGCGAGGAAGGAGGAGCTTAAAACCGTATTCTAACTTCCAATTTTAGTTAAACAGTAATGTAGGTGGGAACTTCCTAAATAGCGACAAATTAACCCGTAGGTAAATGTAATATAATTGACAGCTTAGGCCGGATGCAGGGAGGAGCGAATGTAAATTTCGGCATGTGTCAGTAACACGTGTTTATTTGCGCATGCGCCATACTACAAGCAAAATAAAGGATTTTCCCTCGGCTTTCTGTTTAAACCGCTAAGTGGGCTACGCCCACCTCGCGGTTTAAACAAGAAAGCCTCGGAAAAGTATCCTTTATTTATTACTTATAGTTTTAAGCTTATCAAAGTTGCTTATCAAAACTCTATTTCAAATTATGGGCTTATGAGGAGAGCAGCAACAAAAACTGTGGTGATCATAAATGAAGTCATGTATACCGAGCATTGTTAATATGCCAAATAGAATCCAAGCTGTCACTAGAGCCAAGCGTGGTGTTACTTACTGTAAGGTGACATGCCAGATTTTCACCAGAAATATAATCAGTTTCAAGATAAAATGCTTTGTTGTTCAGTGGCATAGTCGAATATAGGACTTTCAGGTCATCTGTTTCCAGGGTGTACCAAATAATTTAGTTATGTCTTCAGATGTTTGTCTTTTATATTTGACATCCGTCCAGCCGTGACGCTTTATAATGCTCCAAACAGTTTCTAAGGGGCTCAGATCTGGACTGTCAGCTGGTCAATCAAATCACTAACCTGGTCCCTGATGAACATGGGACGCGTTGCAGAGTTATAGCATGATGCGTTATCTTGTTGGATGCTAGGGGACATAGTGCATACATATTGGAGTTTTATATCGTTTATGATAGTGTTCTGATATACCTTACTGCTGATTGTTCCATTTACAAACTTAAGTTTAGAAATCCCTTTTAACGTCATGAGATAGCCCCCCACACCATGACTCCCAGTGGATTCTTTACACATCTATCAATGTAAGCTGGATAAAAAATTTTCGTGTTTCAGACGCCAGACCTTCTGGGTGTAGGCAATTGGAATAGGTTTACCGTTTGGAACATTGATTCATCTGAAGAGATGGCATTTTCCCAAACTTCAACATACCAATTTCGAACCCATTATAACTGTTTGGAAGTACGTTCTTTTTGTGCATTCTCCTAATATTGGGCTCTTGATATGCAGCATCAAATTTGAACATCCAGAAATGCACTGAACATAACTTAATTATGTATGTATCTTACACTATAACCCGCTAGTGCACAAACACCAAAGTCAACCCAGTGATTCAATATCGAGACACGTGATAGCTTCAGTTCACAATGCTTAGTATTACTTGACTTTTCGCTTAATGTAAAGGCGGCAACTTTAATATTCACATCTGGGTGTGGTTCGGCTATTTCATCTGGTAAGGAAGGGAAATCAGGTTTTATTTATAATTTGGTAAAGAGTTAAAAGCTTTTTGAGCCGCGCAAACGTGTGTGCATATCATGAAAATCCTAACCGTATACACACTGAACTCACATTTATTAACCCTTAAAGCGCATAATCACAAAATGTACGTTTTTGTCGTCCACAAAACTATTTGAAGCCTCATAGATAAACAGTGTGAACCCAGATCAGACTGCTCCTGTAGGAGCAGTCTGATCTGGGTCCACAATGTTTGCCTCCCTGCTTATGTTAAATAGACATTTTCAGATGCAGTTATTTCGCTGGTGTTTTAAGGACTAAATAATGACTGAGGTTGTGGCTCAAGATGATACAGTTACTTTTGAATAAAACCACGCCTCCTTATCAGCTTTCACTTATGTCTAAGGTTGACCAGTCCTAATTACGCATTCATGAGGTGCCGCCTTTACAGAAAGCGAAAAGTCAAGTAATATACATGACTTCATAGATTACCACCACAATTGTCTTTGCTGCTCTCCTCATAGTCCTTAATTTGAAATTGAGTTTTGAATTGCAACTTTGATTTGCTTAACAATATAACCAACTTTTCAGTAGTTAAAAACTAATATAAAATCTGTGCTGGAACAATCCATACTTTTACTCACTGTGACCAGATATACATGTACTGTTCTTCTCAAAGCAGATAAACAGCTTTCATCAAACAAATCATGCGTTCGTTACAAACACACAAACATGTAAAGGGTGTGTAAATAATTATGTCAAAAATCGCTATCTATAAAATTTTCGGAAAATTCATTTCTTTTAGGTCGGTCTTTCTAGCGAATGTTATTTATAACGCTAAAACACTTTTCATGGGTTTTTATTTTTTAAGCATGAATGTCGTGATTATGTTTCTAAATATAGTATTAAGTCACGGTTTTTCTCAGTGAGCTTTAAGCAGATTCTATATAAGGAATTTCAGGTATTTTAACTCAGTCAACGTTTCTGCTTCACAAAAGTAAAACTATTTCTTTTTGTTCGCCAAATATTTCAATATATCAGATTTTTGCCTTTTTTAAATTCAGTAGCTACTATTACACTAACTATATATGACGGTAACGTAAGGTAAATCCCAAAACCGTTATAACTTTCAGTAACTGTATGAAATCTTGTGGTAACTTAGATTTAGTACCAAAACATATAATGACTTCACTGTAGCGATCCCCTCATTTAGTTGTAGATTTTCATAGTCAGTTTCAGTTAATGGATCATGACTCAGTTTCTGGAATTTTAGCTAAATATAAAGTTTGAATATTTTTGATTTTGTGAGATGGTTGTTAGACAGGTACTGATTCATGGGTTTGATTTTGGAGTAAAGTTGCTTTCAAATGTAACTTATTTATAATGGAAGTTTAAAACATCATGTTTAGTTATAATTCAGTTAAGTGTGTAATATGTCATAACAGTGGTTTTGAAAGTATTTCCAAGTTTTTCAGGATGGTAATTAACAGGCGTGTATATTGATGGTATTACTTGACTTTTCGCTTACTATAAAGGCGGCAACTTTAATATTCATATCTGGGTGTTGTTCGGCTATTTCATCTGCTAAGTAAGGGAAATCGGGTTTTATTTATAATTTGGGTAACAGTTCATAAGCTTTTTTGGGCCGCGCAAGCGTACGTGCATTTCGTGAAAATCCTAACCATATATACACTGAACTCTCATTTATTAAACCTTAAAGCGCATAAATACAAAATGTATGCTTTTTGTCGTCCACTAAACTATTTGAAGCCTCATAGATAAACAGTGTGGACCCAGATCAGACTGCTCCTATAGGAGCAGTCTGATCTGGGTCCACTATGTTTGCCTCCCTGCTTATGTTAAATAGACATTTTCAGATGCAGTTATTTTTCTGGCGTTTTAAGGACTTAATAATGACTGAGGTGGTGGCACAAGAAGAAACAGTTACTTTTGAATAAAACCACGCCTCCTTTTCAGCGTTTACCTATGCCTAAGGTTGACTAGTCCTTATTACGCATTCATGAGGCGCCGCCTTTACAGTAAGCGAAAAGTCAAGTAATAGTTGTCTGGTTGCTTCATTGGTTGGAACGACGAGACTGCTCCTACAGGACGCAAAATGATGTAGAAGGTATATGTATTTCATTTGCTTGTCAATCATTTCAGTCCATTAGCATATTCTAAGTATATCCGTTGCAGCTTTTAGCTTCAGTATGTCGTACATGACTCCATTTCAGACTTTTAAGCATAATATAAAGTTTGGATATGCGTAGACTGTGAGATATTCATCAACGGTTCTGGCTTAGTTGTTTTCAAGAATAATTTTCAGACAATTATTATCTTAAAACTAATTTTATATATTAAAGAGTATTGGAAAATTTATATCTTAACTGAACTTGTATATCCAGTTTTATAGGGCCTTAAGGTTTCAACATGTGAAAAAATTGGGTGTAGGTGCTTTTTAAAAGGAGCAATTTAGTTATACACAATTTTGTAAATAGCACTTTAGTTTTCCTTAGCGGTATAAATTCTTTCTATTTTATTTTGCAAAACATAGTAAACATAATTTAAAAAAAGAGTTAACACTCCTGGGATGGGAGCATAGAGTTGGGGTTCTATATAAAAAGCTTTTTTGAACATATGGAAGAGTAAGGGAACTTTCAGGGAACTTTTCTGTTGGTTTAAAATTCTAGCTTTTGAACATGCCTCTGTATACGGCCTGCTGGTCAGAGCATGGAAAATCCTACCTCCCCCTCCCACAGGGAGTAAGGGTTGGGTAGCCCACTCGCAGATTTAGGAAAATACAGCACAGATATGAGCTTAAAATGATACAAAGGCGTATTGGGATATAATTCTGTTAAGTGTTGAGATATGTGAAAACAGCGTTTTTGAACAGGATTTCTAAGTTTTTCAGGCTGGAATGATTGACAGACTGTGTGGCCAGATGAAAAAGAAGAATCGAGAAGAATTTGGTGTTGTTAATGTGGATTTTGTTTCTGCACTAATCATTTATGAAGTTGCTGCATGCAATAGCAAAAGATTCAACCTAGTCCCCCTGTAGCTGAGTTAGCTAACTTGAGCTTAAACCTGATCGAATGCCCGAGAACAGGTCAGGTATGGTACTTAATTGTATCGATTCCTGATCTTTACCCCTTTCTTACTTTAATTGCGACGAGGTCCATTTCAATGATGACAAAATCTTAACCTGTTCGCATCAGAGATGCGATTTCAAAGTAATTTTGATTTCATAACATAAATAGAATCGAACACTTCCAGCTCCTGTATTTTGAACTGATATAACTCGTTGCAAAAAAAAACTCAAAAAAGAAGACTCGCAAAGCCTTGCATTTATCACTTTTCCTCGGCTCGTCATACCATGAATAAATGAGCACTCATTTAAGATCCTGTGTTTAATTGATTATTTTGTCAAAACAAGGACATTTGGCAGAGCCCTTTTCGTTTTTATAATATTAACACTCCAAACCTTAAATAAAGTCTGGGGAAAAAGCGTAGATTCATGTGATCATATCTGGATCTACACTGTTTGCTTACTATTTTTTTCTTTTTTTCTTTCTCTTTTTTCTACTATTTTTTTTTACTTTTTATGTCAGAATCCAGAATGTGTCACACGTCATTTAAACAAAATTGATTCTGCTACAATTAAAAGTGGAAGAGCCTAGGGGTGGACTGGTTAACCCATAAAGCGCCACCTACAATTTGCAGCAGACGACAATTTCAAATTTTGTCGCTTTTTCAAAAATAACATATAAGGCATGATATTTCACGAGAATTGTCTGCTGGCAGACAATTCTCTTGAAATATCATACCTTATTTTTTTCGAAAATTAGGGAAGATGTCCCAGAATTTGTCGTCTGCTGCAGTCGTGATTGGCGCTAAAAGGGTTAAAAGATTCATCAAAACGTCTGTTGACGTCACAATGACGTGGTACTTACCCCACTTCCATCAGTATCAGCTTTCTTGAATCCCATTTCTGTTGATAAAACTCTATGTAATGTTATGTATGGAAACCGTTCCGCTATTTGCTGTGAAAAGAAAATAAAATACCACCATTAACCTCTGTGACTTTGTGGAGCGATACGGACAATATTCACCGGACACTCCTATCCCATCGCCATCTGCTCATTTTTGAATGCCCATGCTGAAAAACTCATGGGGGATAGGGGAGTGTTATGGCCACGATTAAAAAAAATATCAGGGGACATTATGTCCACGTTGCATTTTTTTTGTAATGTTCACCTTTACAAAAATAAGCAGAGGATGGGTTGTGCGGGTTATTTTGTCCTACACTCCTTTGTGGACAGGACCCCCCCCCCCCCCCAAAAAAAAAAAAAAAAATGAGCCACCAGCAACGATTCTTGTTATGCTACCGCAATATCAGTACACTCTATAGATGACGCTTGCGTTTTCATCTGTGCTGATATCCGAAGGCCGTACATGCGCGGATCCAGAAGGTTTTGTCAGAGGGGGACCAACTCAACTCTGACAACATTTTTAGTTGATGGATGGAGGGAGAGGATCCAATAGCCACTATAAACGGGCCATCAACCGCCCGCCAACAAAACGCCATATAAATGGCGTTTCGCTGGCGGGCGATGATGACCAATCATTGAATGTTGGCTTGGTAGCTTTGTGGTTTTCCTGGGGGATCCGGACCCCAGGGGGGGGGGGGGGGGGTACTCTCATTTTTTCTACACACGTAGGCTCGGGCCCAGCATCTACCCTTCACCCCCCAAAAATATCAGGAATTTCAAGCACCCAAAAAAAACATTTGAATTTTAGCAACCCAAAAAAATATCCCCATTCAGTACAATGACCTTAAGAAAAGACCCTTAAACGCGGACCAATATTGCTTAGGAACCCTATAGCTTTGTGATTTTCCAGGGTGTCTGGACCACCTCCCCCCCCCCCCCCCCACACACACACACACACACTTTTGGTTCCACGTATGCTGTGACTGTGGACACGTTGTTTTTAAATTAATTTTAGATGTATACAAAGAGCCTGCCTTCGTTATTGTTTGTCAAAATTGACCCGAGACATATGAATATCCAATGACCTTTTACTCAGTCCTCGCGAATCTTCGCAAAAGGTGCACTTTTCATTGTTGTACAACTACTAATCTGAGTGAAATTAATCACAATTCCCTATAGCCTACTGGATAGTCGAGTGTTTTAGCACTCCAAAGATGTGGGTTAGAGTCCAGTAGCATTTAAGATTATTTTTTTTTTCAATTTGCTAGTTTCTTTGCCTTTATTCTTGATTTTGTGCACAACTGGATACATTTATTTGAATTTGGCATGCGTTTATATAACAAATACAGCACCGTGAATAATTTCAATAACCTACATCAGAGGCGTTGTATCATACGCCTCTGGCCTACATGTGATTAACTCTTTGTACGCTGAATATTTTTTGAGATTTTTGTTATCATCTGCGCGCAGTGAATTTTAATCAAAATTAACTTTTTCAAAAATTCTTACAGGAACACTATCAGAGTGTCAAATGGTCTGTATCCAGATCAGAACCGACGTTCTGTTGGTACTGAACTGGGTCCAAACTATTTGCAAAGGTTATCAGCTGACAAGGAAAGAGTGGGGAATAATGAATACAAAAGCGGCTAAATACAAATGAAAGATGTAAAGCTCATCACAAGATGACGTAAATATACGAACAATATTAACTTAAAAAAGACAATTATATAAAAAAAGCTTCCTTCCAAGTTTCGATCCGGCTATGCTTGATTTGTAAGTAGTCAACTAACCACTAGGCTATCAGACCATTTGTATTAACGAATTGACATTATCTTAATGTTCTCTGTAAAAGCGTGACCAAGGACGGAGTACTCCACGAAAACGCACGAATATCACGAAGATTTTGGCGAAACTTTAATCAGTCTAAGGTCAATTTTGTCAGACTATATGATATCTTCGGAATAGGATTTGCACATAACTGGAAGATAAACATGAAGATGAAAGAATACAGTTAAGAAATGAATTCGATTTTTGGAGTGTTCATGAAATCAGGAGGCTTCCCGTTAACTTTGCAAGAGACCCGAAGTATTCATGATTCCATGAACCATCTAAAAATGAATTAATTGCTTAAATTTACATTTTATTATAAATAGCCAATATATAGAAATTGTTAATAATTTAGGAGATAAAAGAAATTTGTTTTTAATATTAAATCGTATTAACGGTTTTGTTGGAGTGCAAAACAAAAAGCGGAACAGCCAGTGTGAACACAGACAGCCGAAACTTCTTTTGCACGTGCGACTCAGGTGTGGCTCGCTGCCTGTCACAACACCAGTGTCACATCTGGCGAATGAATTCGATGTTCGAAGCGAATTCCACGGGCAAGTGAGCTTGGCAGCTGTCAATAAAATTTTGAGTAGTTCATGAGGCTATGAACGGTTGCAAAATTTTAAAGATTCATAAAGGGCTTGCATTGAAAATGTAAATATTATGCAAACAAAACGGACTAAACAATAGCATGTAAATATAAAACAAAATGTAAATACCCAATAATACGTGCACATTTTGCCACGGGGTGGCCGAAAATCTGGGACCGGTGGGTGGTTCATCCCGCAAGCACAAGTTTTCCAATCATTTACAAACTCTTCAATTTCCACGTGTTTTTCTTCACCCGTTTTCTGGTCAACCGTAGTCTTCTGCACTTTTTCCTTCTTTGGTCTTTTCTTCCGTGGTTTCTAAAAATGTAGACCAAAATTGTATGTTCAAGCGCTGAAAAGTGGTACGGGAACACAGGGTCAGTGCGTCAGTATACCTTGTACCCCGGTATCCAATTTAGGTCACCTTGCATCCCATGCACAATTTTTGAATGGGTGTCAAATTGTCCATTGGGATCCCTGAATGCGAAACGAAGTTGCCCTAAAATGATATGGGTTATGTGATAAGGATATTAGATAAGGATATTAAATAATTTGCATATCTAACTTCCAAATAAAACTGTTATGTCAAGGGATTAGTTTAGTACCATGCTTAATATTATATGATGGGTTGCTGTTGAGATATGAGTATTTTGTATGTACATCACCATTCTTTTAAGTCGCATAATGGGTTGCCATGGAAACCGTGAAATTTCATAAAACTAAAATGCATTTATTTTGAGGACGCTATTTTTTGCATTTAAGTGGTCCCTTTGAACAAATTTACACCGATAATAAAATGTCCCACGTGTTCAATTAAGGTGTGAATACCCCCTTGAATACTTGTTTACCCAAAGGTTTTCCCTCATTTTTTTAATTAATATTCATGAATATGCAAATGAGATAAGTTTCATATAGGACCACTGAATGAAAGAATTTATCAAATTGTATCACAGATGATATAAAACTGGCAACAATGGTGGTTTTAGAATGTTTTGGGCTGAAATATGTTTGTTTATGTTTTTATGATTTTACCTCATTTTTTAAAGTTTTCATAAATATTCATAAATATGCAAATTATA
Organism: Loripinus fragilis; assembly: GCA_964019695.1. Classification (NCBI taxonomy): domain Eukaryota; kingdom Metazoa; phylum Mollusca; class Bivalvia; order Lucinida; family Lucinidae; genus Loripinus; species Loripinus fragilis. The sequence goes on from OZ026514.1 coordinate 85,657,238, forward strand.
TGCTTTACATATCTGACCACAGGAAGAAAGACATGTGTCTAAGCTTTAGTTTGACACCAATTTATGTGCTTCAAAATATGTAGTGCCCTTGATGGGATTTAATTTGAAGGCCTACTCCATCACATTTTAGAAGAAATAGGATTTTCAATTTCATAATGTCAAAAATATATGTTGATATACGTCTGTACTAAAGATGACTTTAACTGGTCGACATTTCACATAATGTAAAGTCCGGTTTTAAGCTGATTTTTAAGCACGAAATATCTCGTGCTGTGCAAGGTCTACACTAATGTATGTGGTATAGGATAGTTTAACCATGTTTGTCCACCTGTACGTAAGATATTCCACGATCTTAAGCTCGTGGATTATCTCCACGTATAGGCGGACAACCCATGGTATAACTATTACTTACCGGTTTGGCACCATCTTTTTCATAAATGGATGAAAGCGCCTTCATGGCAGCGGCGAGAGCTTCAGCGCCATCATCCTCTTTCCCAGTTGACATCAGACTCGTCATTTAGAATCTGTAACAAACATTGTTTTTGTTTGGTTTGAGGTTTAACGTCCCTGTAACTCAACAGCTACCAATGGCGTAGCCAGAACACTAATAAATTTTCCTTTTTAAAGGAGGGCTTGCCTAGTTGAAAAACAGCATGTGCACCTTGTTGGGAACACCTCCAAATTTGGTTATTGTTTACACTGCACTAAAACAACGTCATAGACGAACATTAACAATAGTTATTAAGTCGATGTGTAAGATACTCTTTTGGAAAAAGAAGAACACAAACAGTTATCTAAGGCGGCACCTATTAACGTACACTGAAGGACTTTTAAAAAGCAAAAAAAATGAAATTGATAAAATTTTTACTTATTTTCAATGTATCAATTTTTTTTTGGTTTTGGCAACAATGAACATCAACACGTCAGCAAAACATGTTTTTAATTTCATGCCAAAATAGAAATAATGTTAGGACAACAGTCTATCGAATAGCAATACCCTTAGATTCAAAAGTTGCAAATTGAAATTTGTCTAGGAATCAGACGTGATTTAAAATAATTGTTTCAAAATATTTTTATTAAAAACCTGGATACAAATTACCCTCGAAGCCCTATTATTTGTCTGGAACTGACGTTAGCCAGCCAGAAGGGATATCTTCGATGCAAATATCGTTGATACACTTGACGTAAATTGCCGTCTTAACGTCAGGTCGTCATTTTTGGTTAACCAGACTTACCTCAATATTTAACTGTCCCTGTAGCCTGATAACGGTCTCTGAGGGCTGTTTAGTTGACCGCCTTTCCCAAAGGCCTAGAACTTTTCAAATAGTCATTTCATGTTTCCCATATAAACATATTCCTAATTTGTTGCTAGTCTATATGCTGATGCTAAGTTCTGATAATCATACAACTCTACTGCAGACAATTACATTTATAGAGTAATGAACATAACCATTTGGAAAAGAAAGAAATATTATTACAATATTTTACGTGTATTAATGACCACTTTTATTATCAGACTGGTAGCAATTCTATATAGATTACTGATGGCAATTATAATGGCCCACTTCGAATTGAAATTTAGTTCCTACTATAGTAACTAATTTTCAATTCCAACATCGATAGTTGCTACTATAGTGACGTCATAAACCTACTTAAGATCAATGGTGGGTCAGAGCACCGTTACTCTAGTAGCTTATCTGGTTCCCTCCTCTAGACCTATCTAGCAAGATGGGTTCAAGATCTATCAATAGCGTCAAAATGTTTTTATTTTACAAAATAAATTCTTAATGTGTTCTACTTGCGGTCCCTCTTATTCGTAATTGTTAATTAGAGTAGTATGTGCAGTTTATTCACACCCTTTTTGCCTATGATGAAGAATTGAGGTGGGGCATACAGGGCTATTCACTTTGTTTACTTGACAACTAATTAAAAGGGAGCAACTGTAGCCATTTAGGTGTAAACATACGCACACATCTATTGCGTAAGATCTTTAGCAGGAACTTTAGTTCGATTCAAAGTGGGCCAATATCATTCCAATTGTGCCAGATGGTTCATGTTTGGACAATCGTGGCATGATTAATAAAGTTATAAAACTAAATCTGCAGTGTTTTTATACATGCTTATGTACAAGCTACATGTCAAATTGATCCAGAAGTGTATGCGACACGCCATGATCCCAAAATATATCCTCACACCAAAATTAGGATTCCTACCTCAAATTATATACAGATAAGCTCTGAGCTCGACCTTGCTAGAACAGAAACCAGAGGTCAAGGTCACAGTGACCTGGAAACGTTTGGTGACTCTCCAGGGTCCAAGATGTATCTACATACCAAATATGGAATGGTACCATAAATAAAATAGGCGATCTGCTGTGGGGGCATTTTTTCATGAACTGACTCCTGAGATCAAGGTCACAGTGGATGAAAACAGTGAGCGACATTCCATGACCACAACAAATATCCACAAGTTGAATTTGGGGGTTAATATGGCATATAATATGAGACATGCTCATACAGGCTCGCACAGACCTGGAAAAATTTGGCCTTGGTCCTGGAAAAAAGTGCCTTTTGTCCTGGAATTATCCTGGAATTTTGTAAAATCATCCTTGAAAATATGAATTAGTCTTTGAAAAATATAAAAATACAACTTGTCCTTTCATATTTATGGGATGCGCTAAAAACTGTATGAAAATCGCAAAAAACTGAATGAAAATCGCTAGATACACGTCAAAGAGCGAGGTGCAACTCGTAATCTATTCTATTCAATTTGTGCGGTAGTCCCGGTTTTTATCACCGTTGACAGAACAACGACCGTTATGCTAACAGTTTGTTTATATAAATAGACAAACCAGGTAGAGGGTATCACTATTCCGACAGAAATGCTTGCGGCGAGAGCGCCGCAAGCAAAAAGGTTTCGCAAATCAAAGGGAGACTACTGGATCAAGCAGTGATTCTCTTCAATTGCGCTCTTTTTCAATATGGGAACTTCTCTCAAAGGAAAGAATTTTGCTCCCTGAGGGAGCTAGGCCCGTAGTGATAAGTGCTTCTTGCTAGGCCCGTAGGGATCAATCCTCCACGCTAGGCCCGTAAGGATCAATCCTCCTTAGATTCATTGTGGTGTTGTGTCTATTGAAAAAGACAAGTACTTGACCCCAGCCATTGTGCAAAAGACAGACAGTGAGTATGATCAATTCATTCTTTCCCCGGACTATAACACATTTGGAATAGTCTATCTCCTTCTGCGTTCGCTGCCAAGACCACAGAGGACTTTATGGCTCTCCTCATTTCGATTTTGTGACCAATTTCAAAATTAGCGCTCCCTGGCATACTGATCAGTGTTTTGAACAGAAGATAGAGATAGATTGATAGAATTGTGGAGACACAGTATAATCCCCCCCCCCCGCCCCATTGACACGATGGGAACAGCAATTAAGAAATGAATTCGATTTTGGAATGTTCATGGAATCATGAGTACTTCGGGTCTCTTGCAAAATGAATGAAGCCCGACGCCCAGACCACAGAGGAGTTTAGGGCTCTCCTCATTCCAATTTTTTAAATACCAAATTTCAAAATTAGCGCTCCCTGACATGATGATCAGTGTTTTAAACGGCACCAGTACAGAATATATAGATAGACAGAAGATTATCAAAAATGTGGACATACAGCACAACCCTCCCCCGCACCTTGAAATGATGGGAGCAACAACAGATAATATTTACATTTTCAAAGCAAGCCTTTGATGAATCTTTAGATTATTGCAACCGTTCATAGCCTCATGAACTACTCAAAATTTTATTGACACTGCCAAGCTCACCTGCCCGTGCAATACGCTTCGAACATCGAATTTATTCGCCAGAAGTGACACTGGTGTTTTGATTTACAGTGAGCTACACCTGAGTCGCACTTGCAAAACAAACCTCTTGTTTGTTCCATTGGCTGTCCGTGTTCACGCTGGTTGTTCCGCCTTTCCATTTTACATTCCGTATGTGTGTGGTGGGTGGGTGGGTAAATACATTTTACTGCCCAAATCTGCTGAACGCATGTAGCTAGCACTTACTTAATGTATCGTCACATAGTACCAATCAAATCAAATCCATGGTGTAGTGGATCAGCAGGTTCGATTCCTCACTTTTGGTTGAGCATTCGGGTGTTCCCGTCATATAATACACACACAAGCCATAAACCCTCCCGGCCCGGTACTAGTTACTGTCCAGGAAAAGCCACAAAAAGAAAATATTTTACAAATCCCTGCAGCATTATAAATAAGTATGTACCACAATATTATAAGCATATCTAGATGCTAACTCACCTATAAAACTTAGTCAGAGTCAGTAGAGCCGGTAAAGTGCAGTCTAGCCCTGCGCGTTTCGTGTATGAACAAAAATCTTACCTGGAAAACGCGATGTACATAAAACTGTGCTCCATGTTGATACCAAAGCTCGTTTCATATGTACACCATAGTAACGACGTTACGTTACGTAACGTTACCTGTTACGTTACGTAACGTCAAATATTGGTTCCTGTTTAGCACCAAAAATACGCAGACTTGTCAATAATATAATTATAAGGAGCTATATAACTGGAATTTTATGTACTTTGTTTCATTTGTGAGCATCGAATCTTTGGCTCAGTGGTAGAATGCTTGATTCAAGACTCACTGTGTTGTGTCCTTGAGCAAGACACATTTCCTTGCTAGTACTCACACCGGATAGGCGGCAATCGATAACGGATTTGAAGCCGACTGGCGACAAATGCGGGCGACAAATGGCAATCGAAAACACCTTTTCTATCGATTTATTATCCGCGTTCGTCGAATGTTAAGAGCGGTTTCGATTGCCGCCTATTTATTTATTTACATCTATCCGGTGTGGTACTGTTCAACGTAGGAATAACTGAAATATTGTTGACTGGAACGTAAATAATCAAATCAAACAAACAAACAAAATAAAATTCATGAACATATGCATGACAAAACCATCTATAAACCCGAACCCATTTAAGACGAATGACCTTGCCTACCATATCAGTAGTCTGAGCCCATTTCCAAATATAGGGGTATTGGGTGATATATTTCCTTTTTCAAAGTTTTAATAGAACATTCTGTTGAGAAAACAGTGAAGATCCTGCTCAGACACCGCAATCTGATCTGGGTCTGCACTGTTTGCCAATGTCCCATAAAAAGAACGCTAGTCTTATATGGGCTAAATACGACCCAAACACAACATACTAAGACAATTTACGTTCACTGCGTCGAACAGCTGTTCCAACCAAGTAAACTCAAACCAGTCTGCTTAGCTACAGAGACTAGCTAGAATATTGAAATTTAGCATGTAGAATGTTTGAAAATTTCACAGCGAATAACAAAGGCGCTGATCAGACTGTGTGAATGTACATGCTGTTCTAAGCATTTATTGTTCGCAAGATACAAAATCAGATTTTTCTCATTTAAAAATCCGGCTTGCAACACTTAAAGCTGCATAGTCTGTAACTATGAACATTTTTCGAAAAAAAATGTTTTCTTTTTAAATCATTTGTAAAAGTAGAATTAAGCTATGTTTTCACAATAAAAATGTTCAGTACAGCTTTAAACTGCATGGAAAAGTGAATTATCTTATCAAATAGGTGTATTTTTCTCTTGTTGGTAATTATATGGTCCCTCAAATAATTCTAGACCGTTGAATTTTAACATAAATGCAGTTGTTTTGATAGTGATAACTTGTTCAGATTTACGAAAATGGTAAAATGTTTACCTGAATTTGAGTATTTTAACTGTGTTCTTGAAAAATAAAAACATTATTTTTAAAATTAGAAGATCAAAAGTTACAGACTATGCAGCTTTAAAATATGTGGTCACCAATTTCCCAGTGCAGTGTGCATTCAGCTTAAACCGTACATCATCATGATTTTTTCCAAGCTCAACTCGGCTGAGCACGAGATTTATCCTGCTCATAAATGTTAAAGCATTTATCAGCATGAGTAAAACAACATCTGAGACACTTAAATTTGTCGATATTTTAGATTTTTTGGGCAGCTAGAATTTCGTTCTCAGTTGAGTTGAGCATGAAAAAAGTTGTATAACATCGGGGCCTGTTTATCCCTTTCGACTCCTGGACAATTCGGTGCTTTTTTTATTTGTTTTGATGCTCAACAATGTTGGTTTAGCCTCACACCGGATATGTGGCAATCGAAAACGTTAATACTATCGAAGAACGTAAATCAAACATCGTTAGAAACAGTTTTCGATTGCCGACAAATGACAATCTAAAACACTGTTTCTAGCGACTTTTGATCCGGTTCGCCGATTGTAAAGAGCCTTTTCGATTGCCGCCTATCCGATGTCTGTTAGCCAGGTACACCCGGTACCTTTAGACCCTAAATCGTTTCTCATCCACGTCGCCCCAACTTTTTCGGGTTTAAGGTGGGTGTTCACACTATTTGGTGCATTTTTGGCCAATTCAAATTTGTACAAAAAGAGCATTTTCAAAGAAATACCAACCAAAGCTATATATCAATTTGAAGAGTGTTTGTTTTGCAATACATCCAAGCTATTATTTAACAGAAACATCATTTCCATTTTATAATATTCCAATTGAAAAAGATGGTATTGCTAAGCTGGGAAATAAAATTGTTTTCAAAAAGGGAAACAGATTTACATGTAATAATACTTGCAAAAGCTTGTTTATGAGCATGCTGAGTACATCTGCTAATTTTTAATTTATTCCAATGCATTGTTAAACCATATAAACCAAAAGCAAGTTTTCAAATATTGTTAGAAAAATGGAGGAAAAGTTTATCAAAAAAGTAGTCCCGCTTTACAATTTTATGTGTATCGTGGACAAAGCATGCCGTATCACTTCTACAAATTACATGCATTTTAAAACTAAAGAAATATTTTAGCTAAATTCAAATAGATGAAAATACTTGTACGTTCAAAATGTATGGTGAGTAATAAATGCCATAAAAGGGACTTAACAACAGCCAATTTTGTATTTAGACTTAAAAGTTGCTGCTTAATATAATTCTGACAAACCTCGTCCATAGAGCCAATTATTAAACCCAGTGACTTATTAGTTGATAAATCACTGTACGGACTGGACACGGACTGGTGTGACGTCATTTGGTAGCCAGTTTGATTTTAATGATGTCACCTATCACATAGGGCATTGTAACGTTGACACTAGGCGTTGTAACGTCGTTTTTACAACGTTGTACGTTCGAAACGTGTCTCAGCTCATGATGGATTCGTATAAGCTCTGAAGGATTCGTTCATATTTTATACCCGCTTTTTTCAGAAAAGTGCATATTAATTTCGTACCAAAGTCGGTCCATCGTCCGTTCGTCACGTTTCTTGTAAATGTATCATCTCCTTAACCGTTAGAGGTAGCTATTTAACAGTTTTGTAGTTTAATAGGTCACATGATGTAGAGGGTACCGTGAAATATTTTGTGTGACCTTGACCCCAAGGTCAAGGTCAAAGATCAAATAATATATTTTCTTGTAAATGTATATCCTCTTAAACCTTTTGACGTAGCAATTTCAAACTTCGTAGCTAAATAGGTCACATGATGTAGAGGGTACTGGGCAATATTTCGTGTGACCTTGATCCTAAGGTCAAGGTCAAAGATCAAAATATGTTTTCTTGTAAATGTACTTCCTCCTAAACGGTTAGACGTAGCAACTTCAAACTTTGTAGCTGGATAGGTCACATGATGTAGAGGGTACTATGCAAATTATTGAATATTGAATTTTCTTTTAAATACTTCTCTTCCTAAACCTTTTGACGTAGTAACTTCAACTCTGTATGTGCATATGTCACATGGTGTAGAGGGCTTTGGGAAACATTTCGTGTGACCTTGACCCAAAAGGTCAAGGCCAAATAATGTATTTTCTTGTAAAATGCATCTTCTCTTTAACCGTGGGATGTGGCAATATAAAACTTTGCTGGCGCTAAGGTCACACAATGTCGAGGGTACTGGGCAACATTTTGTGTGACCTTGAAGGTCAAATAATGTATTTTCTTGTAAATGCATTTCTCCTTAACCATAGGATGTAGCAACATCAAACTTTGCTGGTGCATAGGTCACATATAGTCGAGGGTACTGGGCAACATTTTGTGTGATCTTGACATCCTTGACCTTGGGGTCAAGGTCAAATAATGTATTTTCTTCGTTCTATTGGGAGAGCCGTTCACGTGAGAATCTCCAATAAAACATAATCGCCGTTTCACCGCATTGAGACATTGGAACCCTTTTTTTACATCTCAAATTTACGAAACCCCAAAACAGCTGCTTGAATTGATGGATAAGAGTATTTTATTGATTTAAGCTTCAAAAATATGTTTATTTGATTAATTGATTGAGTTAAGGCTTAAAGTCCTAGTCATCAATAGTTCAGTCACGTTGGGACTCATTCCAGAGAAAGGAGAGAGAAAAGAATAAGATCACTCTACCCCCCGCCCCACCAATTGTTCCTCAAGAGAAACGAATTCCACCCTGCCAACAAATAAAATGATAAGATAAGATAAGATAAATTTTATTTAAATGCAATAGGCCCTTATGGCCCTTGTGCAGCAGTGTTTACATTGTAAACATGTACATAATACTTGACAGACAGTGTGATTATTATAGTAACATACAAAGAATATATCAAATTGGAAATATAGTTTTCAAGACATCACAATATATCAGTGTTCATCCAAATGACCTGATACACTAACAGATACTGAAACAGTGTAAAACACTATTTTGATATCTGTATACTAAGTTTTGTTTATCCTTAATAGATACATAACAGTTTTAAATGTGGTGTAACACACACACACACACACACACACACACACACACACACACACACACACTAACTTGAGTTTATATTTTAGTTTTCAGCAAGCTCAAGACCTTGGACTGAAAGGCAGACTATATGGAAACACCATACATGCCTGCCTTTAAGTCCAATTTCTCCCCTTATCATATCTTAAACCAAATATATATGTTTCTTTTTATATTTAAAATGCTGATAGAAAATCCATTAATGGAGAGACAGCAGTATTTATTTGAGAAGTAGATCAAAATTACATTTAAGATGTATATCATGTGTTGTTTAAACGTAAATACAGATATTCATTCCTTGCAATAAACGCCTTAAAAATGAAACATGACTCTTACGTTTGGACGAGACTAATTCAATAAATTTAAACATGCTAGGTCTTCTAAAGTAGTAATGACTAATGTATTTTTTCCTAATATCATCGTAAAGGGGACATTCTAACACAAAATGAAATTCATCCTCTAACTTGTTACATAACTTACATTTTCGATCATCAAATTCAATTCTTTCGGGTCTCGCCCATCTGCCCATTTCTATTTCAAGTCTATGTGAAGACACACGAAGTTTGGTCAAAGCTATTCTAAACTTTTTGATGTTAACTATCTCTAAATACTCACTCGACTGAAAACTTGCAATTTGTCTGTAAAAAACAGCTCTAGAGGATTCATTTAATTCTGCATTCCAATTTTGAATAAAATCATCTTGTAATCTTTCTTTGACCACTGATAAAAACACTTTAATATCACCAACATTTTGCTGCAACCAAACTTCAAAAAATCCTAAATTCGATAATAATCTTTTAACTAAAAGTGCCCAATTTATTTTTCGATCATTTTCTTCTATATCCGCTAACATAGTATTGTAAATATATGTAATATATTTTCTCTCTGCAGAATTAACAATTTTTAACCAGTATTTAATAATAATAAAGTATCGCTTTGTTTGATAGTCTGTTCTTCCCAATTCTCCATAAATAAAATTATTTTGTGTTGACTTTTTTACCCCCAATAGTCTCTTGCAGAATTGTAAATGCACCCTTTCGATTTGTGTTGCTTTAAAAAATCCCCAGACTTCGGCTGACAGGGTCACATCCCTGAAAGCTACAGCAAATAGTGCACACTGATACTTTATCTGGACTTATGTGTAAGGCTATTATAGGAAGTGATGTTAAAATGCCAAAATAACATGACTTTATTGTAAAATGCCAAAATGACTTTGACGTTATTGTACATTGTATCTAGAGTCTGCTGCTAAAATGCCATGCATATCATGCTTTTCGACAGTAAAATATAACTCTTTGGATTCTGGGATTAACTGTTTATACTTTTCTGCATGATTTGTATTTTTTTCTTTTTAATCAGAATATCATCAGTGCCAAACAATTTAGATCAATATCAGGTTCATCGGGCCTAATCTGTGTTCAAACCTGTTTGCAAAAGAATAAAATATCTAATAGGAATACAGAGTGTCAAACACAGTTTGGATTGAGATAATGCTGGACACCATGTCGAGCTTGATCTGGGTTTAAACTTTTTGCTAACGAAAAAAAACTGTTTTGACAAATTCACAAAGATATACGGTAAATGCTCAAAAAATTGAACACTCTGAAATTTTGAACACCTAAAATTATTGTCGAAAATATTTTTAAAACATTCTGAAATATAGAACACTGCCCTTTTTATAGGAAGTGAATTTCTAAAATTATGAAACGCGGAAAATCGATGCCCGTTTATATGTTTGTCCCATACTTGTTCTATCGTACTGCTAATTAGGCAGGTTCCATTCTACGTGAATGGCTAATCTTGCAACGATGTTCTTTTTCGCATGACGAGCGCGAGACACGCCCGTCTAAGCTTGTGTTCACCATGTAGGACCTAGGTCATACACTGCCTGGTCATAACTTCTTGTCGTAGACGTAATTAAGCCATATGAACCACAGCGTTAAACAACAGTATTGATATGCTTGTGTTTGCTTATATACAAAATGACCTTTTTCCCATGTTGTGGTTTGAGTCGTGAAGCATTTAAGTAATCCATTCAACAGAATCAACACACCGTGATGCTTGAGCTATACTGCTTGAGCCAACATCTACTCTCCAGCGTTATGTGTGACACAGTGAGCGATGAATGGTGTTTTAAGAGTGAACATTTGCGCTGGCTCATCTAAGTAGGCCTACCAAAATATGATAAAATTAGAAGAAAAGGTAGATTTGTGGTACTTGTCTGAAATTTTCTTTTCTTTGAGATATATTGTGCGCATCCGACGCAAATAGGTAGGACATGCGCTTACTATATAGATTAACTATTGGTATGCTTGTTTGCCCCAGATCAGGCCCGTTGAAAGGTCGGACGTTCATCTGGATCCAAACTGTTTGCAAGCTTTGATAGCAAGTGCTAAAAGGACAGAGAGAGAGAGCACACGAATCTTTTGTTTTATTTCTTAGAATCTCGAAGTACGATTTTTGGATCAGTCTATTATTATGTCTAAGACTCTTGATACAACTGCTTCCGATGAGCTTACTGAGATATACTGAAAACCCATCTTATTGTACCATCAGTGTCAAAGAGTTTGGATGCATGCCCGGATCCATAAAATTTTGTCAGAGGGAGTCAAACTTTTACACGTTTTTTTTAATTTAATGAGGGAGAGAGGATCCAAAAACCACTATAAGCGGGCCATCATCGGCCCGCCAACGAAAAGCCATTTAAATGACGTTTCGCTAGTGTCGATATTGGCCATACATAAAAATGTGGCTTGGTAGCTTTGTGATTTTTCAGGGATCCGGACCAATTGCTAAAGAAACTATATTTTTGTGATATTTTAGAAGGGGTCCCCTCCGGACCCCCTCACCCCCTCCCCCATTTGGATCCGCGCATGGCGTGGATGCAGAGTGAGGCCGGACATTATTATGTCTGGCTTAATCTGGTTCAAACTGTTTGCATAAAAAATCATTTAGGAAAAATTCTCCCGGGAACATCATCAATGGATCAACATCAGACCTGACGCTGTTCAGATGCAGATCAAGTCCGACCTTTTTTATGTCGGATCTGATCTAGGTCCAAACTGTTTGCAAAAGTAATAATCAACTTTTTCAAGGGAGAGGCCCGAGGGCATGTGAAGGGGAGAAAATAATGATACGTCACCATTTCTATACAAGATTGTAAGATACAAAATTTATGAAATAAAACTCATCAGGCTAAAAATCCGTATTAGGATATCAACCAGTGGATCCAGATCAGGCCCGATCAAGTTTTGGCATTGTATAAATGCTACTTAATTTAGTAACATGTGGATAGGTCAATAAATACAATTACAGGTTATTAAATAGTAATATGAAATAAGCAAAGCCAAAAGTATCCTCCGTACATATTTCCTATATTGTGTTTACAAATCAGGTCATGGCACCGCTTATTAAACGAAAATTTTGCTGCCTTTATTCTGGAAATTGAAAAATAAATCAGTCCCGACATTAACGTAAGCTGGTTTATAAAATAGTTATTCATACCTTGACATTCCTCTCCTGTCCATCAGAATCAAAAGATCGTTGCAAATCCGTTAGTTTTTGCGAGGAGAAAAGTACCGCTATGTTGTTGTTGTGTAAAGCTACAATCTCGTGCATGACCTCGCTAATGGACAGACACGACTATACATGAAGTAAAATAGTTCTTGAAACGGGTTTAAAAAGTATGAAAATAATCGCAATTAATTCAACATGCTAAATTATTTAGCCAAATTGAGTGTTGTTATGAATAGAAATAAACTCAACTACTTGGAAATTCGCCCAACATGAAAATACAGTTTCATGTATAAATACGCTATGATCGCATAACATCATTCCATCGAAATTGGACATGCCGGTGTGTCAATATAATTGCGCCCCGATGTTAAAAAAAATAAAGTTGACGGTACTTTTGATAGTTCTGAGTGAAATCAAATGGTCATATACTGATAAATTGTTTTGAAATTAGTGAAATAAATCATTTTGACGAAAAAAGTCTGTAAAACTGTTGAGAAAAGCGGATGGCGGGACGTCACTGTTCGTGAATTTTATCCGGCACTGTACGGAATAAAAATGTCACTGAATCGCAAATTCAACTTCGAATGTCATGACATTATCGTAATAGGGAAGGATATGAAATATAACGGATTAGCACATGAACTAGACCAGGCGGTGGTCTTTCGGATGGCATCGTGAAGTAACTCTGAAAATCATTTTATTTCATAAACATTTTGAAGTTCAAAGTCATGTATAATCATGTACTTTTTCTGACAAATTTGCAAAATACAACAAGATAAAAAAATAGAAGCTGTTTTTTAATCATTGAGATGGTTTGTAGTAGCTTTCTGTAGATTGATGCATGGCTTGGGAATGGGAGTCCCTTTCGTAACGGAGTTTTGCTAACAGTAGATTTTCATCAAAAAAGTCTGAAGTGCCACGTTAAACATTTTTGTTCGTTTGAGTTGATCCTGTCAACTATTTTTCAGTCACGTTGTGAAGTTTCCGCAGTTGAATCAGTACTGAACAACACATTGCCTCCGATGAGAACCCGCGATCTTGTTTGTTTGATTTGATTCTTTACATCCCATCAACTATCTTTCAGTTATAAAGGGACGGGTCTTCCTGGGTTTAACCAGTACTAAGCTAGGATTAATGTTCTTGCTCAAGGACACAACGCAGTGACGCCGGTGAGGCTCGAACCCGCGGCCCTTCGGTCTCGAGTCAAGCACTCTACCACTGAGCCACTGCGCTCCCCAGAACCCGCTATCTGAAGTGAAACGCTCCACCCCTGAGCACACCAGTTGTTGAAAATATTTCAAATGTTTTAGATTGCCATTACAACCAGAATTCTGCATGGATTTAACTATTTTTGAGGGGGATTATCTAGAGAACATTTCTGTGAGGTTTGATTAAACTTGGCCCAGTGGTAAAGGGGTCTACAACAAACCATATAAAGCAAATTGCTGACAATGGACATATCTCACTTTGAGCATTTCGTGCTCAGATGAGCTAAAAAAAACTTCAAAAACCTTCTCTGGAACCAGAGAGACAATTACCCTAGGCTTTGGTATGTAACATTATGGATACAGGCTTACATGTAGGCTGACACTGACTTAGTTTACGACTAGGTCTATGAGACCACTATGAAAATTGACTAGATATGTTTAACCCATTTAAGCCTAATGGACTATAAATTCTAATAGACTGAAATCCAGCTAGCACACATTGTCGGGACACCAACGGCCCGCCAGCGATACGTCATTGTCGGGCCACCAGCGGCCCGCCGGCGATACGCCATTGAAATGGCGTATCGCTGGCGGGCCGTTGGTGGTCCATTGTTGTGTCCTAGATGGGTTAAAGCCTGCAATTCTGGTTTGGTCTGAATCTGCAACCTCTCGGCCACAACGCTAATTTCATCCTTATGACTGGGTGGTTTCAGAGAAATATACTAATAATTTGCAGCAGACGACATTTTCAATTTTTGTTGGTTTATAAGGCTTGATATTTTATGTGAATCGTCAGCAGAGTATTCACATGAAATAGCATGCCTATTTTTTCTGAAAATTAAGAAAAATTGTACTAAATTTGTCGTCTGCTGCAGTCGTGATTGGCGCTTTAAGGTTTAATATCTGAATGATCAACCAGTATCATAACTTTGGCTTCAACAGCAATCGAGAAATCAACTTTCAAGATCATTCCCATTTAAATTCATTAAAAAAACACATTTGACCTTGTCTTTAAGTAGGCCAAGGTCAAGCTAGGATCATCATTTGAACAAATTTTGAAAATCATCTTTTAAACTACTTGTCCAGTAGTTAAAGAGAAAGAAATAACAGACGGACAGCTGGACATACTGAGTATAGAGCACACCCAGAAATTATTTTTCAATACCTGCTGCAAACACCATAAACCCTTAGCCCACCAGTCACGACGTTTGTCATCTGCTCCTCTCGACTGCTTATGTTTTAGCTAGCCTATATTGCAAACAGTATGGATTCAGACTGTTCTATGGTCAGGGCTCATGTTGATTGTTTCCACTTTTAGTGCACTAGAATATATGCAATAGACATAAGCAAACAGCATTTTATGCCCCCACAGGAACTTTGGGAGGCATACAGTAATCCCACCGTCCGTCCGCCAGTCTGTCCGTCCCGCTTCGTGTCCGGTGCATATCTCCTATATTCCTTGAGGTAGGAATCCCAAATTTGGTGTGTGGATGCATCTTGGGATGACGAAGTGTCGCGTACTATACTTTGGTCACAGTGACCTTGACCTCTGACCTAGTTTCTAGATTCAGCATTGAGTCTGGTGCATATCTCCTATATTCTTTGATGTAGGAAATCCAAATTTGGAGTTTGAACGCATCTTGGGATGGCGGAGTGTCATGTACCATTTTGGGGTCATTGTGATCTTTAATTGACCTAATTCTTAGAATAGTCTTGTGCAGAGCATATCTCTTGTATTATTTGAGATAGTAATCCCAAATTTGGTGTGTGGGTGCATCTTGAGATAGCGGAGTGTCGCGTACTATTTACGGGTCACTGTTACCTTCACATCTGACCTAGTTTTTAGAATATTTGTGTCCGGAGCATATCTCATATTATTTGAGATAGGAATCCCAAATTTGGTGTGTGTATGCATCTTGGGATGACGAAATGTCGCGTACCATCCTTGGGTCACTGTGGCCTTGACCTCTGACCTAGTTTCTAGAATCAACGTTGAGTCTGGTGCATATCTCCTATATTCTTAGAGGGAAGAATTCCAAAATTGGTGTGTGAATGCATCTTCACATACCATTTTTGGGTAACTGTGACCTTGACCTCTGACCTAGTTTTTAAATTAATCGTGTCGGGAGCACATCTCTTGTATTATTTGAGATAGGAATCCCAAATATGGTGTGTGGATGCATCTTGGAATGGTGGAGTGTCGTGTGCTATTTACGGGTCAATGTGACCTTAAACTTGACATTTGACCTCGTTTTTAGAATAATCATGTCCGGAGCATATCACTTATATTATTTGAGGTAGGAAACCCAAATTTGGTGTGAATGCATCTTGGGATAGAAGAGTGTCCCATCCCAAATTAAGGTCACTGTAACCTTGACCTCTGGCCTAGTTTCTTGAATCGGCATCGGGTCTGGTGCATCTCTTCTATATTATTTTGAGGTAGGAATTCCCAAATTTGGTGTATGGATGCATCTTTGGATGGTGATATGTCGTGTACCATTTTGGGTCACTGTAACGTTGACCTCTGACCTAGTTTTTAGAATAATCGTGTCCGGAGCATATCTCCTATAGTATTTGAGGTAGGAATCCCAAATTTGGTGTGTGGTTGCATCTTGGGATGGCAGAGAGTGATGATCCAGTTTTGGGTCACTGTGACCTTGACCTTTTTTCTAGAATTATCGTTTCGGGAGCATATCTCCTATATTATTTGAGGTATATGTAGGAATCCCAAATTGGGTATATGGATGCATCTTTGGATGGTGATATGTTGTGGATCATTTTTAGGTCACCGTGACCTTGATCTATGACCTAGTTTCTAGAATGAATGTGTCTGGAGCATATTGCCTATATTATTTGAGGTAGGAATCCCAACTTTGGCGTGTGGATTCCTCTTGGGATGGCGGAGTGGTGCATACCATTGTGGGTCACTTTGACATTGATATTGACTTCTGACCTCATCTCTAGGTTTTTCGTATCTGAAGCATATCTCCTTTATTACAAATAACTTTCCTCAAATGTCTCATGCTAGACCAATTCCTTTGGGGGGGGTGGGGGGGGGGGGCATTCGTCACGTTACTGTGACATTTCTTGTTTCATGACAAAGAGTGGTGGGTTAAGGGTTAATAGACTTGCTGTCGGATTCTGCCATAGGGGTTTACCCTTGTCCTGCTTGTGTTTAATAACAAATCAAGGAGAAATCTATAAATAGACTCTATTTTATAGGATTGTCCATGATACAAACTCACATCACTTCCAAGGAAACAAATCACTGCTATTTCTCCATTCTCCTACACCCAGGCATGACCCATTCCGTTACTCTGCAATTGTGATGACTGCAGAGTAACGGAATGTATCACGCCTGGGTTACTGAGGATGCTATATTTCTGTGTCAAATGGAAACTTGGTCCTGAATATTCCAATTATTTTTTTTGTTTGATTTGATTATTTACGTCCCATCAACAAGCTTTCAGTTAAACAGGAACGGGCCTTCGTGGGTTGAACCAGAACTAAGCTAGGGTAAATGTGTCTTGCACAAGGACCACAACGCAGTGATGCCAGTGAGGCTCGAACCCGCGGCCCAAAGTCTCGAGTCAAGCACTCTACCACTGAGCCACTGCTCTCCCCAAGAAAACTGTGTAATAATCTATATGTCCCATGGAAACTTGATCCTGAAGGCAGGTTTCCTAATATTCTAAAAATAAAAACACTAGTATGATATCTATACAAATTATATTTCTGATCTCAAAATATATAAATATATCGTACATATATAAAATTTATTTCTGAACAACCTCCATTGAACAACCAGGTATAATTTGCACAAAAATATACATATTCAATGAAATGATGGAAAATGGAAGCCCTAGATAAGACACTTGAGTCCGACATATTTTGTTTGTTCAATTTAATTCTTTACATCCCTTCAACAATCTTTCAGTTATAAAGGGATGGGTCTTCCTGGGTTGAACCAGTACAAACTAGGATTAATGTTCTTGCTCAAGGACACAACGCAGTGATGCCGGTGAGGCTCAAACCTGCGGTCCCTCAGTCTCGAGTCAAGCACTCTACCACTGAGCCACTGCGCTCCCTGAGTCTGACTAATGAAAACTAATAATCAGGCCTACAGATAAGTGTACTGGAAAAGTATTTTTCTTAATTCCCATCCAAAATATATGTTGTGGGTACTCAAAAGAACCTTCTTAATGAGACGATTCTTTTGAGCACCCAAAACACACATTTAAATTCATGGGTAAGAAAATATTTACATTTATGCGCAAAACTATATTATCCTCATCTGGACTTAAACATGCTGTTAAAAAACATGTTATCAAATATTGTGAAAAGGTATATGAGAGATCCGGTAAAAACCTATTTTGGTCGATTAAAAATTCAGGTGAAATTTTAGATAAACTTAAAGCTAGAGATTTCAATGCGACCAGTTTGTCTACTTATGATTTTTCTACTCTTTACACTACTTTACCTCATAATTTAATTAAAGATAAACTTATTGATCTTATTGAAAATACCTTCCAGAGAGAAGGCTCTCCTTACCTTGCATGTAGTGACAGAAATGCATTCTTTACTTCAGAAAAACCTAAAAAATATCATGCATGGTCGTGTCAAAATGTATGTGATGCGCTGACCTTTTTGTTGGACAATATTTTTATTCGATTTGGCACCAAGCTCTATAGACAAGTTGTTGGGATTCCTATGGGCACTAATTGTGCTCCCCTGGTTGCAGATTTATTCCTGTTTTGTTATGAAAGGGACTTTATGATGTCTCTTTCTGATGATAAGCAGGCTGATGTTATTGATGCGTTTAACACTACTTCCAGATATTTAGACGATATTTTAAATATTAATAATGTTTATTTTGACAATATGGTTAGTCAAATATACCCTTCAGAGCTCCAACTTAATAAAGCCAATGCCTCTGATACCGAAGCCGCATTTTTAGACTTGCATTTGTCAATTTCTAATGATATTGTTTCTACCAAAATTTATGATAAACGTGACGACTTTGATTTTGAAATTGTCAATTTCCCATTTTTAGATGGTGATGTTCCTCGTTCTACATCCTATGGAGTCTATATCTCTCAACTCATTCGTTTTGCTAGAGCATCTAGCTATGTTGCTGACTTCAACACTCGCAATAAATTGTTAACTCAGAAACTTCTTAAACAAGGCAATCGGTATCATAAACTTCGCAAAACATTTTCAAAATTTTATAGACGATACTATGGTTTGATTTCTAAATTCCAAGTTGGACTTAAATCTCTCTTGCGCCAAGGACTTTCGGAACCTGATTTCTATGGTGACTTGGTGTATAAGTTGAAGAAGATTGTTGGCTCTAATAATTTTTCAGCGCAGTTCATTAAAATAATTTCCCATTATAAAAAGATTGGCTATAACATTAATGTATTGCAACAGACTGCATGCTTGGTAGTCAACCCAATCACGGTTGGCAACTTTGCTTTCCTCTTTAATTGCACGCCGGTGGGTCGGACTTCAGACTCTATGATGGTTCCGACTTAAAGACTTATCTATTGATGAGATGGTAGGGGCCTGATGCTTTGGCTGTTTGTCGGGCCCACCGGGGTTTACCTGTTGGATTTCTTTTGCTCCGGTATTCAGTTTAATTTACTGTTGAGTCCTTATCCTTGCTTTATCTCCTTGTTATATCTTGATTTATATGTTTTAGGAGATGATGCATTGATAAGTTAGGGGTCTTTCATGCAAACCAAATATCTATGTGTCTTGATCCACATCT
This sequence comes from Loripinus fragilis, assembly GCA_964019695.1. Classification (NCBI taxonomy): domain Eukaryota; kingdom Metazoa; phylum Mollusca; class Bivalvia; order Lucinida; family Lucinidae; genus Loripinus; species Loripinus fragilis. Next base: position 85,676,562 of record OZ026514.1, read on the forward strand.
GAATTAAGGGTGAGGTTGGCGCCGTTAAACCGGTTTAAGCCCTCCAGTAAAATATTTTACTGACCGTTCCAAGGCGGTACTTCTTTTGTGGATCTTTTATGTTTTTGATCTGTCTTGTGTTTGCTATGTTTTGTGCACGTCTGTTTATATGTGCTTTGTGGTCACCTACTGGGAAAGGGCTGACCTCTTGGCTCTCGTTTGTGGTGTCTTCTGTGAGTTTGTCACTTTCCCATTGGTATCCTGGGTCAGGTGTGGTACTTGATTGTATCGATTCCTGATCTTTGCACCATTACTTACTTTTATGAATAATGTGGCTGTGCATCACGAGAAGACTTAGATCAGCCGTCTGATCAGTCTTTGCAATGTTCATGTAGGATGATGGTTTGGTGCCGGTAAAATGCATTTAGCCCCCACACACCGTCACCCCCACCAAGCTCTATTGTTGTTGTTGATTCATTGTTTAGTATTGCTCTCATTGTGTGGGGGAGTTTTGTGTTTGGTCCTTGTTTTGTTGTCCTTTCTAGTTCTGCAATCTTTTCTCTGGGGAAGGGGGCTGGTTGCCTTACTGAAATTGCTCTCATGCTTGTGGCTGTTAGTGTTCTGTGTCTCTTCCTCACAGCGCCATTTATTTATTTATTTATGGTAATCTGCAGTGTGTGATTGGGGCATTTACTGGTCATACTCACTTACTTTTTGCATCCTTAGTTACTCACTTAGCGCACTTGGAAGTCTGACCAGAACCCAAGCCGACCTGAGTCTTCGCTCTACGCACAGTTACGCTCATTTTATTGGTTTTGCCCTGCTATCAAGCCATACACTTACCAAGCTTTTCTGTGCCTGAGAAGCCTGCTATTGCAGCTTAAATAGTTCTTTTAAACTGAATGTACAATCTAGTAGACTACAGTAAAACTGTGTAAAACGGCCACTCAAAAATAGACAAAACAAAGGTCTTAATGACAAATGGTAGCTTGTTGAAGGTCGAAAGTATTGAAGAATGCTCCCTTTGGAGTATTCTGCAATACTTTTGACCTGCATAAAGCGATAATTACTCTTGAAAAACAATTTTTGGTATTTTTTAGAGTGGCTGTTTTAAACAGGTTTTACTGTAGCCTGAAATCAAGAAATGCTCTGAAATCTTGCTTTTGTCTGAAATATATGTTATATATAATCAACCCCAGTCCCCTACTTGTACATGTAATAACTGCAATGGATGATAAGAAACCAAAAAGGCTCAACATTTCATGTTGGTAAACAAATTTACATAAACTACTAAGTCTAGTCCTCAAAAAAATTCTAGAAATATATATTATAAAAATCTGTTACCAGTTCATGAGAGTTTGGTACTTATGAATATTGAACCGCCGTGTCAGGTTATAATTTAAAAATTTTGTATTTTTGGTCAGAAGATTTTTTTACTTTAACAAATAGTCAAGACCCTGATGAAATGCTGCATTATGCAGCATTTTCTGGTTCTTCATTGTTTGTAAAAGACCCATTTAGGGGTTCCCGAATGCAAAGGGTTTAAGCTAGAAGACTATCACTTTAAACCTTAATTAGCACACTATAATGCAAAGCATGTGGTTTTTCAAAATTCTAAAAACAGAGTAGATCTAGCTCAGCTTGCTTCTGATGAGCAAACTGATCAGGATCCACACTGTTGCAATGTATTTATCAACTTGATGAATCCATAAAATGGCACATTTACAATAAAATTGGACCACTGGACAAACTGGGAATCACAACTTCATATTTAGTACCGTTATGACCTCTAGGTATTGACCTATATACATTAAAACCTGTCTTAAGCCACCACTCAAAAAAAGACCAAAAATTGGCTTTCAAGACCAATTATAGCTTAATGCAGATCAAAAGTATTGCAGAATGCTCCAAGAGAGCATTAAGTTACCATTCGTCGTTGAGACCTTTGTTTTGTCTATTTTTGAGTGGCCGCTTTGGACAGGTTTTTCTGTACATGTATACAAATTTTCACAGTTTCAATAGCAGTCACGCCCCAAAGCTTTTCAAACTGGTTTAGCGTAAACAACCTATAAAATACTAAGTGTGTGCTTTATTAGAAGCATGTGTGTACATCAAGTCAAATATGGTAATAACATATTCGCCCTAATAACCTCACCATGTGCAAAATTGTTTAAAATTATACACCCTCCTTTGAAAGCAGCGTGGTTCCTGATCATCTGGCTACATGAATTTTAAACTCATTTCAAATATCTCCTAGATAAAAATCTGTTAAAGCCTCTTAAATGGCAGTGAAATGTAATTCAGGCCTTTTGCTAATAGTGCATACCCAAAAATATGGCTATTATTTCTCAACCAAAACATATGTTGTGGTTAAGCAAAAGAACCGTCTCAATGAGACGGTTCTTTTGAGCACCCAAAACATAGGTTAAAACTGATGGGTAAGAAAATATTTACAATTTTATGCTCAAAAAGTTTGTTTATCTAACCCTATGGTAATTGTAATGTAATTAATTACATTGGGCACAGTAGCTGAATGTAATTAATTACTTTGCTCAAAAGCCAAGTCTGCCTACATCAGGAGACATCTGATTGGGAACCACACTGTTTTTCAATACACATGATGAATCCATATTTCTAAACAAATTTTACCATTGGTCTGGCCCCGAGGTTACAAAACTTTTTTTCATGCTCAACTCAACTGAGCACAAAATTTCAACTGCTCTTAAAAATCAAAATACTGACAAATGAAGGGTCTTGCTTTAAGTCTCTTAGATGTTGTATTTATCCTGCTAATAAATGTTAAAATGCCAACAATTGTTGGCATTTTAAGATTTATGAGCAGGATAAATTTCGTGCTTAGTTGAATTGAGCATGGAAAAAGTTTTATAACCTTTATAACCTCATGGTCAGGCTGGAAATCAGAAGTTGATATCTGCAGCATTCATACCTTAAGAAAAACTTGGTGTGTGCTTATAAGAGCATCCTACCTTATAAGTTAAGAGCATCCTGTCCTTATAAGTTAAGAGAATCTTGCCTTATAAGCATCATGTCCTTATAAGTTAAGAGAATCCTGCCCCTATAAGTTGAGAGAATCCTGCCTTATAAGTTAAGAGCATCCTGCCCTTATAAGTTAAGAGAATCCTGCATTAAAAGTTAAGACAATCCTGTCCTTATAAGTTAGAGCATCCTGCCCTTATAAGTTACATGTCAGAGCATCCTGCCCTTATAAGTTTAGAGCATCCTGCCTTATAAGTTACATGTAAGAGCACCCTGCCCTTTTAAGTTAAGAGCATTCTGCCTTATAAGTTACATGTAAGAGCATCCTGCCTTATAAGTTAAGAGCATCTTGTCCTTATGCATGTAAGTTAAGAGCATCATGTCCTTATAAGATAAGAGCATCCTGCCATTATAAGTTAAGAAAAGCCTGCCTTATAAGTTATGCGCATCTTGTCCTTATAAGTTAAGAGCATCCTGCCCTTATAAGTAAAGAGCATTCTACCCTTATAAGTTAAGAGCATCACGCCCTTATAAGTTAAGAGCATCCTGCCCTTATAAGTTAAGAGCATCCTGCCCTTATAAGTTAAGAGCATCCTGCCCTTATAAGTTAAGAGCATCCTGCCCTTATAAGAGCACACTAAGTTTTTTTTTAAGTTATGGCATGTGTACTTATTAGGTAGCATACGGTACTATGTCTTTTATTATCATAGCTATGAAGTTTTGGTCACTCTTAGTGCAACAAAGTTCATTGAAAGTTGAAATTATGTTAGACAGGGGTGTGGAAATAGCAAAATTTTATACTCGTCCAGGGACAAGTAAATGACCATCATGTACTTGTCTGAAGAAAATTTTACTTGTCCCATAGAGCAGATAATGCTCAAACAACTTAGCTTAGCCCCTAGGGTGCTGATACCAAATGTGAACTTTTTTGAAAACAGTATGAAACCAGACATAAATTTATTGAAAGCAGTGTTGATCCATATCAGCTGGCTTTTGAAGAAGCCAGCTGATCAGGATCCACACTGTTTTCCAAATAACATGCAAGTTTAAAATAATTAATGATCAAATTTGAAGGAAAGAATTGAATAAAATTTATACTTGTCCCAGGACAAATAAATAGAAAATTCAAACTTGTCCTGAATGAAATGGGGCCTGTGAGGTTGAAGCAGTCAGGCATGGTATTTCCACAGCTCTGATGTTAGAACACCTGTGGTGTAAAGTTACAGTATTCAATATTCTAGAACACTTGAGGTGTAAATAATAAGAATGTATATAATATCTGTCATGAAAAAAACACATGATATTTGTACCCAGTGAAGACTCAGACCAGCCAGGTTATCTCTTTTCTGTGCACTCAAGACCATGGATATACAGTACGTGTATTATGTACACTATTTTCCAAGAACATGTTATCAATTAACCCTTAGAAAACTGCAAACCCCTAAACGAGTGCTATGCCAAACAGTGAAGGCAGCATTTCAGCAGTCTGCACTGTTTGCTAAGACCAAATCAATTTTCAGAGAATGAAATACAATATATTTTGGAAATTATGACCTGTGGCCAATCACATGGGTGAAAGTTCAAAATTTTCAAAATCCTGAACTTTTGAAATCTTAAAACTAGCATTACGCCTATTAATTATATCAAGATTTTCAAGTTTTAACCACCAACTTACTGTCAATTGCCTAAAGATAAACTGAAAATAAATCAGAAAAGCTATTATAATCTACTTAACTCAGGGTTTTGAGGCTGACTTTCCACAGGCTGACTTTCTGTGGAAAGTCAGCCTCAAAATCCTGAATTCAGGAATAATCCTGAAAACTTTCAACCATACTATCATTAAATCCAATGGACCATCCTGACTTTATTGTATGTAGCTTTTTGCACCACTGGTCATGCTGGTCTAGCTGCATTTAGAAGTGAGTCCTATGCATGGATCCAGGAAGTTTTGTCAGAGGGGGTCCAACTTTGACAACGTTTTTTTGTTGATGAGGGGAGGGAGGATAAGCTAGTCATCTACAACGCGCCAGCGAAACGGACCAGTATTTCTAAGAATCCCTATATTTTTGTGATTTTTCAGGGGGGTCCGGACCCCCTGTCCCCCCTCTAGATCCGCGCATGATTCGCAACTGAAAAAGAACTCAATGTGAGCTGCTTATCGCAAGTCTCCACATAAGAGTACATATTTAGAAATCAATTTTCTTAACAAAACATATGCTGTGGATACTCAAAAGAACCATCTCATTGAGGCAGTTCTTATGAACAGCCAAAATATATAAGAAAATAAATTAATCATAATTTTACATTTAAAAATATGTTATTATCTGGACCTATATGTACATGTATGATATTAGGCCAAATAAAAAAATACCTGTATTTAGGGTAACCTGACCCACCTGGTGAAACTTTCAGGTACATACATTGTAATGTACATTACCCAACGACTAACTGATATAGCATTCACAACTCAAAAAAAAAGAACTATGTGTGTACATATAAAAGCATGCATGCATGCTTTTTACAGTTAGTTAAACTGATAATTCAAATAAATAAAAAAACATACTCGATGTGAAGACAGCAATTAGAGTTTCTGGATCGAATGGCAGCAGACGTGGGAAGCCAGTTCAAAAAGAAGACATCTATTGAATTCAGAGAGTCAGTCAGAGCAAGATCAATGAAGTCTACAGGTATCAAAATTCAAAAGATAACTACTCAATTGAGAACCGGCTACTGCACATTAAATAGATACAAACATTAGACAGGACTAAAGGATTCCTTAGATTGGTGAGACAGAAAGTGTAAGTCTAAAGACATCACATAGAAGACCGTGAGATATATGAAAGTGTTAGAGAAAGGTTAAGAGTTAGACTAATTCAGAGTTGTGGTATATAATTTTTTTTTAATATTTATAATTCTTTTCTGGAAAAAAATATAATTTTATGCATTTTGAAAGGCATTTCACCTTTCAAAATGCATAAAATTTTATTTTTTCAGAAAACCTGAAAAAAATCTAGGTTTCACCAACAATCTAGGTATGATCGAGTTACTCCAAATATAGGTACAATGGGTTTTTTTTTTATTTGGCCTATTCAAACTTGATACTTCAGTCAAATAATTGTGACACATTGGCTTCATGTATATGTATGTATGTTGGGCTTTCTTCAGACAGAGCTCTCATTAGGATTTTGAAATCAGGAGTCCCAGAGCCCTCTTTGGCAAAATGTGGGGAGTCCCACCATACAAAAGAATATAGGCTCCTTCATAAAGTATGAGTCCCAGCACCAAAAATGGGAGCTCAGGGACTGCATATCAGCAGCAAGTGAGAGCTCTGTCAGAATTGTATTTTAATACCAAGGGTCTTTTAATAAATTTCATTTGATATAGGATGTAAGATTGTATATATTTAATATCAAGATTAGGTTTGAATTGGTCAGGATAAACAGAATTTCGCAGCATAAAACTAAAAGTATTTTCTTACCCATCAGTTTTTTTACAATTGATTTGGCCCATGCTCTAATTGCATTTACAAAATGTATGTAAAACAGGACTTAAGTTAAGAGTGTGTATTGAAAAACTATTTTTCTTATTTCTCAGGCCAAAACATATGTTGTGGGTACTCAAAAAACCGTCTCAATGAGACGGTTCTTTTGAGCACCCAAAACATATGTTAAAACTGATGGGTACGAAAATATTTACAATTTTACCCTCAAAAGTTTTGTTTATCTATACCTGTGTGTTAAGCTATGGAACGAGAAAATTGTGAACCACTTTACCAGTCCAGCCAGCCCATGAAAATATTAACTCAATGGAAATGAAAAAAAAATATTTATATAAATGTTCAAATATCAATGAATCCGTACCTTTGTACCTAACATGTATTTGCAATATGGAGGAATCAGCATTATATGGGTCTTGCCACAAGAAAATACATGTATGTCTTCTGTGTCTTCAAACCAGCCTGCTTAGCTACAGAGACTAGCCAGAATATCGAAATTTTGCATGTAGAAAGCCGATTCATAAGACTTCCCAGAAAATGAATAACAAAGGCACTTTCAAATGAGTGGGGGGGGGGGGGGGTGCGCACAACAAAGCGACAGACCATTCTGCGCATCCGCGCATACTGATCAGCACCTTAGTTATACGCTTATTGAAAAGTATCTTATCTGGACATGCTACAAGTGAAATTTCAAAGTTCTAGGTAGTACCTGTAGCTGAGCATGCTGGTTTGAATCTCACTTTGTCGGAAACCCCGAAGACAGGTTTTGTGGCGTTGAGGCCCAAATCAGACTGTGCAGCATATGTCTTTGTTGTTTGCATACAAAAAACTTTCAAAGTCAGGTTTTATTGCGGCAAGGCCCATATGCAACTGGGTTGAGCTCTTGACTTTTAACATATATGCCCCGGTATGAGATTTCTAACAATGTGGCATTTCGACAAGTGTAGACTCGGACTAGCCTGTGCAGCCTACTTTTAAGCTTAGAACCTCCGAATGCTGTTTGGTCAGTGGCTTAACAGTGATAGAATATTCAAGGGACTAGCAAAGGCTCTGATCAGACTGTGCGTATGCGCAGGCTGACCTGAGGCTTTGCTGGTCGCACATTGTTGGAAATCTCATGTATTGGCCCTAATTATGCATTGTGCAGGTTATGCTCCTGACTGTAGGCTGTAGCACATACAAAAATATTTTAATATCAATATAATGGCTTTGTAAAAATATAATCCATCAACAAAAGCATGCATCAAGTTATTGAACACATATTTCTAAGTATGGGTTTAAATGGCAATGTAAAGAATAGAATCTTGTGGGGTCTTTCTCCCGAGAAAACCCATTTATATTTATTAAATTTGTCCGTTCACTGTCTTGATAGTAACTCAATGTTATTTGATCCCCTATGACTTTTTGTCTAATCTGATGTAAAGCTTCTAAATGGGAATGAAATTCTTCTATCACAGTAAGCTTCTTGTGTAATACATAGTCTATGATGTATCCTATTGTGCAGTCATCTGGCAGTCTTATCTGGTCTCCAGCAGTCATCAATTTCCCACCACCTGCATATGGTATCATTTTAATAGCTAATGCATGGCTAATACAAAATCCAGCCCCTCCTGTTGCAAACCAAAATGCTAGTTTTTGTCCAGGGTTGACTCGATCTTCAATCTCTATGGGATGCTTAAGACTAGGTTTTCCCAGGTACCAGTCAAAAGTATGGTTGTACCTTTGTAAAACATTAACAAGTCTGTGTATGTTCAAATATGTGTCATCATCAACATGGCAAAACCAACGTTTATTCGTATTCATGTATATATCATACTCTAATGCCATTTTACAACATAATGCTCTTCTGGTGTGCTCACTTGAACAGTTTGTATTTAACACATGACCGTCTGGAAGCATTTTCTGGAGCTCAGCATCATCAGAGTCAGTAAAGATGAAAGTCTGATTTATTGCCAGCTGTATCCATGTATCTAAAAGAACTTTTAATCTTGTAAAATGATTTTTGGCTGTAGTTTTTACAGAGATAAAAATATCTCCAAGTTCAGTTTTATGCAGTTCTGTTATGTTTTGGTCTGTTTTATGATTTTGTCCAACATTTAATTGCCTGGAGGACATTTTCACTTTTCGTTCCGATCTAATGATGACCTTTTGATGCCCATTAGAGTCAAAGCCAAACTCCTTTGTCAAGTGTGTGTCTCCCTCGTTTGAGCTGGCAAAAAGAATTTTCAACAAAATGACCATATTTGCAAAAAATATGCTTAATGCAAATCCTTTCATCAATGTTCTTCGCTGTATACAACGCATCTTCAAATTCGAGGGTATAATCATGCATATTGCATAGATTATACAACTTTTTCTGTTCAAAGTTTACAAACTTTTCACTTGTTGACGTTTTACTGAGGGCGCGCTTGATTCGGCCGTTCGGTGTGCACCGAGAAATGTTCTTGAATCAAGTGATATTTGAGTGTGGTGTAACGTTCTGTGATCACTGTTCCAAAGTGAATCAATTATGGAACACGAATCTACCATAGACACATGCAATTTTGCATTTATAGCTGCGTTTGCTATATTTTTTTTTATTAAAAACCACCCAAAAATACCCAGTACAATAAGTTTCCTTTTGGTGAAATAATTCTGCTGATAGAACTTTATTTTTACGATTGTGAAACAGAACTTTTCAGCAAGAATCAATATATAGGATCATGTTCGGAGCAGTACACCCGAACCAATCAAGTATGGCGATGAGAAAAATAATTGAAATTTAACCCAACAAATATGTTTCTGACAAATGCATTACAGCTTATGGAGACACTCTCATCCACTGGTGTTTCTGCAACAATAACTATTTTATAAAAGGGGCAAGTGAGATATTTGTTTGAACCTTTTGCTGGCATGAGAACATGCACCCGGTGTAATGTACCTTCATCCGGGACATTCACACCTACTATTTCGGAGGGTCGAAAAGTGCAATGCACCTATGAACACTGGAAGGTGTACACTGAACAGTGAATCAAGTACGCCCTGAGACTTTTCTCGGGTTATTCCGGACAGTACCGGAATTTCCGAAAGCAGATGGGTTAGGTTTAATATGCCCCCTAGATAATGGACCCATATCTTCATAAATAAAGCTCAGATCATTTTGAAATTTTCTACAGATATAGGAGACATTCATGACATGATATTCCATAAATTCTAATTTTCATTAAACTCAAACTTTTAAGATGCGAAATCAAAATTCAAATATATCATAAAATCAAAGTTCGCAGTTTTCTATGTTTTAGAATTTATCTTTCTATGACATTTCATTAATGCATATCATTTTATAGTTAAGCTTTTTTTTAAATAAAATGGTGGTGTTTCTGTTATTTTGTGGGCAGGTGTGTCCTTACATCATAAAACTAACATTGTCTTCATAAATGGGAACTTAACTGCAGCTCCCTATCAACATGAAGTGCTGGATACAGAGGTCATTCCATTGTTGAGAAACCACAGAGGAATGCTGTTGCTGCACGATGGTGCTCCAGCCTATCGGGCAAGGGCCACCACTGCATATCTGAATGCAAACTACGTAAATGTCATCGACTTTCCCCCCCAAATCACCAGACCTAAACATAGTTGAAAACATTTGGGTTGAACTAAAACCGCGGTGTAAGGAGAACAGGGGCTATTCCGACCACACTGAATCAACTAAGAGCAAACATTCTCTACGAGTTGAACAACCTCCCTCAGAATTACGTTCAGCGTTATGTGACGTCAATGAGACGCCGTTGTCTTGCCGTAGTGAACAGTGCGAGGGGACATACCTGCTATTAAGTTTACATGGACATGGACGCCGCTGCAGGATTTGACTTTAGAATACTTTGATATTTACTTAGTTTTATGAAATAATAGATCAAGTTTGGTCTCTACTTAAGTATCGGAAAAATGTGAACTTTGATTTTACCATAAATTTGAATTTTGCCTTCGTATTTTTTAACCTTTTTATTTATTTGAAATAAAATAAATGCAATTTTATAACACATATGTAGTTTATATTTGTTGAAAATTTGAAAATGATCTGACCAGTATTAACGGATATATGAACCCATTTATATGTGCACACTTATAAGTGTTGTTAAGTGTATTATATGGCTTAACCTCCGTGGAGGACACTAGAAGGTATTCAAACTCCCCGACAGCGATGTCTCCTCGAATGAATTCTTCTGAGGGAAGGATGACCGCTAGGGGACGCCACTGTTGGGAAATTTGGGAAGATATTAGGGTGTGAGTGGGGGTGGGGAGCTTAGTAAAATAAAAGAGATGAATATTCAAGAAAAAGTATGCATGTAAAGGGAAACACAATTGAAAAAGTACAATGAAGGACAGCTAGATGGGTCTCAAGCGCCAGCTAGGTCATCCGGATCAATCAACACAAGTTTACATTCTGAGAGACAGACTGAATACAAGCTACACGGGCATACACTTGAAGTAGTTAATAATGGAAAATACCTCGGAGTGAACATCCGTCTTGCGCTTTTGGAGGCCGATCGACAAATGAAGTTCACTGTTGCCCAATTTCACCCTATGAGAGTAACAAATCACAAATCATTCATGACTGCACTCTGCATCAGCAAATTTTGGAAAACGTCATGTCTGCAAAATACTTTAGCATTACAATGACATAGAACATGGATTGGGGTCAAAATATCTCTGATATATCGTCCAAAGCAACTAAGACTTTAGGTTTCCTTCGCAGGAACTTAGGAGTACTAAGGAGGCTGCATACAAAACTTTGGTGCGCCCTAAACTGGGTATGCAGCACCTATTTGGATCACATTTGTAAAACTCAGATTCAACAGGTGGAAAAGGTACAGAGTTCGGCAGCCCCCTGGACCCGCAGGAGGTTGCACAACACTAGTAGTGCTGGAGAGATGCTCGATGAGCTGCAATGGCCAACTCTGGAGGCACAGAGGGATCAGTCCTCTCTGCTTTTCTTCCACAAGATTCATCGTGGAATTTTGTCTATTGATAAAGACAAGTACTTGACTCCGTCTCAGAGAACAAGATCTACCAGGTCATCACACAACTCACAGTATTGGTATTGCAGGCCCCAGACTTATAGTGATGCCGTAAGGTATTCTTTTTTCCCCAAGGACTGAATAGTTTGCTCCATCTGTGGTCGCAGCTGAGACCACAGAGGAGTTCAGGCATTAATTTAAATAACTCAACCAGAAGGGGGTTTTCCCCTTCCAAATTTTAAAATTTCACTCACCTCTTAAGCCACACCAAATAAATTTTTAGATTCTCATCCAAATTTTAAAAAATATTGGGGTGGGTGGGAGGTTTTTATTATTATTTTTTTTGATAATCAGGCTCCTTTAAAGAACATGACGGTACTTTAAGAAACTTTTAATACATTTAAATCAAATTGTCAAATTGAGTAAATAAAATCAGTTAAAAAAATGCTGACAAGAAAAATTGCTCCAAACAATTTTCAGCCTTTTTCAAACATTTTTTTTCTTTTATATAATAAGCAAATAAAAAATATTGGTGGAAGCTTTTTCTGAAAAACCTTCCACCCCATTTTTTTTATTTGCTTATATTTCAAAGGGGCGGGTGGGGATGAGAATCTAAAAATTTATTTGGTATGGCCTAACGATGAGATTTTGAACGCCAGGGTAAATGAAAAAAAGCGGAAAAATAAGAAAAAATCAGCAATTACCTCTCCTGGCATACTCATGTTGACGCGATGGCAGCCAAAGCATCAAAGACCCTTGGATTCTTGAGACTCAACCTCAACGAATCTTACAAAAGAGGTCAAACAAACAGCCTATACAGCGCTCCTGAGACCAACACTAAGGTACGCCTCTCCTTCATGGGACCCATCAAGTAGTGAAGATGTCACCAAACTGGAGAAAGTCCAAAGACAAGCCGCTCGTTTTGTCCACAACAATTACTATTACATGACACCTGGTTGAGTCTCCAATATGGTCTCAGACCTTGGATGGGACCCAGCGGCCAGTCATAGACGCCAACACGCTCAGAAAAAATGGATTTTATGATTTTCCTATTGTCTTTGTGCAGTCTGATCTGTTGAGCAATAATTTGACAGATAGAAGTGAGTGACTTGCAGAAAGTGGAAACGAAGCGGTGGCTGGACAGGTTTTCTTGTCATTTTGTCTTTCAAACAGTAAATGTCGCAATTCTTTAACTAAATACCTTAAGCACAGTCCTTGAAATGTATCCCCTAACCCTGAAAGCCCAAAAAACCCGTCTGGGATGATGATATACGAGTTTTAAAATATCGGCCTGGATATCGTGAAGATCATGGCACTTTTCTGCTGTATAGTATATATTGTTTATACGCAAGTATTTGACAGTGCAGACACAGGTTTGGATACCGCTCTAAAAACACACTGTCAGGTATTTGACAAAAACACTTGTGTCTACACGATATACAACGGCAAAAGTGCCATGGTATACACAATATCCAGGCCGATGTTTTGAAACTGGTATATCATCTTCCCAGACGGGTTCTTTGGGCTTTCATGACTAGGGGGTGAATTTCAAGGACTGTGTTCGTGATATTTGCTGTTTTAAAGACAAAATGACAAGAAAACCTGTCGGGTCACCGCTTTGTTTCCAATTTCTGCAAGTCCCTCACTTCTATCTGACAAATTCTTGCTCAACAGATCAGACTGCGCAAAACTTCAAACTAAAAAAAATGGCCCTGCTCCCCCTCGTAGGGAATTTTGCAGACATATTCTATCTTGAAAAGAATTTCAAGCTGCGTCTTTTAATAGATGTTTGCAATCTGTACGCTTTGACGTTAGCCTGTAACAGCCTGTTACATATGTTACTGAAACAAACTAAGAAGAAAAGTAATTGAACGTTTGAGCTACAAAAAGAAGACATTAAACTATCTAATTATTCAAATTACTTATAAAGTTAGCAAGCTGGATGCCTAAGCTACATAAAAGAAGCATTTTGAACAAAAATACAGCCACCAATGGCGTAATGTGCATGACATAGATTAAATTTCCCTTTGAAAATTGTAATTATGTCTAACATCATTTCATTTTACAGCTGTTTTATGCATTTTCCAACTGTTTTTAATCTTAGTTTACTAATATACTTATTTGGCTTATAGAAAAAACAAAGTTTGTTTTTCTATCTTAAAAAATGACTTTAATGAGCCGTTAAACAACCCTACCCCCCAATCGTAAGTAGCCAATTTGATATTTATTATTGAAGAAAAATGTATGAAATAGTTGACACTGGTGGGTATCTTACATTTTTGGACTGTCTTGCTAATATAATAAAGAATCACAGATTTTCAAGTTTGATATCAGGATCAGAACCAGTGCTGGACTTAAGGGGGGGCCTGTGGGGCACGTGCCCCCCCCCCCCCCCACGAAGAGGCTGTGAGTGCCCTAAAAATATAACATTTTCACGCATTATATGATATTGCATACTTATATGATAACGGATTACCCACATAATAACTCTGCTGAAAGAAAAGGTGGCCGTGGGGGCACAGACAGGGCTGTGAGCGTGGCCCGGGCTTGTAAATGATGGGATTTTAAATCTCCTGTAGTCTGGTCACGGAGGATAAAACACTTTTGTGCCCCCTCACTGTCCTAAACAAAAAACTCGGAAATTTGGGGGGGACACTTCCATTCCGTTGATGCTTCCATTGCAAATCCCATGTAGTTTAGTAGACGCAGAGCTAATAAGTAATAGCTGTGCCCCCCCCTCCCCGACCAGACTCAGAGAAATTTAAAAGAGAGCCCTAGGTTGCTGCAGCGATGGGCCTATGTTATTTGGTTGGGGTGAATGAAAAAGGTACAAAATACAGGGGAACCTATGCCCAATTTTTACCTGCGTCGCTTTAGCAAAAGCAGGTCTAGTAGTGGGTCCACTCCATCCGTCTGTCCGTTCATCTGTCCGTCTGTCCGTCTGTCCGCAACACTTTTGGGGTGCATAGTTTGTGTAATCTGTAACTCTAACAGTTTTCATTCCTTTATATTCAAGCTTTGCCTAATGATTTTTTATACATTGAAGATGTGCACCTTCTATTTTGTGCACATTTGATAAATATTTCTCATTTTTTACGGGTGTTGAACTTAGACATTTTTTCCATCCGAAATGCGTAGAGGGTGTCATGTTTGTGTAATCTGTAACTTAAATAGTTTTTATTCCTTTATATTCAAACTTTGCATAATGATTGTTAACACATTAAAGATGTGCACTTCTTATTTTGTGCACATTTGATAAATATTTTCACATTTTTTACCGGTGTTGAACTTAGACATTTTTTCCATCCGAAATGCGTAGGGGGTGTCTTGTTTGTGTAATCTGTAACTCCAACAGTTGTTATTCCTTTATATTCAATCTTTGCATAATGATTGTTCATACATTGAAGATGTGCACCTCTTATTTTGTGTACATTTTATGGTTTTTCCCCTGTTTTTGGGGTCTTGAACTTTGACATTTTTTCTGTAAAATTCTAAGAGGGTGTCATGGTTTGTGTAATCTGTAACTCCAAAAGTTTTCATTCCTTAATATTCAAACTTTGAATAATGATTATTCATACATTGAACATGTGTACCTTCTATTTTGTGCACATTTGATAATTATTTTCACATTTTTTAGACCTGTTGAACTTAAATATTTTATCCATCCGAAATGCTTATGGGGTGTTTGATTTGTGTAATTTGTGACTCCAGCAGTTTTCATTCCTTCATATTCAAACTAAATATGTTATGATTGCTTTCACATTGAACATGTGTGCACCCTATATTTTGTACATACTTGATAATATTTTTGGGATTGTTAAACTTAGACATTATTACGTCTACACCACCATTGGATTACTTACATCGTTTATTTGTGTGTAATCTGTAATTCAAACAGATTTCATTCCTTTATATTCAAAATTTGATTCAAACTTTGCATATTGATTGTTAACACATTGAAGATGTGCACTGGCGACGCAGGTCAAGAGCAGAGTTTGGTCTTGTTTCGTAGTAGGTATGGACTTCATTGTTTTTCTAGCTTTTTTTCAAATTTTAAGCCCCCTACCCCCCCCCCATCCCCCTCACAAGGGCTCTGCTGTTTATCTGACCATTGAATATTGGGCTGACTCAGACTTGCATTGCAACAGCTGTGCCCCCCCCCCCACATGGGAACCTTAACACAGCTCCAACAGAACGACAAGAAAATGCAAAATGCGTTTAAGTCGGGGGGGGGGGGGGGGTGGGGGGGGGTGCTCTCATTTTCTCCCCATACGTAGGCTCGGGCCCAGCATCTACCGTTCATCCCAAAGTAAATATCAGGAATTTCAAAAAATATCCCCGATTCTGTACCTTGTCCTTAAGAAAAGACCCGAAAATGCATAGAAATGGCCCCTATATAGCCCAATTTTGTGATAACCCCCGGAAATATCCACAAAATCTTCATACCCAAAAGAATATTCATTTTTCTGAAAACCCCGAAAAATATCAGAATTCAAAATTTTGAACCCCGAAAAAAAGCTTGCGCCTACGTATGTGTGAACTTAATATCGGGAGTACCCCGCTGGCGTTCGAGTGTCTAACCTTACTTAAAACTGAGGTTATAGAATATGGAAAAGGACTTCAAAATAGCCTGAGATGCATTCTCAGAGACATAGATTTTAAAAAATTTCCTGGGGGAGCACCCCGGACCCCCCTCCAATGAGCAAGGGCTTCCTCACCCCGCTCACAGCTTGCACCGCTCTGTTAAAGTCTTCGGCTTGAAGTGCCCCCCCGTAAACGACCCCTCTGGGTCCAGCCCTGAGAACACTTATTAAATGATGTAACATTTGTTACATAGCATAATAAATGAGCAAGGAAAGTGTATTTGTGTAAGATATGATATTTCAGAAAAAGTTACTATTTTTCACATATTTTCCTACAATTATCTAGCCTTTGGTGCCTTAATCTTGGGAATTATAGTCATTGCTGATAACAAGCCCATGGACTTGTGTTACAGATATTATAGACAATCTTTTTTTATCACATATTTCCTAATGCATATTATACTAAAATATATAGAGATACAAATAGAAAATAATATTTTACATTTAAATGACATAATTTAATAAATGTTCCTATTAAATATAAATATTAAAACCCGTCTTTATACACTTCAGCATCACATACAATATCTATAATTGTGTATGCTTCAGTGGCAAAATAATCGCCCATTTCATAACAACAACCAGTAGAACCATCGCATAGCCAGTATCAATCTAAATGACTCAGCTATAGCTTCAATCCTTAGCATTCTTCAAAAGCAGAAGCAGCATGTCAGTGTCATGGGATCAAACACTAATTTTAATATGGGTAGTGTTTGGTGCTGTTTCACATATATGCATAGAATGGAGTATGACTCAGGTATATGACTCTGGTATATGTCTCTTCTTGTGAAGTGGCAAGAGCAATCTTACTGCAACTGTCTCTACATCCATGCTAGTCAAGCGATAGCATTGCTCTGAGTTTGCATAATATATGGCTCTACTGTCTCTTCGCATACATTAAGATTTCTGCCATTGGTCAAACAGAAGTTTGATGGGCTCCCTTTCCTTTATATCATTTGCCATGGGATTTTTTAGTCCTTTGGTGCTTAAGTCTTCAGGTCTTAGATCAAAAGTGTTTCAATGTTCGTCGTTGTTAGCACACAAAGAACAACTTAATTGTGTTTTCTTTAGATATATCTGTAACAAGGTCTACTCTTGATGATTTTGGCAGATGATCAAATATCATATCTGTTACACCTTGAAAGTTTTTTTTCTGGTATTTGAGAAAGGACATAAAGTTGAACATTGCCATCAATTATGTTTGCTACTGGTTCATTTTGTTGTCAGTACCCCGAAGCAAGTCTTACAAGAATGTAAACCCTTTGTTTTCTCAGTTTTTGCAGATATATCATCAGCTGTTGCATTCAAAAGGAGGAAACCAGGCTATGGATAGAATAGGATAACAGGTAGGTCTTTATTCTGCTCAATGGATGATTTATACAGAGTAAAAATTCAGGCTGTCTCATTTCATGATCCGTTGAAAGGCTGAAATTGAAAACACTTACCTCTGACGAAGTAATCAAAAATGATAATGTTAAGACAATTCCCTTGTTCATTTTTATGTCAAGTTCTATATGTTACATCCTTTAAAAAGCGCTCTGATCTTAGAAATCTAGTGAATCGTTGAAGTGAAAGTGTCTAATTTGTGCTCTGTTCATCCTGCATTGCATTGCTTTACCTGCTGTGATAAATCTAGCTCGTTCATCTGAAGGAAAATAGTTACCTCTCTTTCAGCTTTCAGCACTTCAGAAGTACTAAGACTTCATGGAAGTTTTTGAATGCTTGGGGAAAGATAATAATTGTTTGGAGACATTATTAGGTGGAAATGTGTTTGTTGCAGGTATGGAAAGGCAACCTATATCAAAGTAAACCAGCTAAGATATCGTCTCCTTAGTGCTATAGTGTTCTAAGTGACATTTTGGTCAAAATGATTATGCATTCCGTTGGAAAGGTAATCAAATGTTCTATCTACTGGTGAAGGTTTCATTTGCCTATCTCCTCCCAGTAAGCTTATAATCGTTGTGCTTTTCTGTTCTATCTACAAAAAGACAATTTCCTTCAGTGGTATAGTGTTCTAAGTGATTTTCATTCAATGGCCAATGATGATTATGTCACGTGACTGGGTGAGTTCAGTGTCATACTGTTCTATCTACATAAAGTCACTTCCCTTGGAGAAATTATTAAAAATTGCAGTTACCTTCCTTACATAAATTTAAATTTCCTAATTTGAAGCGGTTTGTCGGTCTTATAATGAACAAATGGCTATATTGGCTACTTTACTGTCCGAATCATTCGCTCAGTCAAAAATATAACGCAAAATGATCCATGGACAGAATAATAAGGTGTAGAAACAGATTACCTCCCTTACACATATCTAAACTGCTTTAATTGAGATAATTTGTCGATGTAATTACAAATCAATGGTTAAATCTGCTACTTTTAGGTCCAAACAATCAGTTAAGTCTAAAATATTATACAAATTGACCCCATTGACAGAAAAATAAACTGTAGTAACAGATTACCTCCCTTACATAAATTTTAATGGCCTAATCGGTTCGGTTTGTGACCGTTATACCAAATAAATGACTAAATCTGCTACTTCTAGGTACAAATAATCACTTCTGTTCAGACTAGTATATGAATTGACTCCATAAACAGAATAATAAGCTATAGGAAAATATAGAACACTATAGCACTGAAAGCAGAAGGCAATTTTTAGGGCATAATGTTCTATCTGCAAACTGCAAAATGCCTGTAAATTCCATATAACTGTAAAAAAATCAAACCAAGGTCATTTACGCTGTATGTATATATCTTAACCCTCTGGTATGATTCAAAGGTCTGTGATAAATAAGGCATCAAAAATCAGGATGATAAAATTTTCAAGCTCATTTTTCTCAAAACTTGTGCAATGGTAGATAGAACACTATAGCACTGAAGCGACAATATAATTCTTTTTCACAGAAATATCAAGGTACATCAGGCCAGGTACTCATTGCTTTTAACAGCATCTTTTTTCCTCGTATAGCTTTAGTCTTTCTCCTACTTGCAGAGCATCACTTGAAACGCATGTTCAAAGAGCCAACTATCAGGCATTTACATCAGTTTTCGAATGTGCCAAGCCATGAATTGCATAGTTTTAAAGTTAATAATGGTTCATTGATTTTGAGACGAATGGTGGTAAAATTGTACAACAAGAAATGAGTGAAATACTGTGGGATAATTCTCCTGGTTGCAAGGAGGCGGGTAATAATGATGATTATCAAAGAAGCACAAAACGACAGACGTTTAATATGAGTGTTACATGGATGAGAATTAGTTTTGACCATTTACAATAAACAGGAACAATTATTGTTTTGTCTTGTATAAATTCTATTTGTGGCTCTATAGTTAGCATTATATACACAGCTTTAGGAAATGTGTCCAAAATGTCATAGATAACATCTGTAACAACAGTCCATGGGTTTGATAATCAGAAATGAATACAATTTCTGTTTTGGCACCAATGGCCAGAGATTTATAAGTACTCGTGTGAATTATATTGGTTCTTTCTGACATATCATCTAGGATATCAGACATTGACCTTGCTCATGATTACATCATACTATATTTTGTTACATCTTGAATAAGTGTCCTGATCTTAGAAACTGGGTGACAACTTGCAGATATATGAGCAAGACAGTCTAAGAAAATGTAAAATATTACACCATATCACATGTGTTTTACTTAAACGGTAATGACAAAAAAGACCTCTGCCTTTTTGATACTGTTTCTGCCTATTTTTCAGATTGTTCCCAAAACTTCCCCATGCTCTTAAAAGATGTGTCTAGTATCCTCCTGAGTTAGACGTTTGATGTATTAGAAATGAATAAAGTTTATAATTAGACAGGCAGATCTCTATGATAAAATATGAGACGCTACCAAATGGGACAGGGGTTGCAAAATTTGACTTCCCCAAAACATTTGATAATCCATTATTGTATGCGTATTGGTTTAATAACACCAATACCTGATAACAAAGTAAGTAAGGGTGCAAAGATCAAGAATCGATACAATCAAAGAACCACATCTGACCCAGGATACCAATGGGAAAGTGACAAACTCACAGTTAGACACCACAAACGAGAGCCAAGAGGTCATCCCTTTCCCAGCAGATGACAACAAGGCACAAATAAACAGACGCGCACAAAGGTATAGCAAACACAAGACAGAAACAAGTCACATTAAAGGTCTTTTGAAGTCCAAAAGCATGGATATTATGATGATTAGTTGTTTTTGAGGCTGTTATTTTTTATCTAATTTAGAATTTTCTCATAGTCTACATAGCTGTGACTGAATGTGAAACGCTTCCATGCGTGATACTTCTTTTTTACTTTTCTTACACAATACTGGTCCATCCATTTTGGTTTTTCAAATTTAACATTTGCTCTTTTAACAGGTACATGTTTTTCAATACAATAATTGACCTTACTCATGAAAAATTTCCAAGAGTTTTCTGTATCCAATCCATCCATTTAGTTAGAAAATATAATTAAATTACAATTAATTACAATTTTAGCTACCCCAACTTTGCCTACTGGACTCTTTAAATTCATTTACTTATTTGGAGGTATCAATTAAATTAGAGCAGAGACAATGCCCAGGGTGCATATTGAAACTTACCTATCTGCACTCTTCAAAATTCAGGGACAATAACTCTTGCGAGAAAAGTATATTTTGGATTCCTTCGGCGCTCTTCCTCATAATTATTTTGAAAACGAGGCGTACTAAAAAATCATTTTACGAAGAATTTTTTGCGGAAAATTAGTACACAGCCATGAAGTAATCAAACATTGCAGACGTATTTGTTATAAGGTCATAATACAATCATCTCTAGGGCGTTCAGGTATTATTTCAGCTGATCATTACCGTCTTGTTTAATTTTATGACCTTCAAAATGACGCATAATTTCGGGCTAGTTTTCTGTTTTCAGTTTCTTGACACCACCTTGTTTCATTGTTCTACATCTTTGTTGAACCGTCTCGTTGAACTAAATTAAATGGCATAAAATTTCAGCACCTTAACATTTAACACCTAAAATCAATGGCAGGACAATGTTCTCTATGGCTTTAAATTTTCGAGTCATTCTTTGTTGGTTACCTATAGCCCGACAGACCCCGTTCCAATGTTATTGTTTTCATCCTGGCTTATTGACCACATGAACAATTTTGATGGAATCAAGATAACTTGGCGACAGAACAATTCACCAACACATTTTGGGAAACGACACATTTTGATACAACTCTGCGACACTTGTTCAAAGTAACTGCATATTCTGTATTGTGATTCCCCCGATGCATGAAATTCGTTTACATCATGCGCAAATCTGCAAATCTTGTAGCTGTCGACTGATACGTAAACAACAACAACTTGCCTCTAACATTTTGATCAAAGATGGAAATCAGGAAGGTAAAAACACAGAACAAATAAATTTCCAACCTTATATTCACGCCATTTTACTATTTCAAAATTATCTTCATTTTCAGAACCCGATTTTTCATCCAACACAATATTTTCCAGACCGCCAATACACACTGTGTCTGCTTCATTGACCACTGACTAAGTAGGTCACACGATCGGGATTTTCCATTTTATAATAATGGGTAAAAATTAGGGCTGCTGCGAGTATCCGAGTACTCGGATATTCGCGGATCTGAATATAAAATCGAGTATGAATATTCGTCACTGCCGAAATCGCTGGATTGCGATCTTTTTGTTTTTTTTTTACCTTTTTTTTGTTACTGAAACAAGAAGTTTTTCACAAAATGGTCCATTGAAATTTTTCACTATAACTACGGTTCTAATTGACATTATCTCTTATTCAAATACCTTTGTTTCTTGCAGGTTAGTGATATCCTTTATCGGTAATTAAAATCCTCAAAGTATTTCAAAATCTGCTGGTAATACCTATATTCCAATCTATTTTGTTTAAACACACAACAACAACAACATCAGGCCAAAAAAAAAAATAGGTGTGTTTACGGTTTGCCGACCGACCCTGTTTTATAGCTGCCGACCCTACCATTTTTTCTCAGAAAATAAAAAAAACGAGACAGTTTTCCGGTCCTGCTTCAGCGGTCCCGGATTTTAGTACCGTTATTCAAAATTTTCACTGATTCTATTCTATTCGGTATGTAGTCAAACCTTTTTCCGGATACCTTCGGTTTTTGTCAATCCAAGATGGCGACGTTCTCGATGCTTTTCTTTTCAAAAAATGTGATCACCATGATCAGAAAAGCTTGTTTGAAGCAGCAAGTCATCACCAGATGACTTGGGATATTTAAAGACAACCATCCATGCGATGACGTCTTTCTTCTTTGGGCTTATTTCCCTCTTATGTTGCTTGATGTTGCAAGTATTGGAAGAAAGAAAGTTAAACGCATTTATTACTGACTACACTAACTCGCACTTTATTATTTACAAGAATGCCAGATATGTTCCTTTTCTTCAGTGTCTAAGGTAATGTAGGGGAAAATCTGTGCTTTGCCTTTGGATTTTGGCATAAATGAACGAGCCAATCAGTTTGATTTTCAGTTTGAAAATGTTTTTTTGTTCTCTTCTCAATAATATTCTTTGGTCCAAGTTTGGATCATATAAAACAAAACAAACCAAGTAATTTGCATTATGGCTTATTTTTTTCTTTCCAAACCTTGGTACATAAATAGTGAAAAAAAAATCGAGTGAAAAAAAAATCGAGTGAAAAAAAAATCAACCTGACCTACCTACCCTATTTCAAATTAAATAAAAAATATAAAAAAAATAAAAAAGAAAATCGACCGACCTACCCTGTTTGAAATTTTCATCAAATAGTAAACACGCATATTTTTTTTTTTGCCTCAGTACATGTACTAATAACAGAGCCAAAAATATCACCAAATGTCAAGTACCAAATAAATTTCAAAGGGTTCTTTTTTTCTTTGAACTTGCCGACAAGGTGACAGCTGATTAGGCCTACGTGACCCAGGTCATGTTGTCTATGTGTGAACTTCAGGACAAAGGAAAAGGGCCTTATACTGAAATCAGCATACTTCTGTCAGAGTTCATAAAGGTATAAAATCAAATATACAAAGTGTGTTGCATGCCTTGACAGTCGTGAGTGGAAATGTAGTCTTTTCTTCTTTGATATCTAGCTGTGT
This sequence comes from Loripinus fragilis, assembly GCA_964019695.1. Classification (NCBI taxonomy): domain Eukaryota; kingdom Metazoa; phylum Mollusca; class Bivalvia; order Lucinida; family Lucinidae; genus Loripinus; species Loripinus fragilis. The sequence continues at coordinate 85,699,789 of OZ026514.1, forward strand.
ACATGTGGTACTTCTGGTTTGACAGAAAGGGCTGATTTACTAAGTAAATAGACCCAACAATAGATGTTTCATCTTACTTTTTTTATTAACCAGTGACTCGCAGTTCGATCTGTGAATCGTTACTCATGAATCGTGGATCAGATCGGATCGCCACTTACCTAACGATCCACAGCCCTAGTAAAAATAAAGCAACATGTTGGTGGGGTTCTTATGTCCTCAATGTCATAAGTTATTTTCATAAAAAGGCATATGAGAATCATATTTGGCCCTGTTTCAGTTTTCCTGCTATGAAACATTTATGGTCACATATTATATTGCCAAATAAATTGGAGACACATCAGGTAACATGCTGAGGGCAGTTTAAAAAAAATATATATATTGGGTTTTATTTTACAAGAGACCTGGATAATTTTTGTACAAAAAAATCTTTAAATGAGGCCTGATATTAAATCAGAGCTCTGCTTTCTACTGGTCCAGCTAGGGGTGCAACGATATGCCAAAAAGCGTATTGCGATATATTGCGATATGGAAAACCCGTATTGCGATACATATTGCAATATACCTGGTATCTTTATTTCTGTCTATTACTGCCCCTAGTTCAGTATTATAATATAATTCAAGGGTCATGAAATTGGCATCTTATTACACACTGTCATATTTTCAGCTACTCCCTCTGTCCCTCGGCTGCTTTTCAAGGAGAAACGATCGAATTTGTGCCTTCCCTTTTAGATATTTCGCTAAAATAATTCATGATTGTCTGTCCGCCATCTTTTTTGAAACCGAAAGTAGCTGTTTCCTGTTGGTCTAATTTGTGACACGAACAGATATTTACAAGTTTTAACAATAAAGCGTCGGTATTTGATATGCAGAAATTACTTGAAGGGGTGGATAGAAAATATGTAAACTATCCATAAACAATGTTATGGCTCGCATTGATGTTTGTTGTACAGAATAAACATCTTCCAATGCTTGAAAGTCGGTGATATGCTGTTAGACTCAGTCAATGTTTGTGTAGTTCGTGTCAGGAATTATACCACAGCGTCTTTTTTTCCTTTATTTTTAACGCTTCCGGTTTTGAAAACGACCCGATTTTTGGGCAATTTCAAAACCAATAATGGATATTTTCTTGAAAATTTTAGATGAAAACAGGCTTGATGACACATAGGGAAGGCTTCTGTACCGGTACGGCCAAAAGTGTATCGCGATACGATATTTATTTAGAGTGAATCACGGTTTACCGGTATATCGGTATATCTTGCACCCCTAGGTCCAGCATAACAAAATAGTAACCTACCAACACAGTCTTTTTTCTTTTTGTCTTCCTTATTCTTCAATTACAGGTTTCTTATTGATTGAGGTATTTGATGGGTCCCTTATTTCTTAGACTCATCTCATTTCAGACCCAAACTTCTAAGAGAGGCAGCTACAGAGGCTCATATACTCAGCAAGATCTATCAGATGCGTATGGTACCAGGCTGTATTTCAATTTTGAGGAAAATATTCCTATTGATTTGAAAGGGCTGCAAAACATTTTGGCATGCCTAAAAGACTGAGTTACATGTAGGGGGAAGTACATGTTGATACTGTTAAGTCGGGTACCTCTCCAATGTTCAATTTAGAACAAGAAGCCCTTCTATGCAAGCATCTAAGTACAATGGCTGAATTAGACTATGGCTATTCAAGGCAAGAGACAATAAATATAGCCTCTGACTTTGCTCATCTTCTTGGTCTATGTGATTAATCTCATCGTTTAAGCCTCCAGTGGTTCTATAAATTCCTTAGCAGATGGCCTGACCTGAAAGTAAGAAAACCAAGAAGCTTGGAGATTGCTCGTGCAGGGCTGTGGAAATACTTTGCCTGACTTGTCCGACCTGGTCCCATTTCGTTCAGGACAAGTTAAAAACTTCTATTTACTTGTCCTTGGACAAGTACAAATGTATAAGTGTATTTCATATTTTGATAAATTATTAGGAGCTCACATCTTGCATTGAAAACAGTGTGGATCCTGATCAGCTGGCTTTAGAAGCCAGCTGATCTGGATCTACACTGTTTACAAGAGAAGCCAGTTGATCAGGATCCATACTGTTTACAAGAGTTGATATATATATCTTGTTTCAAGCTGTTTTTGAAAGAATAAATTGTTTAAGCACTGTAAGGTATAAGCTAATTTGTTCTTTCGGACAAGTGAAATTTTCTATGGACAAGTACATTTTGGCTTTTTACTTGTCCCTGGACAAGTAGAAAATTTTACTATTTCCACACCCCTGGCTCGTGCTAGAAGTGCTTCAAGTCCTGCTATTGATTCATATTTCACTGAACTTGGAAAGATGCTTGACAAGCACAACCTTTAGGATAAACCAAATCATATCTTTAACTTTGATGAAAAGGGACTGTCAACTGAACATATGTCATACGCCCCCAAGAATTGTCACTGGTTCCCAGTAGAAAGCTCAAGCCATAACAGGAGACAAATCCAAGAAAACCATAGTGATCGGTGGTGGTAATGGAGTTGGACAGCAAGTTCCACTGATATTTGTTTTTCCTGGCAAGAGGATGCAAGAAGGACTGCTTGAAGGAGCTTCTGCTGGTGTCTCTGGAACTATGTCTGAGTCAGGCTTGTTGAACACCGAGATTTTCAGCCAGTATATGCAGGAGCAGCTGATCAAATATTTGCCAGCACGCAGTGAAAACTCATACATACTAGTACTTTATGATGGTCATAAGAGCAATGGCTCACTTCTTTTAATAGAATGGGCAAAACACAATTATGTTATTCTCTTTGTCCTGCCCATCGATGCAACATGATCAAGTCGCATCAACGTTACTGTTGATTCGACCTTGTTTTAACGTTTTTAAATCACTGTACATATATGTACGTTCCTTACAAAGAACAAAAACATACTGCATGTTGAACGCACGATGATCTGAGAAAGTTATACACAAGTCACGGTGCGATAAAACCCCTCCCTTTGAATTTCTTACTAGGCCCCATGGTTATAAACATTTTCATGCTCATCTTAACTGATTTTCAATGTAAAAGGTTATCAGCAGACGACAAAAAGAAAAGGACTGAGGGAAAAAGTTAAAGCAGTTTTCCAAGCCAAATAACTAACAAGATGACCAACTTTTGAGCTGTGCTTAATTCACGGTCACCATATTAACTCAAAACTGAGTAAAGGCAATTAACTCGTGGACGCTCACGCAAGGTTGGCAAAAAAGCGGTCAATACTTATATTTACCTAGCAAGCGGTTAAAATAGGTTTTAACTGGTCATTACTGGTCGACTGCTGGTCAGTTGAAGTGGTTGATTGGCTCAGCATACATTAATGCAAATGCCTCTGTCTCAAAAATGTTTGAAAGCAGGGGTGTGGAAATAGTAAATTTTTTACTTGTCCAAGGACAAGTAAATGGCCATAATGTACTTGTCCAAAGATAATTTTACACTTAACAACACTTATAAGTGTGCACATATACCTGTAAATGGGTTCATATATCCGTTAATACTGGTCAGATCATTTTCAAATTTTCAACAAATATAAACTACATATGTGTTATAAAATTGCATTTATTTTATTTCGAATAAATAAAAAGGTTAAAAAATGCGAAGGCAAAATTCAAATTTATGGTAAAATCAAAGTTCACATTTTTCCGATACTTTAGTAGAGACCAAACTTGATCTATTATTTCATAAAACTAAGTAAATATCAAAGTATTCTAAAGTCATACCTGCAGCGGCGTCCATGTCCATGTAAACTTAGTAGCAGGTATGTCCCCTCGCACTGTTCACTACGGCAAGACAACGGCGTCTCATTGACGTCACATAACGCTGAACGTAATTCTGAGGGAGGTTGTTCAACTCGAAGAGAATGTTTGCTCTTAGTTGATTCAGTGTGGTCGGAATAGCCCCTGTTCTCCTTACACCGCGGTTTTAGTTCAACCCAAATGTTTTCAACTATGTTTAGGTCTGGTGATTTGGGGGGAAAGTCGATGACATTTACGTAGTTTGCATTCAGATATGCAGTGGTGGCCCTTGCCCGATAGGCTCGAGCACCATCGTGCAGCAACAGCATTCCTCTGTGGTTTCTCAAGAATGGAATGACCTCTGTATCCAGCACTTCATGTTGATAGGGAGCTGCAGTTAAGTTCCCATTTATGAAGACAATGTTAGTTTTATGATGTAAGGACACACCTGCCCACAAAATAACAAAAACACCACCATTTTATTTTTAAAAAAAAAGCTTAACTATAAAATGATATGCATAAATGAAATGTCATAGAAAGATAAATTCTAAAACATAGAAAACTGTGAACTTTGATTTTATGATATATTTGAATTTTGATTTCGCATTTTAAAAGTTTGAGTTTTATGAAAATTAAAATTTATGGAATATCATGTCATGAATGTCTTCTATATCTGTAGAAAATTTCAAAATGATCTGAGTTTTATTTATGAAGATATGGGTCCATTTATATGTGCACACTTATAAGTGTTGTTTAGTGTACTTGTCCGAAAGAACAGATTAGCTTATACCTTTCTGTGCTTAAGCAATTTACACTTTCAAAAACAGTATTGAACCAGATTTCAACTCTCTTGTAAACAGCGTAGATCCAGATCAGCTGGCTTCTGAAGAAGCCAGCTGATCCGGATCCACACGGTTTTCAATGCAAAATGTGAACTCGTAATGATTGATCAAAATATGATATGCAGAATTTTGTTAACTAAATACATTTTTACTTGTCCAAGGACAAGTAAATAGAAATTTTCAACTTGTCCTGAATGAAATGGGACCAGGTCGGACAAGTTGGGCATGGTATTTCCACAGCCCTGTTTGAAAGGTAAGGATGAGTGGCTGCCATGGTCCAGACTCCCAATGTGCATAGCTTACTGGCATAAAAAAGCAAAATTTAACAGCAATATACAGTTTCGACCAATAGTTATGGACTCATCAGAGGATTTTATAGCCTCCTCTTGAGGTGACTGTATTTATAGTCATCAGGGGTCAGTGAACTGGCCCTTGTATGACAATATACCCGCCCCTGGGGGCCTGGCAATTTATAGTCATCAGGGGGCCAGTTCAAACCAGTCCTTGTTTGACAATAATACCAGCCCCTGGGGTCGGGTGTCTTGCTGTATTATGTGACCGACCCATTCATTTCTAAATACCATTGTTAACTAAAAAGATCATGCCTGAAATAACGCCTAGAATGTTGCCATGGAGAACGGAGATGTTATTGTTGCTATTGCAGTGCATTTCAGTGCATAGCTCACTGTTTATTCAAAAACGGCATAGCTTTTGACAAAATTGTCAGAAGTAATGTGCTGTATTGAAAATGCCCTTTCAAAATAGGTTACCTTGATGTTGATTTGTTTAATTCTGTCTGAACTAGGACTCCAGTGAGAGATCCAGGCCCCAGGACCCTCTTGTTTTCTTCTCAAGTTTAAATTAACATGCACCTCTTTTAATGATCCAATTATTATCGCCAAGGTAGAACATACATAGATAGTTTCTCTACGTAATGTCTTGTGATTGTTGCTAAGTTGTCAACTTAAGGTGTTACAGTAAACAGTGTCCCTAGCTGATGCTTTAGTGATGGTTATTATTCGCATGGGTGGTTCAGATGCATACTCCCCAGCAAAAATAGCTAGATACCCTTAAACCAAGCAAAAGGGAGACCAGATATATATGATAGCGACCAAATTTGTCGATTTTAGATAGAAAATCGCTTTAACCCCTCTGCATGCTGGATAATTTAAGTGATTGAATAAGAAAATAATGGTAATTTTACCAGGGTTGTGGAAATAGCAAAATTTCATACTTGCCCAGGAACAACAAGTAAATGACCATAATGTACTTGTCCAGTGACAACTTTACTTGTCCCAAAGAACAGATAATGCACAAAAGAACTCCGCTTAGTCTTTTCTTTGTGGATACCAATATATAAACTCTTTAGAAACAGTATAAAACCAGATATAAACTCAATTGAAAAGAGCGTTGTTCCAGATCAGACGAATAAGCCAGCTGATCAGAATCCACACTGTTTGCCATACAGTGTGGCATTGTATGCTCATGATAATTAATAAAAAATGAAATTTATACAGAATTGTGTTCACCTAGTTCATACTTGAACAAGGACAAGTAAATAGAAATTTTTACTTTTTCCTGAATGAAAGGGGACTAGGTCGGACAAGTCGGGCTTGGTATGTCCAAAGCCGTGATTAATTTTACTCTAAAAATTCTGCTTATTTACTATTTAGACCCATGATTGTATGAATCTTTGATGTCTTACAGGTCCATTGGACTGGGATCTCTTTGAGAAGCCCCCTCCCAAAAAAGATGGCAGATGTTGATCCAGAGACCTTGTTAGAATGGCTACAGATGGGACAGGGAGACGAGAGGGACATGCAGCTCATAGCCCTGGAACAGCTCTGCATGCTTCTGCTCATGTCAGACAATGTGGACAGGGTATTTGAAAGGTACATGTACTGTTACTTAGCATGATAATTTCATTGTCGCAGACAGGAGGCACACTAGCCCGTACTAACCTGTTGCCTTCGCTCGGTGCACACTGGGATTGAACTGCAATTTTTTATTAAAAAAAATATTATGTGATCACCGCTTGCATGACTCAGAGCTTTACATTCAGAAAATGTTGACTAAAAGAGAAATGATAAACTGCCAAAAATTTAACTTTTTGCTATTTTTAACAATGACAGGAGTTCGAGAATTGAACGGGACTAGCCAAATGTTGCTAGTTATCCATAATGTAAAGGGCGAAATGCAAGAAATCTTGATGAGGTATCGTCAGGTCTCGGGAGAATGGGGTAATTTGCATGCTTTTTTGTCGATATGCTATTTTTGTTCAAAATTGACTTCAAAAGTTTCTTTTAAAGAATTCAGGTACCACCTGAATATAGAATGTCTTAATGCTTGGACCTAGAACTGTCCAAGGCAAATTCCACCATAAAGAAGTAGGAAAGTAGCAGTTGCTATGGAGACAGTCATTATTTGTTTTGGCATGAAGGAAAGTAGTGAAGCCTTAGCATCTTGGAGAATTAAATTTCTAAAATTGTAAAATTAAAGAGTTTGACAGGTATATCCTAATGCAGGGTTCATCCTAGGATGGGCCCGATCCATTTTGTGAGAAAACTATAAATGTTTTGCTAAAATTGACATTATTTTTGGCTGGGCCCAATATACAAGCTATTCAAATCTCATGTCAATTATGCTCTAATGTGGATATTAAGGATTCTTGGGCCCATCAAATTTTGCAAAGGGCCCATAAAATTTCTAATGGCCCATTAAAATTTGGAAATTTGCATGTATTTGAATGGGATATGGGCCATTGGCCCATTTTAAGGGCCCATCATCATTTTGGGCTAGGATTAACCCTGCGAATGTGTCTTCCTTGGACACAAATTAGTGATTTAGCCATCTTTTATTTTAAATGTAAAGACCTAAAATTATTAAAAGCATACAATGCACCTTGAATTTTAAAGTAAAGAATAAAATACACATTGTACCAAGGGCACTGCTCATTTATTGAGATAGATAAATTGAACTGAAAAGCTAGCCCGTAATTTTGTCTTTTTTATTTTAACAGCTGTCCACCAAGGACTTTCCTTCCCGCCCTGTGTAGGATCTTCCTAGATGAGAGTGCTCCAGACAATGTCCTTGAAGTCACTGCCAGGGCCATCACATACTATCTGGACGTGTCTGCCGAGTGTACAAGACGTATTGTTGCCGTGGATGGTGCAGTAAAGGCACTGTGTAATAGGCTAGTCTTGGTAGAAATGTCATCTAGGACCAGCAAAGATCTGGCAGAACAATGTATTAAGGTAAACTTTCACCCAAGGGAGTGCAGTGGCTTGAGGCTGTCTGGTTTGAGACTTACTTAAGGCACTGTGCTGTGTCCTTTGTTTAGGCCAAATAATAAAAAATACCTGTGAATAGGGTAACCTGACCCTATCTAAATTTACTGTCGAAACCTAGATATTTTTTTCAGATTTTCTGGAAAAAATATTCTATGCATTTTGAAAGGCAACCTGCCTTTCAAAATGCATAAAATTATATTTTTTCGAGAAAAAGAATATGTTTGCCTCCCGTGCCTAAAATTTTCAGACCTGTTACCGGAAACACACTTATTTTATTTTTTTATTTGGCCTAAGCAAATACTTTATCCTCACTGGTTAGTACTGGTTCAACCCAGGAGAACATTCAGGCATGACTGAAAAAATGTTGAATGCAGCTATGTTAACTCTTACCATGCTTAGTTGGGAAATGCTCAGTTTTGAAAATATTTTAGATCCAGCTGATCAACATCGGCACTGTTTTCTGCTCTGTAAACTCATGCTAATTACTGGACAGGATTCGCACAGGCTTGAAAAGTACTTGAATTTAGAGGACTTTCTTGAAAAGTCCTTGAAAATTAAATATGCCTTGAAAAGTACTGAAAAATCACTCAAAAGCCTTGAAAAGTCCTTGAATTTTACGATTTTCTGTAGGACTTAGCACAGTTGATAGAGACCTTAATTAGTATAAAATTGTTGTGCCTTTATTTGGTGCAGCATAAAAGCACAACGATTTTATGCTAATTATCTAGTACTAATTTCTCCATTATCTTAGTTTAGCATTTCTGAAGAAGAGTTTTAGCACGTAAATCTGTATTTTTCATAAACTTAAGTCCTTGAAAAACTGTATGAAAGTCTTTTAAATGTCCTTGAAAAGTCCTTGAATTTTACTCAAGCCTGCCTGTATGAACCCTGACAATGTTTTCCGCTCTGTAAACACAAACTAATTACTGTAACTTAGTCATTCAGCAAGATACTTTATCCTCATTCCTTTGTACTGGGCATTGGTCCACCGTGGAACTCATTTTGTCATACCTGAGAAATTATTGTCTGTGATGTCAAACATTGACAATTTCTTTTTGCCTATAGATGTCTCCTGCTGACAGCTTTTGCTTAGGAACTTTCGAACCCTTAGAATAGAAAAAGTAGGCCTGTATTTACTTTTATAGACTATGTTTACAGACACACACCTACTTTTACTTTAAAAAAATTGTGACAAGTTCCTGTGCTTTTGCAAATAGTTTGGATCCAGATTAGGCCTGACAAAACATCAGGCCTGAACTGGATCCAAACTGTTTGACACTTTGATGATATTTCTGAAAGATTTTTTTGAAACAAATTTATTTTGAAAATACAAACAAATAAAAACGGACAACAGAAATTTTGAAAAAAATTCAGCATACAAAGAGTTTAATAATGAAAAATGATAAACTATATAAACATGAATTGTTCCATTTTGGTAATTAGATCCTTTCCTTCATGAATATTCATGGTAGGCTCCACCCACTATGAATAATTATGTAAATAAACTTTCATGTTGGTACATAGAACTAAGAAATTACTTGTAAGTTCAACAAGTGTAGGAACAGCTTTATCATATTTCCATAAGCAAACAGCACAGCTCCAGATAAGAGGGGGTAAAGGGTATTTCAGCATTGATTTTTTGGAATTCAGCATTGAAAATTAAATTGAAGGGTGAAAATACCCTTTGCAGTTTGAGGTTCAGTGCTGATATTCAATTTATGTGGTGAAATCTTTTATTCTTGGTAGGAAAAAACTAATTAATATACACCAATTGTATAAATCTTGGAAGTTTTCCTAAAAATGCAACATGTATTTGATACAAGCAATTTTTCTTTAAAACAAATATTGGGTCTTTTTACAAGGCTTTGCATTTTCTGCAATTTGATATTTTAAATATGTAGTAAAATACTCATTAAATTCAAAAGTAGGGGGTGAAATACCCATTGGTCCAAATCCTTATATAGACCACAGAAACAGAGGAGACTCTGATCAGGCAGCTCTAACAATAGCTGCCTGATCTGAGTCTGCTCTATTTGCAAAAGCCTAAAAAGGTGTCTCTATGAGGTAAAGGGTTAAGGCACAAATTGGTTCAAAGTTAAAACATCCTGATTTTTTTGTTCTATTAACATTACAGGTGTTGGAGTTGGTGTGTACCAGAGAACCAGGTGCAGTGTTTGAAGCAGGGGGACTGAACTGTGTACTACAGTTTATTTGTGAGCATGGTTCACAGGTTCACAAGGACACACTTCACTCGTGTATGGCCGTTGTATCTAGACTCTGTGGTAAAATGGAGCCGCAGGATTCGTCATTACAGCCCTGTGTCGTGTCCCTATCGACATTGCTGCAACATGATGATCCTTTTGTAAGTAGGAATTTAACCCTTTTTATAATGATTTATTATCCCATACATTGGGAGCGCAGTGGCTCAGTGGTAGAGTGCTTGACTTGAGACTGAAGGGCCGTGGGTTCGAGCCTCACTGGCGTCACTGCATTGTGGTCCTTGAGCAAGACCCATTTATCCTAGCTTAGTACTGGTTCAACCCAAGAAGACCGGTCCCTGTTTAACTGAAAGATTGTTGATGGGACGTAAAGAATCAAATCAAACAATCAAATCCCTTACATATTGATTAAATAAGTATGGAATTGTCCATTTCGTATTTTAAGGGGTTGCTGGGCAAAATTTTTATAAAATGATGTATTTCTGTCCCCAAAGATTGGTTCATCTTAGCAAACAGTGCAGTTATTCCTGGTCCAGAATATTAATGGGCCATGAAAATGGGCCAATGGCCCATGTTCCGTTCATTTGCACGCAAAAATCAAGATTTTGATGGGCCATTTGGAAAAAAAATGGGCCCAAGAACCTTATTATCAAACAGCCTATGGATGGGGCCCAGCCAAAAATGAAATAAGAATTATATTATCACTCATAGTTTTCTCATAAAATAGTTTGGGGCCCATCCCAGAAATATCCCTGTTAAAACTGTTTACCAGTATCCAGAATGAAAAGGGTTGAGAATTCTTTACTTGATGATTGAAATCAAGGTTTAAGATATTATAAACGGCTCAGCTTCTTTCTGTATGAGAGTTATACCTAGAATTCTAAAATAGGGAGAAGTAACGCAGCTTTTAAATCCGTACATGCTTTGTAATTTTGCATGCTTTTTTGTTGCTGCAGATCTTTTAAAAAAAGGAACTTCTTCGAAAAAAACTTCTCGGGAATACCATTAGAGTGACAAATAGTTTTGATCCAGTTCAGGAACAATATTTTGTCGAGCCTGATCCGAGTCAAAACTGTTTACAAGGGTTACCGTCATTATGTGTTTTGTCCATCTCATCTTTACAGCACAATGATGACTAAGTTTTAGAACATTTACCTTACCTTTTATTTTACCATAGGTTTAGATAAACAAAAAATTTCAGTGTAAAATTGTAAAGATTTTCTTACCCATAATTTTTATACCCCGATAAAGTCGGAGGGATATAGTTTTGGGGTTTTTGGGTCAAAGGCCAAATATTTAAATCTCGCAATAACTAGGGCAATTGTCAATAGTTTTTGCTGAAATTTTGCATGCAGGCAGAGCAGCAATAGATATGAAACATATCAAACAGGATTTCAGTTTGAAGGCATGGATCCGAGCCCCTGGGGTGTGGCTGAGGCCAAAATTAAACTTATTTAGAATATGGTCATGTTGCATATCAAATTAAAGCTGACGACTTTTGCAGCAACATGGTAGTAAATCTTTTGCCCACAGACACACCCTCGACCCAGGGGGTGGGGTCAAAAGGTCAAACCATATATTTTTGTGAAAGTAGTCATGTTGCATATCAAATTAAAGGGAATTGAGCACAGAGCACCATGAAAGCAAATATGCTGTCATTACACACACCAACGACCCCTGGTGTGGGGTCAAAAGCCAAAGGTCATATTTTTTTCTTTTCTATAACTGGTCATGTTGCATATCAAATTACTTTGAATTTACACACACCCTCGACCTCTGGTGTTGGGTTGAAAGGTCAGATATTGAAATTGTGTAGATGTAAGTATCTTTTTTTTTTATCAAACTAAGCTTGACAGGCGTTTGTTATGATCTGGATGATACTGAGGGTGACCTAAGGGTTAGATAATTATGGGATTTATGTTTTGTGATTTACATGTTTCTCTCAAATAACCGTTCTTCGGGGGATATAAATTCGTCGAATTTGTCTTGTTAACATATGTTCTGGGTGCTCAAAAGAACTGTCTCATTGAGACGGTTCTTTTGAGTACCCAGAACATATGTTGTGGTTGAGAAAATTATTTTTCTGGTATGCACTCTTAACTAAAGGCCTGTATTACTGATATTGGCATTCCATCTGAACCCAGGACTTTAGCTATGAGTGCTTACCAAAAAATTAATTTTCTTATTTCTAAACCAAAACATATGTTGTGGGTACTCAAAAGAACCATATCAACGAGAGATTTCTTTTGAGCACCCAATTCATATGTTAAAACTGATGGGTAAGAAAATATTTACAATTTTAGGCTCAAATATTTTGTTTATCTAAACCTGTGGAACCTAATGATTATTTTTGCAGGTGGCAGATGGTGCGTTGAGATGTTTTGCATCCCTTGCTGATAGATTTACTAGACGCGGTGTAGATCCTGCTCCATTAGCCCAGAATGGCCTCATTGAGGTGCTACTACAGCGACTACAGCATGCTGGTGAACCTGGCCCCAACACATCTCTGTCCAGTACCCCTGGGAAGGTTACAATGACCCCTGATGCCAAGTCTAATGCCAGTATATCTACTGTGATTAGTTTGTTGTCTACTTTGTGCCGGGGCTCACCTGCTATCACACATGACCTCCTACGGTCAGAGCTGCCAGATGCTGTTGAGATGGGATTGAAGGGAGATGAAAGGTAGGCTTGTGTTCTCACATGCTTGAAAAGTGCCTGAAAATGGGAGAGTTTTTTTGAAAAGGCATTTGAAATATGAGTTACCATTGAAAATTTCTAGAAAAAACTATCTCTTTACTGCCAGTGATATCCTCTGTCCTCGGGACAAATAAAAAAATACCTGTTTTTGGGGTAACCAGACCCTGCATAAATTTACAGTTGAAACCTAGATTTTTTTAGGTTTTCTGAAAAAAATATAATTATATGCATTTTGAAAGGCGAAATGCCTTTCAAAATGCATAAAATTATTTTTTTTTTTCCAGAAAAAATATGTGTCCCTACCCTACCTAAAATTTTCAGACCCATTACCTGAAACACAATTTTTTATTTGGCCTTATGGTTGTTATTCAAAAGAACTGTTTCTTTGAGTCCCCACAATATTGTAGCCAGTCTATGCGAGATAACTGGATAACGACCAAGTTATTATCTGTCTAGTGAAAGTATGGCTGGGTTCACTGACCATATCATATCTGACTGGGTCATTATAAACCCAAACACAGCAATGGCCCAGCACGTTAGATTTTGATACATACATGGGTGAAAGTTTTCAGGATTATTCCTGAATTCAGGGTTTTTAGGCTGACTTTCCACAGAAAGTCAGCCTCAAAATGCTGAATTATGCAGTTTTTAATAGCTTCTCTGAGTTATTTTCAGTTCATCTTTGGGCAATTGACCATTTAAATTTTAAGTTGTTAGCACTTTCTTGGCATACAGCAACTTTTATGATTTGATTTTCAAATGTTCAGGATTTTTGAAATTTTGAACTTTCACCCATGTACATATAACATTGTCAATTAATGAAGGCTCAGGTGAGTCTGTGCTAATGTGCAGCTTCGCCAGTCTCGATGCTCACATTACACAAAGTAGGGATGCAAATGAAGGCTCTGACAAAATTTAGACCTCTAGTCCCAGCCCCACAGGATACATTTATAGCATGGATGTTTAAAGAAGGTTTATTGGGCATATGCCATTAGTACTAAAATCCATAGGTGAAAGTTTTCAAGATTAATCCTGAATTCAGGATTTTGAGGTTGACTTTCCATAGCTTGAAATTGTTTGTTTTAAAGCAGAGGACAAAAATTCCACTCAACCGCTAGTAATTACGAGTAAAATCTAGAAAGGACGAGTAATTCTTCCCAAAGCACTTGTCCTGTAGGACGAGCGCTTTGGGAAGAATTACTTGAGGAAATCATATTTTACTCCCTTATGTTCTTTATTGTATATGCTTTTACAGGACAATTGCATGTGTTTGCAGGACAAACTTGTGAAAATTGTAAGTCATTGCAAGTTTTAAAATTTGAATTTCTAAAGTTCAGAGTTTTAGAAATTTTGAACTTTCAACCTTATAAAATCTCATGTTCTGGCCCAAATATATTTCTAGATGTTGCCTGGACACGATGAGATTAGTGGACCTCCTACTAGTACTGCTGTTTGAAGGCAGAAAGGCTCTACCGAAGGCTGGTGTCACAACTATATCTGGTAGACTCCCGGGTTTGAGACGTATGGACAGCACGGGAGAGAGATCACACAGACAACTTATAGACTGTATCAGGAGTAAGGATACTGATGCTCTCATAGATGCTGTTGATAATGGTACGGAAACAAAAGATAAATGCAGTACAGTAAAACCTGTCTTAAGCGGCCACTCAGAAAGAAGACTGATTATCACTTAATGCAGGTCAAAAGTATTGCAGAATGCTCCCCTTGGAGCATTCTGCAATATTTTTGACCATCATTAAGCTACCATTTGCCATTAAGACCTTTGTTTTGTCTATTTTTGAGTGGCCGTTTAAGACTGGTTTTACTGTACAAGTTGGCATTTAGATACATCCACACAGTCTGATCAGTCTTGGTTTTCCGTCTGAAGAAATGTTGGACCCTTGGCTACCTATAGGTCACCCATCAGAGATTCTGATCAGATGGCACGCTGCACATATATGCAGTCTGATCTGAGTCTTCAATGGGTGCACATGCCAACTTGTACCTTTTGATGTTATCCCCTATCTTTCAGTGTTTTCGTTAAGAGGCGGCAGCCGGCAAAAATAGCCACATACTTTGCTTTCTGTGCCAGCTACTTTGATAAATTGGTCCATACTATACTTATACTATAAAGCAGTGAATTTGGCCAGGTTCATGACAATGTCTGCTGGCTACTTCAAAACTTAGAGAAATCCCTGTCTTTTCACATACTAGGTTCAGAGAAAGGGCAATTTGTATCTAGCATAGCTGTTCCTGCTGTTGGGAGCATTTACAGGATAAGGCCTATTAAAATTTATTTTCTTATTTCTCAACCAAAACATAAGTTGTGGATACTCAAAAGAACTGTCTCAATGAGACAGTTCTTTTGAGCACCCAAAACAAATGTCAAAGCAGATGGATAAGAAAATATTTACAATTTAACACTCTTAAATGTTGTTCGTCTAGACCTATGCAGGAGCTTGCAGGCATGAAAGATTAATCCGAAATACCGACATCCTACTCAACTGGATAGCTTAATTATGGCCATTTATGACTTGATAGAGGACAATAAGTACACACAGCAATTCTTTTGATCTAAAATAATGAAGATAATCAGCAACTGACTTCTAGATCATAGGAGTCCACGGCGAGGCCCGGCTGCTCAATCTGACTAGTTTGATTACTGATCCAGGGGTCATGATTCAATCCCTGCCCAATTCTTTCATTGAGATTGATCATGAAGTAGTTTCTGGTCATTCTCTTCCATTCGCTGATTCAAGAAGTCAGTTACAAGTGAAAGTATGTACACTGAGTACTGGTTAACTGCTTGGTATAAGCTTGCCTAGGAAAAACAGTGGGGGTTAAGTCAACTGACTGTCTCAACATGACCATAGCTGTTGACCGGGGCATTCAAACACAACCGCAAACCAAACAAGCTGTGTTTCACATATTGGAAACAAAAGATAAACTTTCTATGTTTTTCTTGCAGGGTTTGAAGTGAATTTTATGGATGATGTTGGTCAGACACTTCTCAACTGGGCTTCAGCTTTTGGGACACAAGAAATGGTATATTATTTGTTTCATCTTGCTCAGTGGTAGACCATGCGCTGATCTAGAGAGGGGGGAAAAAAAGTTGGACCCCCTCTGACAAAACTTTCTGGATCAGCGCATGTAGACTGTTAGACTTGGGATCAAAGGGTCACTAGTATGTGTTATTTCCGTAAGCTAGAAACTTTATCCTCTGCTTAGTACTGGTTTCAACCCAGGAAGTCCAGAAATTGTCCCGACATGACTGAAAAATTGTTGACAAGGGTGTTAGGCATCAACACAAACAAAAATCATCTTGCAGCTTCTGCACAAATTACAGGTTTGGACCTAATAAGTGCACTGTACATAACAACAGTTTCAAAAAATGATTATATACCTGTCTAAAAGTGCCACTGACAAAAAGACTGAAAATTGTTTTTCAAGACCAATTATCCCTTAATGCAGGTCAAAAGTATTGCAGAATGCTCCAAGGAGGGCATTCTGCAATACTTTTGACCTTAATTAAGCTACCATTGACATCTTTGTTTTGTCTATTTTAGAGTGGCCATTTTAGACAGGTTTTACTGCATGTGTACTTCTTGAATATGGTTCTTTGTATTACAGTAAAACCTGTGTAAACAGCCACTCAAATCTAGACAAAACAAAGAACTTAATAACAATTGGTAGCTTAATGAAGGCCAAAAGTATTGCAGAATGCTCCAAGTTTGGAGCATTCTGCAAAGCTTTTAACCTGCATTAAGCAATAATTGGTCTTAAAAACCAATTTTTGGACTTTTTTAGAGTGGCCGTTTTAGACATGTTATATTGTACATTACATTTGTGCCATGCATATATGGAAAGATAAAAGATAATCAAGATGAAACATGGGTGTCATGCATAAATGAAGGAAGCAAAATATTTGATACAAAAATAAAGAGAAAATGTTCATGCAGTCTTTCATCAAACACATTTTCAGTACATTTTATCAAAACACTATTATTTTCTCCAAACCAATTTGTGTCACCTGGGGAGCATGACATACACATAGGGATTATCATGTCTACTTCCGTGTCACCAATGTTGACAGCGTCACACTTTTGGTTTCTGAAGGGTTGCATCAATTTCATTCAAAGTTAACAGAAGGGTAAAATACAGGTCAAGTTAGAATTTCGAGTTCATCTACAAAATTTTGACTGAGTTATGTCCCTTTTTGACTTCTAGAAAGGTGTGTTCAATCCGCAATTTTTCGCCCCCAAATTTTGTAAAAATACAAGGGATGCAGGTAGTATGATCAAACAAAATTAGGACTTTTTTGTGACTTTTGTTTATCAAATGAGCCATGGCATGAGATTTCCAACAATGTGGCATTTTGACAAGTGTAGACTCAGACGAGCCTGTGCAGCCTCATTTTAAGCTTAGAAATTCCAATTTATGTTCAGTCAGTAGCTTAACACTCATAGAATATTCAAGCGACTTGCAAAGGCTCTGATCAGACTGGGCGTATGCGCAGACTGATCTGAGGCTTTGCTGGTCGCACATACCACATTGTTGGAAATTCCATGCCACGGCTCAAATAGTCCTATAAAGTGACTATACTTACCATACATGCATTAAAACTGATCTTTATTGGATATCTGACAATTTCAGGTTGAGTTTCTATGTGAGAGAGGTGCTGATGTAAACAGAGGCCTAAGATCGTCATCACTTCATTATGCTGCCTGCTTCGGCAGACCCCAGATTGTTAAGGTAAGCTTAGCCTAACATCAAATGGGTCATGACGCGAGAAAACCCGTCTTCGGGGTTTCAGACAAAGTGAGATTCAAATCAGCCTGCTCAGCTACAGAGACTAGCTAGAAAATTGAAATATTGCTTGTAGCAAGTCTAAAAATGATACTGTTCAATAAGCGAATAGAAAAGGCACTGATCAGACTGCGCAGATGTGCAGGCTGGTCTGTGCCTTTGTTGTTCGCAAACCCCCGAAGACAGGTTTTCTCGCGTCGAGACCCAAATTACTTCACAAAAAATTGTGCAGTTATACATAGGTTTAGATAAACAAATTTTTTCGGCGTAAAATTGTAAATATTTTCTAACCCATAATTTTTAGCATATGTTTTGGGTGCACAAAAGAACCGTCTCATTGAGATGGTTCTTTTGAGTACCCACAACATATGTTTCGGTTGAGAAATAAGAAAACTATTTTTCTGTTATGTATTCTTAACTAAAGGCCTGGTTATAGCATGCTATTATTTGATTATAAACCTCAAATAGGGTGTTTGCTTTTCTTCTTAAAAATTTTGGTCATATTTCATGTAATTTAGCCTTAAATAGTGATATCTGCAAGTCTCATGAGTGTTGGAAAATCTTCATTATTTTACTACTTTAACAAAATAAAGGCACAATAATTTTATGCTAATTTTCTAAGATAGATTTATTATCTCGATCTAGCATTTGTACATTTTATTATCTCGATCCTAGCATTTGGGAAGTATAATTTTAACATGTAAATAAGTATTTTTCTTTAACTTGTAGCCCTTGAAAATGATAGGAGAGTATCTTAACAGTCCTTGAAAAGTCCTTGAATTTTATATTAAAAAAGACTTGCCTGTTTAAACCCTGATACAGCTTAATGAACTTATGAGCAAATTTTCTATGTTAAACAAATATATGATTTTGTTTATGCTAGTCTGTATAATATAGTCAGGAGGGGAGTGGCTCAGTGGTTGAGTTCTTGACTTGAGACCGAGGGGCTGCAGGTTCGAGCCTCACCTGCTTCACTGCGTTGTGTCTCTGAGCAAGAACATTAATCCTAGCTTAGTCCTGGTTCAGCCCAGGAAGACCTGTCCTTTTATAACTAAAAGATTGTTGATGGGACGTAAAGAATCAAATCAAACAAACAAAATCTGTATAATATTGAATATTTTCAGACGTTGCTACGGTATGGGGCTAATCCAGACCTACGTGACGAGGATGGTAAAACGCCATTAGACAAGGCTAGAGAAAGAGGAGATGAGGGACACAGAGAAGTTATACAAATATTACAATCCCCAGGTAGTTAACCCTTAATGCCCCACTCGCAACAAAAGTCGTCTGCTTTTCTCGTCTGCTGAAACGTTTAAGAAGCCTCTATGGCAAATAGTGTGGACCCAGATCAGACTGCTCCTATAGGAGCAGTCTGTTCTGGGTCCCCGCTGTTTGCTTCTATACTTAATTCGTCAGTAATGCTAGGCAGTTATTTGCAGCAGACGACTTCAGCAGACGACATTTTCAGTTGCATTTTTTTCTTGGCGCTTTAAGGGTTAATATTTCTGCGTTGAGTCCTTGAGCAAGACACATTTATCCTAGCTTAGTACTGGTTCAACCCTGGAAGACCCCTCCCTACATAACTGAAAGATTGTTGATGGGATGTAAAGAGAAAAATCAAACAAACAAAAATTAAACTTTATCCAAGTTAATTGAAGTAATATACCACATCTTTGTCAGTCCACAGGCATCTTGATAAGAGTGTGTAATCATTTTTTCTCAACCAAAAATATGTTTTCGGTACTCAAAGGAAGGTTTTACCCTCTATATGCAACATTGTTATTGTCATTGTTACCAAATGTTACTAAGTTTGTGTATGTAAACCACCTGTGGTTTACCGACCTTAATACATACACATTATCATAATAGTAACTTTATCTGGTGAACTGTATCACGTCGAGTAGATGAGGTCATACCATCGGATCACCCGAGACGCATAGCGTCTAGGGTGATCCAATGGCATGGCCTCATCCATGAGATGTGATACTGTACGCCAGATCAAGTTACTATTATGATAATATGTTTATTATATGCCTTTTTTCTGACATTCTTTCTGATTTTAAAACATGTTTTGGTCTTTAATCCAGAAAAAATGTGTGAACGTTTGCCATAACGTTAGGTTTCTTGACTTCGCGTCAACATGTTTTTCATCTCTGGTTCCATGCTTGCAATTTACTTTACGTGACGTCGCCACAAAAGCAGGTAACCGACGTAAGCCTCGTTTTAAAGGATAGTGATATGGATTTAGAAAACCTCAGTTCGGTGATCCGGCTTTCTGTATCAGATGGCCAGAAAACAGACAGTTCTAAAGTCGTATCAGTTATAGGTATATATATAATAAATGGCATTATATCACTCTCAGATGCTACGTCATGTGATAAATGTTCTCCATAGAACAGCTCTTTTTACTCAAAAAAAAAAAAAAAAAAAAGGTGAAAATTCTATGGTTGTACTTTTAATTTACAAGAGTACAGTGGAATTTCTAAAATTTTAATTGCTTTTCTCTTTCTGTTCTCAAATAAAATGTCGGTTTTCATGGCTGGAATTCACAAAATTCTCGTCAGAATAGCAAACAGGGAAGACCCTGATCAGACTTCTTCAGTCTGATCTGCAGCTGGGTCTGCACTGTTTGTCTAGTCTTTTTTGGTAGGCAACTACAGTCAAATCTCGGTTCTGAACGTCGATTATCCAAAACTACTGGGTTATTTGAAGACTACGGACAGTGCCGACTTTTTCCCTATTATCTATGTTTTCAGAGACGGAAGCAAGTTTGCAATAATGATTACATATATCAAAGGATAACTGTGACAAGTAGGAAAGGATTATCAAACTTTAGACAAAAACTCTTAACGTGATCATTAAATTAGCAAGCCCATCGAAAAAAAACTATACAATAAAACTACCTATTATTTGAATTTCGATTATCCGAAAAATGGTGATTCGTCCGTCTCGTTTAAAGAAATTGCTATTAAATTACCCTTCAAGATTCGAAGTCCAAATGTCAGGCATGGTGATCATGATTTCTTTGTTTGGTCGTGTTCTAGTTACTCACCCTCAGTGATTTAGCAAACAAAGTTGAGACAGGTAATTGACACCGGATTAACGTTCACACTATTACCTGATGAACTGTTAAGTGAGTAAATGGTGTCTTTTATTAAGGTCGTCTGCAATGATGGTTTTGTTTAATTTTCTTAAAATGTCTAAATAGGGGCATAAATGGGCTGATTTTAATTTGATCGTCTCTCATCTTTTGTTTTATTCTTGACCACTGTTTACAGTAAGCGAATACACCAAGAGCACCGACTTTGTACAACCAACAGGTTACAACAAAAATAACAATTTTGACGATAGACGAATATCAGGGACATGTGTTTTGGGTGCTAAAAAGAAATGTCTCATTGAAACACTTGTACACAATTTTACGATTGAGGGAAAACAACCATATTCTAGGTTTGGATGCTTAAAAGGACCCTCTCATCCAGAGGGTTCTTTAAAACACCCAAATCGTATGTTTTCGCTGAAATAAAAGTTACCAGCCTAAAAAAGCACACAACGTCGGGCCACCAAGGGCCAGCCAGCGATATGCCATCAAAAATGGCCTATCCCTTGTGGGCTGTTGATGGCAGGACGTGAGCTAGCTGGGATAGAGACCTTATGACATTAGGGCGATAAAAAAGAGACAATGTTTCGTCAATAGATATGGTTCGTCAATTTATATTTAACCTTTGTTTAAATGGTTGATGTCGATGTTGTTACATGTATATAGTGGATGTCAATAGAGATCTGATTTTCTTTTCTGTATTCTTAGACCTGCAAAGCATATGAGACGATAAGGCCGAAACCTCCAAGGAGCTCATTTTCTTTAATGGTTTGACAGGTGTTCGGATTACTTCACAGAAAATTCAAGTTGAAGTTGCAAACTATGGCAAAACAATGACGTTCTATGGAAGCAGCCGAGCTTTTCCGAAAATATCCGAAATCTCCCATTTTCGATAATTCGAACTACCGATTATTCAAAAGGATTCCTGCGGTCCCTGGCACTTTGAATAAATGAGGTTTGACTGTATTGTTCAAAATTTTAGAAAATTTACCATAGACTATAATTAATTACAGGTGAGTGGATGGTTCCCTTGAACAGAGAAAGTACTCCAACATCATTGGAATCCGAGAAAGACAAGAAGGAAGAGATTCCTATGGAGACTGATGACCCCGCAGAACCCAAAGGGGACCCAGAAGTGGCCCCTCAATATATTCAACAGCTACTGCCAGTATTTACCCATGTCTTTCAAAGTTCAATGTTACAGTCTATACGGTAAGGCCAAATAAAAAATTATGTGTGGTTCAGGTTACATCTTGAAAAAAATTAGGGTAGGTAGGTAGGCAACCTTTTTTTTTAGAAAACTTTTTTTTTCTTTGAGTGGAAAGATCTGCTTTGAAATGTATTTAATAAGTCAAAGCTGATATAAAAGAGTCCCTCCATTTCCAATACTAAAGAATGAATGCATAGAAATTTAGTTTTTCATTCAGATGAGCATTTTGATACATTCTTTTCTGAATGTTTTTTTCAACTTCAAAATTTGGAGAAAAAAAGTATAGGGTAGGGGGTAAAAAATTAGGGACGGTCGGGTAACCTGAACCACACCTATTATTTTATTTGGCCTAAGTGTTGCAAACTGCTTATTCACATATGGGCCTAGTTGCAACAGGGTTCGCACAGGCTTGAAAAGTACTTGACTATAGAGGGTTTTCTTGAAAAGTCCTTGAAAATTAAATCTTCCTTGAAAGGTACTGGAGAATCACTGCAAGGCCTTGAAAAGTTCTTGAATCTGACTATCTTCTGTAGGACAACACTATT
The DNA here is from genome assembly GCA_964019695.1 of Loripinus fragilis. NCBI lineage: Eukaryota > Metazoa > Mollusca > Bivalvia > Lucinida > Lucinidae > Loripinus > Loripinus fragilis. The sequence goes on from OZ026514.1 coordinate 85,722,239, forward strand.
AATGGAGACCTAGATCAGTATAAAATTGGTGTGCCTTTTTTGGTGAAGCATATGCTGCATCTTTATTGCTTCACCAAATAAAAGCACAACAATTTTATATTAATTTTTCTAATGCTTAATCATTTATTGTCTCAGTCTGGATTTTCAGAAGTAGATTTTTGTAATGTTAATTAGTAATTTTCATGAAGTTGTAAACCTTGAAAACAGAAGGAGAGTCTTTATGAAGTCCTTGAAAAGTCCTTGAATTTAACTCAAACATGCCTGTATGAACCATGTGCAAGAAAACCTGTCTTCAGGGTCTGACTAGTTCATGCTAAAACGAGCCTGTTAAGGTACAAAGATTAGCTAGAATCTTGAAATTATTTATGAAGAGAGTTTAGATATCATACTTTGCAGGAAGCGAATAACAAAAATGCTGATCAGACTGTGCGGATGCACAGGCTGGTCAGCACTTTTGATATTTCCATGCAATAAAGTCAGGTTTTCTAGCATCATGGGTCAAATATTATACAATTATTGACTAATGACGCATTGGATATGATGTGATATCGACCAGAGAATACTAATATTGACCTCGGCTTCGCCTCGGTCAATATTGGTATTCTCTGGTCGATATCACATCATATCCAATGCCTCATTAGTCAATAACTGTTTTATTATATAACATTTAGAGAAAGATGTACAGGTATCATTGCACCTGGAAAAAATACTGAACTTATATACAAGTTTTGGAAAAGTCAAGCATATAGCAGAATCAGCGCAGATCTAGATAAGACCTCTCGTTTACTATTTTATATATGTTGTGCATGAGTGTCATCATTCAACATTTACTCACAAAAATTCTAACACGCCTCGCCTGTAGAGCCAATGTTAAAATAGTGTGATATATAAAACAATAATTCACAACTTTGAAAGCGCAGGGAAAATGTGTGATAGCTGACGTCATTTGTTACTGGAAAATGACGTAATTCGTGGCGTTAGACGGTGTAACATCGTTTTTACGCTCGAGCGACGTTACAAATACATGTAAACGTGTGCGACATGGTCTAAGTATCAGCACCCTAGATAAGTAGCGTATTTGCGTAAATACGCAATTAAAATCCTCAAAAAAGCAATTAAAATTAAATGTGTGCGTACCGAAAAGCAATTCTAACGATCGGTATGCAATTACATGCGATGTCATTGCGTACCATTTGGTCCATTTTGTTTCCATTCGGCTAATTAACAAATGCCAGTCGGGTATTGATTTTATTTTCACTAGCGAGCGCGCAATATACTCCAGTTTTATGAAAATATTGGTGCCCAGTCCAGTATTTCGCGGAAAAACACTTTGATGAAAGTGAAACTTTGCAAAGTATACACGCTCGAAATGTCAACAAGGGGATGAGATTTGCTTCAGGTACAATAAAATCCGCGAGTTTGATACTTCAGAAAGGCAGACGATGGGAGTGAATACATATGCAAGCACATTCCTGACGGGTTCATGCAATGAGAAAAGGTGTAATCACAGAAAAAAACCTGGCGTAAAAAATATGAAATACGCAATTGTTTTTGCAAGTACGCAATTGAGGATAACCAGGTTGCGTAAATACCCAATTGACCCAAAAGCTTATCTAGGGCGCTGAGTATTGGTGGGAGTTTTTCAAGTCTAATTTTAGTAACTAATATTCACCGGCAAGTGCGCGCCAGCCAGTGAATATGACAATATATAGACTGGCCACGTGAGCGCTCTAAGCCAATGAAAATCGGCCTTTTTACTTAGTTATATAATAAAATCTGTTGGCGGAACAACTGACATGGAAAGTCAAGCCTTATTTTCATCCAAAATCAAGTAAAAAGTCAAAACTTGTCCTCTGCTGCAGTTGTGATTTGCACTTTAAAAGTAATCTCATTCATTATTCATCAATATTTTTGAAATATATATATAAATGAGCCAGGATCTGTGAAAACAGCCTTAATGACATTTAGGACTTTTTATGTAAAAATCATTTGAAAAACACCAAAAATTAAGAAATTTGACATGTTTATATATATTGCCTTAAAATCTATTCAGGTGGATAATAAAATAAAACTGGCTATTATTTCTGATTAAACCGCTTCTTATCATGCCAGATGTTTCCATGGCAACAACTTTACCTTAGCAGCTGTCAGAAAATTAAAGTATGGTCGGTCATTTTCAGATCATACAAACTCTTGGCAAAAATGATTCAGTGTCAACTTTTCTGTGAATTCCATTGCACATATGCTACGGATAATAAAAAGTATGTTAGCAAGAATAGCATGTTTTTCATGAACCCGACAAACCTGCAAATCAGAAAGTTAACTTTGACGTCATAAGTAATGTCATGACGTTTTTGACGCTGCATGTAAAAGTTTAGACAGTATATAGTTTCAAAAGACAATGTTTCCATGAATAATCGAGAGAACTTCATAAAATTTGCAGGATTACTTCTTAACACTTCATAGATTAAGTGTCAGAAATTAACTAAATTTTGATGACTTATTCATTAAGGCTGGTTTTCATAGATTGTGGCTCAAATTGTTTTCTATATTCTATTTCAGAAAGTCCAGCTTATCATTGATAAAGAAGATGATATATTATATACCTAGTCCATTATTAGAAGATATATGTAATCAAAGTGGTGCTTCAACTGGGGTCAGTTTTGCCAGTTCACTCACAGAAGTTCTGGCCACAGTATTAGACCATGAGGTAATATATTTAGCCATTTTTTCCTTTAACCCTTAATGCGCCAATGGCAACAAAAGTGGTCTGCTTTCCTCGTCTGCTGAAATGTTTAAGAAGCCTCTATGGCAAACAGCGTGGACCCAGAACAGAATGCTCCTATAGGAGCAGTCTGTTCTGGGTCCACACTGTTTGTTTCTATACTTAATTTGTCAGTAATGTTAGGCAATTATTTGCAGCTGACGACTTTAGCAGGCGACATTTTCAGATGCATTTTTTTCTTGGCGCTTTAAGGGTTAACTTTTAACTCTGCATGCTGGGTAAATTTTCATGCCTTTGATGTTGTCTGCAGATTATTTTTGAAATTAACTTTAAAAATATTGTTTCAGTAGCACTATCAGAGTGTCAAACGGTTTGGATCCAGATCAGGACCGACAGTCTGTCGGTCCTGATCTGGGTCCAAACTGTTTGCAAAGGTTACCAGCAGACGACAAAAAGTCACATCCATTAGTTTAATCATGTCTTTTTGGTGCTCAAAAGAACCGTCTCATTGAGGCGGTTCTTTTGAGTACCCACAACATATGTTTTGATTGAGAAATAAATAAAAAAAATTCAGTTACACACTCTTATCTGGAGACCAGGTGTCATCTAAGATTTGCAGCAGACAACAGTTAGAAACTTTGCTGCTAGTTTGAGCAGCTAAATAAGACTTGATGTTCAATCTGAATCATCTTTGTCCTTCATTACCCGAGTTTTACTTATATGGCAACATCTCAACACATAAGAATATGGTCAGGGTCTGAACCTCGGCTTGAGAAAATAACTGTCATAAAATCATTGATGTTTGGGATGAGGCTACACTTAAACTTCTGCTACAGATGCTGGCCTGAGTCTTGAAAATTAGATGTAGCCAGTATCATATATTAACCCTTTCCATTTATTGTACAACCCTATATTGGCAAATAGTGAAGACCTAGATGAAATATCACAAATAATGAAGCACTGTTGCTTAGATAAAAACAATATTGAGAGACTGAGGTACATCTTAATTTTGAAATATTAAAATGCGACCCCTTTATTATCCCAGGCTTATTCTATTAGACCTCATTAGTATACAGGGTTTACTGTTTTGGGTCAATTCTTACATTGCGACTAAGGTGATTTTGTTTCTATGTTTACAACAGGATGATGATGATGGTCATCTCACAGTACTACAGGTGGTGCAGGAAGTGATGAATAAAGGAGGATCACTCTTTCTAGATCACTTTGCTAGACTGGGACTGTTTGGTAAAGTTCTCAGTCTAGCTGGTCCCATTGAAGATGAAGAAGGTGCAACGGGGAAAGATGATAAGGTAAAATTACAGGCTTCGTACAGGCTTGAAAAGTACTTGAAATTAGAGGGCTTTCATGAAAAGTCCTTGAAAATTCAATATACATTGTACGTTGAAAAGTACTGGAAAATCATTCAAGGGCCTTGAAAAGTCCTTGAATTCTTCTATTTTCTGTATGACTTAACACTGTTGGTAGAGATCTAAATCCATATAAAAGTGTGGTGCCTTTATTTGGTGCAGCAAATGCTGCACAAAATAAAGGCACAACAATTTTATACTAATTTTCTAGTACTAATTTCTCCATTATCTCAGTGTAGCATTTCTGAAAAAGAATTTTAACACTTAAAGAGACTAGGTCTGCAACTATGAACATTTTTCGAATTTTTTACTTTCCTTTTTAATCATTTGATAAAGTAGAATTAAGTTATGTTTTCACAATAAATCTGTTCACTATAGCTGAAAACTGCACGGAAAAGTGAATTATCTTATAAAACAGGTGTGTTTTTCACTTGTTGGTAATAATTATTTGCGTCCCTCCAATAATTATAGACAGTCAATTTTAACACAAATACCGTTGTTTTGATACTGATAAGTTGTTAAGATTTACGAAATTGGTAAAATGTATACCTGAGTTTTAGTTTTTTTATTGTGTTCTTGAAAAATAGAAACATTAGTTCTAAAATTAAAAGATCAAAAGTTACAGACTATGCAGCTTTAAATCAGGATTTTTCAAAAACTTTTAGTCCTGGAAAACTGTAGGATAGTCGTTAGAGTCCTTAAAGTCCTTGAATTTTACTCAAACTTGCTGTATGAACCCTGAATTAATTCTTTACAGTTAAAACCATTAGTTAGAAGGTTAAAAGGTGGCTGGGGATAAAATCTTCACTTTCATGTACAACTAATACTGACCACATTCATTTAACCCTTAATGCTCCAATCGCAACAGAAGTGGTCTGCTTTTCTCGTCTGCTGAAATGTTTTAGAAGCCTCTATGGCAAACAGTGTGGACCCAGATCAGACTGCTCCTATAGGAGCAGTCTGTTCTGGGTCCACGCTGTTTCCTTCTATACCTAATTGGTCAGAAATGTGAGGCAATTATTTGCAGCAGACAACATTTTCAGATGCATTTTTTTCTTGGCGCTTTAAGGATTAAACCAGTTATGACAGTCACACTATATGTGGAAAGCTGTTTTCAACAATTTAAGGACAAACATTTAGCCTAGGCCATGTCCCCTCATGACTTCAAGTTGTTAGCAGTATATTAACCTTTGCCTGCTCATGTTTTCTGCTGATAAACTTTGCAAACTGTTTAGACCCAGATCAGACCCGACAGTGCATCAGGCCTGATCTGGATCCAAACTGTATGAGAATCTCGTGGTAGACTATTCTTGAAATAATTTTTTGAAAAGTAAATTTTGACAAAAATCAGCAGATGAGGCAATGCATGAAATTTACCCAGCGTGCAGAGTTGTGCATAAACAGACATTCAATGATTTTAGGCATAGCCCCCATTATGCAGAATAGCATCTGTGTAATGAAAATTGTACATAACCTAATGTGGAACCCAGGGCTTCCCAACCATAAGGGACTGCTCTTAAAGGAAAGAACTTCCTCCCTATAAGAGCAAAATCTTCCCTTAAAGAGAAATCCTGTTTATGTAAAGGCACCCACTTGATGAGAATTAACGCTCATTTTAGTTGTATCACTTTGATGTGCATAACAAATTCAGCTTTCTGGCTATGCCCATAAGGGGTTTTCCTACCTTTCTAAAGTCGGGGCCAGGGGCCTGTTGAATCTGGGAATAAAGCATTTGGATCATCAAAATTGGGGAAAATTTGATGCTGTCTAAGAACTGGACCGCCATTTCAAATGGATTTAAAAGCAGATAAGAAATTAGCAGTGTAAAGCATTTGTTGCTTTAATAGCTTTCTTAAAACCTCATGAAAATTTGCATAAAAATGTGAATGAAAACATGCGGTCGGCGAAATTCGTCCCAAACACTGAAATTGTGTCCTTAACGGCCATTTTCTATGGGTTTATGCGGCCAGCTTGATTAAATATTATCAATAAGCTTTTTATGCAAGGGTCATAGGCTTGGTGCAATTAAACTCCCCAGCAGTGGTGTCTCCTACAACAAAATTCTTCAACGGCCAGCAGTCGGCGAAATTCGTCCCAAACACTGAAATTGTGTCCTTAACGGCCATTTTCTATGGGTTTATGCGGCCAGCTTGATTAAATATTATCAATAAGCTTTTTGTGCACCGGTCATTGGCTTGGTGCAATTAAACTCCCCAGCAGTGGTGTCTCCTACAACAAAATTCTTCAACGGCCGCTACCCTATGTTGAGGGTATTGGACGCAACATGGGGAGCCACAACAAGTGAGCCATATCAAGCCGAAATCATTTAAGTTTTAGTAATTATACTAATCCAACGCTACGACATGGTTCAGGAAACGAGCACAATTGGATTAAAAACAGCGCCGACAGTAACCTAAAACCGGAATACGTTAAACGAACAAGACTTGTAGATTTTTATAAGCGGTCAACCAGTCAAAGGTAATATTGCAAAGCCAGTCAGCTGATAAAATTGTCGACATCAAAGGGTTCACCGCTGCCAAAGTTCATTCATCCATACCTTGACAGGTGTTTAACGGTACATGTGTGAAAAACTTATGCAAAGTAATACTCTTTGCTGGAGGGCATACTTACTACACAAGGATAGAATGTTTGCTATGAAATAAAACAAGCAATAGCTTATGAGAAAAGAGTTTTTTTGAGTAACAAAAGTTGATTCATTTTCTGATTCTTATACACCTGAATAAATCTACAATTCTAACAACCTTCTCCGTGTTCAGTAGTACAATGGCCATTAAACATGCCTTTGCCTATCAAAAACCAAGTTTAAGCTTTTAGAAAAAAATGTGATTAGCAGTGCCAAGCTCCAGGCAAAATCTTTTGAAAAACACGGACATCCTTAGACTGAATGGACATTTTTTTGATTTAGTTCATAGTTTGATATATATGATTTAATGCAATAACTGAACCAGGGTAAACCTAATTCATCATAATTTTTGACTCATTATTGTATAGGTAACCTCATTCATATGGCCACTTAGGTGAACTCTATTAAACAGCCACCTGTCTTAAGCAAGCGGTTTTGGATTATCCCTTGACCGCTTGCTTAAGACAGGTTTGACTGTACACCATTTTGGGAAGTTTTTGCTCATTTTTTAATTGGGAAGGGGCCGATATCAGCCCCAAATCAGGCCTAGGAAAAACCTTGCCCATGATGGTGATTTATTGCTATTGTTTGTTTAGGATGACGAAGAGCACACGACAGAAGATTCTGGTGAGATTGCTCAAGGTCAGCCCTACCACTGGAAAGATTGGTGCCTTGTCCGCGGCAGAGACTGTCTTTATATCTGGAGTGAGGCAGCTGCCCTAGAACTGTCCAATGGCAGCAATGGTTGGTTTAGATTTATTCTAGATAGTAAACTAGCGACTATGTACTCGAGTGGCAGTCCTGAGGGAGGGTCTGACAGCTCTGAGAATAGGGGAGAGTTCTTGGAGAAGCTACAGCGGGCTAAAGGTCTTGTGAAGCCAGGGACGCCAAGTCAGCCGATCATGTCACATCCCTCAGCTGCTAGGATTGTGGTGGGGAACTGGGCAATCACATGTAAGAAGGAAGGAGAAGTGCAGATACACAATTCTGATGGACAGCATGTAAGTTGTGTGAATGAGCAATTTCACAGATTATCTCTTAAGACATGGATTATTCCTGAATTCAGTATTTTGAGGATGACTTTCCATAGAAAGTCAGCCTCAAAATGCTGAATTCTGCAGATTATAATAGCTTTTCTGATTTATTTTCAGTTTATTTAAAGGTATTTGACCATTATACTTGGAAGTTTTAATAATTTGGAGGCATACAGCAAGTTTTAAATTCTGATTTTCCAAAGTTCAGGATTTTGAAAATTTTGAACTTTCACCCATGTTAAGACAAATGGAATTTTCCATAAAGTGATACAGTAAAGTAAGGATGGTCTATTATATATATATTGGTTTAAAGATATTTATTCAAGAAATACTGAACAATATCAGTAATAAGGAATCAGATTAAAGATTGGAACAGAAGCATATATAGTCGAATCTCGTGAAAATTACAGTAGGAGGTTTTTTAAATCAACTAATAAAAAATTCTGGCCTAAAAGAGCTGTGATGTGTAATAGTAGTGTATCATCATGACATGTTTTTGTTGAGAAACTAAGAAGAATAGTAAATCCCGGGGAGGGTCAAAGGCTATCAGCGTGGAGATTTGGGATGCATACCACAGACCGAGAGATTTTTGTTATTCGCAACAAAAGTCGTCTGCTTTTCTCATCTGCTGAAATGTTTAAGAAGCCTCTATGGCAAACAGTGTGAACCCAGATCAGACTGCTCCTATAGGAGCAGTCTGTTCTGGGTCCACACTGTTTGCTTCTTTACTTCGTCAGTAATGTTAGGCAACTATTTGCAGCAGACGACTTCAGCAGACAACATTTTCAGATGCATTTTTTTCTTGGCGCTTTAAGGGTTAATATTCTTACCCTGTTGTTATATCTGTCTTCAGCAAGCCACTATATTGAAAGAAGACCTGCCAGGCTTTGTGTTCGAGTCAAACCGTGGAACTAAACACTCATTCACAGCTGAGACCACCCTGGGGCCGGAGTTCAGTGCTGGCTGGAGTGGGAAGAAAAGCAAGAAATTTAGATCAAAAGTTGATGCCATTAGGACAAAGGTGAGATTTCCATATAAGGATAGATTACATTTTTGTCACCTAGAAGTGACTTTTGTCATCTGCTCTTGCAAGCAGTTTGGACCAAGATCAGGCCTGACAAAATGTCAGGCCTGATCTGGATCTAAACCTGTATGGCTCTCTGATAGTATTCCAAAAAGAATTAATTGTAAAAGTTGATTTTAGAAAAAAAATCTGCAGATGACAAAAAATGTGCATAATTAACCAGCAAGCAAAAAAAAATAAGGCCATAGTATGCATTGGTCATATTGAATTTATTTAAATGGATGTTGTCATACGTGGCTAGTGCATGGGTGAAAGTTTTCAGGATTAATCCTGAATTCAGGATTTTGAGGCTGACTTTCCACAGAAAGTCCGCCTCAAAATGCTGAATTAGGGAGATTATAATAGCTTTTCTGATTTATTTTCAGTCTGTCTGAAGACATTTGACCTTTAAACTTGAAATTGTGAATATTTAGTGGGCATACTGCAAGTTTTAAGATTGGAGTTTCAAAAGATCATGATTTTGGAAATTTTGAACTTTCACCCTTGCTAGTGTATGATTAGCCTTAACCCATATATAAGCCTAGCAGCCTTTTTTGCAGACCCAGATCAGACGCCGCAAAATGCGGATCTGATCAGGATCTCCACTGTTTGCTTACAGAATGTTCGAATAAAATTAGAATAAAAATGAAAATACCACCCAACAACACTTACAACAGAAATGGACTTGTCCAGTTTATCTGGATCCACAGTGCAGGCCCCCTAGTGGAACCTTTAAAACCTTTAGAAACCTTTATTTTGGTTGGAATCCTTAAAACGTTTTATTTGGCTGAAAAACCTTTAATAACCTTTATTTTGATTAATAAACCTTTAATTTTTGCAAGATCATTTTGAACATAAGAAATAGACCAGAAGTATGTAGATGAAAAATGTATATAACAGTTTTAGTTTTTCAGAAAGCTCTTTTCATCCTTAGACCATTGTGTCTACCTAACTCTTGCACCAGGGTGACTATAGTAGTCTGATGGTCAGTTTTCATGAGGCTTCAGATAAGGCAGCAATAAAAATAATAAAAAGAGTGAGGTAGGGTAAATGTAAATGCTTTCGGGTTTTTTCTTGCTTTACATCCATGCTAAACAGCAGAAGGTCATGTTAGAATGACTAGTTGATCCTAATCACACTTTTCATAGGCTGTCTTAGCCCATATCATTTCACATGTACTCAGCGCTCATCTTTCACCAGTAACTGACAACTAGTGAAAGAATGTATCAGACCTGGGAAAAGAACCTGCAAAACTCACAAACATTAGGCTAGATGCACTTCCAACTGCAATGGTAGTCTGTAAAAGCTGGGCTGGGCTCATCCATTGAACTCTGGGCTCAATTTATTTCAGGCTCAGGTGTACAGGGTTAACTCTGATGAAATGTGCTGATTTTCAAATGTTAATGTCTTAGCTTGTCAAATCTGAACAGTGATATCTACACACGAACGAGACTTATGCAGATACATGTATATGCATATCTTTCTAAATCTTTATTTAAAAAGGGCATACAGTATACAGTCAAACCTGCTGTTGCGGCCACCTCTATTAAGCGTGACCCTCCCTTAAGCGGCCATTTTAGAGCCCCCCGAACGATTTTGAAAGCAAATGCACCTTTATTAAGCGTGCACCTGTCCAACGCGGCCAGCGGTCGGCGAAATTCGCCCCAAAACGCTGAAATTGTGTCCTCAAACGGCCAATTTCTATGTGTAGATGCGGCCAGTCTCGATTAAAATTGCATTGATTAACTTTTTTGCACCGGTCATTTGCTTGGTGCAATTAAACTCCCCAGCAGTGGTGTCTCCCAGAATAAATTCTTCAACGGCCGCTACCCTATGTCGATGTTATTGGGCCAAACTATTTGGAAGTTTGTGGTGCAGTCGAACTGCAACGGGCCGAAATCAACTAAGTTCAAGTGTTTACGCTAATAAAACACTACGACATGGTTCAGGAATCCAGCACATGTGGATTAAAAACAACGTCAACAGTAACCCAAAACCTGAATACGCTAAACGAACACCACTTGTTAATTATTTGTAAGCGGGTAACCATTATTGCAAGCGGGTATCCAGTCGTAACGCCAGTCAGCTGATAAAATTGTTGACATCAAAGCATTTTGCCGCTGCTTAAGTTCATTCATCCATACCGTGACATATGTTTAACGGTAAATGTGTGAAAATCTAAATGGAAAGTAATACTCTTTGCTGAAGGCATATACTTACTACACATGGATGCAATCTTTGCTAAAAGTCAACAAGCAATAGCTTTTGAGAAAAAAAGAAGTTATTTTTGAGTAACAAAATTTGAACCATTTCCTATTCTTTTTCACCTGATTAAATTTACAATACTAACAACATCCTCTTCATGTTCAATAGTACGATGGCCATTAAACATACATTTTGCTTATCAAAAATCAAGTTTTAGCGTCTTGAAAAAATATGATCAACAGTGCTATCTCTACTCTTTTGACATACATGAACATCTTTAGACTGAATGGACATGATTTTTTTATTTTATATTTTGTTTGTGTTTTTTCATTCGTATATTTTATGAAGAAATGCAATAACTGCATCAGTGTAGACCTTATTCTTTATACTTTTCAACTCATTATTATATGGGTATCCTCAACTCGAAGCCAATATTCTTTCGAGTCCGCAATCATATGGCCATCTTAGCTGAACCTCTATTAAGCAGCCACCTGTCTTAAGCAAGCGATTTTGGATTATCCCTTGACCGCTTGCTTAAGACAGGTTTGACTGTAAATGGGAGCAACATTCTCTGAAATTCTTCATTTACTGAAGATAAAATTGCCCCTATAAAATGACCAGAGATGGCTTCTCCTGCTTTCTTGTTTTTAAAAATTTTCCAGGGGAGGTCCCCTGAACCCCCTTTCCAGACTAGGAAATGTGATTTATTTTTCAATCCAACACTGCTCAATGCAAGCCTTCGGTTAAAAGTAAGGTTTTCTACTCGGGGATAAAAACAAGAGTAATTTTCTATTGGTTTGTGATAAGATGGCTATATATTGGTTGCCTAAGGATTTTCTGTACCATACCATCATCTATCATAGCAGGAATTTAAATATCAGGATCCGAAAAAATTGCTAAAAAATTTGACTTTGATTTGCTCTTTATTTTTGTTAGAATTTCAATGAAATAACCTTTATTTTGCCTAAAATAGCCTCTATAAAAAACCTTTAATTTCATGAGAGTCTGCTAGGGGGCCTGGCAGTGTTTTCAAAAAAAGGATAAATCTGGGTTCAGCACCGCAAGGGTTAACCCTTTAAGTGCCAATCACGACTGCAGCAGACGGCAAATTTTCCAACATCTTTCCTAATTTTCAAAAAATAGGGATAATGTTTCAATTGTCCTCTGCAAGTTATAGGTGGAGCTTTATGGGTTAATCCACGATTAGACAAGCATGCAAACCAATATTTCATAAATCTAGAAATTAGAAACCTCTTCAAAGAAATAGAATCTGACATCAGATGGGGCCTGTCGGACTTGTCTTTCTCGAAGAGGCCCTGGCCACCTAGAGTGGTTTTGAGACCAAGCTTCGGCAAGCGGCTCAGTTAGTAGAGCATAAGACTGGGGATTGAAGGGTGGCTAGTTTGAAACTCACTGCCGGCGGATTTATTGTGTTGTGTCCTTGAGCAAGACACATTTATCCTAGCTTAGTACTGGTTCAACCCAGGAAGACCCGTCCCGGTTTAACTGAAAGATTGTTGATGGGACGTAAAGAATCAAATCAAACAAACAATCATCACTTCCTGCCAGATTCACTTTGGTCTGCTTGCGTGTTTTGGCAGTCAAACCTGAGGCTGATGATGCAGAGCACAACATGTATATCCTTAATACTAAGTTTCGTAAAAATAAAATCTGAGCTCATTTCGTCCTTGGACAGATTTAAACATACTTAATCTCTTACCATTTAACCTTCACATGCTACAAAAAATGCATCTGAAAATGTTGTCTGCTGAAGTTGTCAGCTAAATATACATGTAAATGCTTACATCAAGGACTAATTTTGGTATACAGCCAAACAGTGTTGATCCAGATCAGACTGCTCCTAGAAGAGCAGTCTGATCTGGCTCCACACTGTTTGCTTCAGCGGAGCGCAGTGACTCAGTTGGTAGAACGATAGACTGGGGCTCAAACTGTTGCTAGTTCAAGGCTCACTACCGGTGGAGTCACTGTGTTGTGTCCTTCAGCAAGACACTTTATCCACTGCTTATTACCGGTTCAACCCAGGAAGACAGGAAATCGTACAGACATGACTGAAAAATGTTGACTGGGACATAAAGCCACAAAAGCAACAAACAAACAAAACTGTTTGCTACAGAGACATTTTAAAAGGACCAGCAGACAGCAAACACGTGACATTTAGTCATGATTAGCAGCTGATGAGTAAACATGCTGTGTTTATTCAGGACTTTATTGAAGAGTGCGTAACGAAAATTTAATTTCCTTATTTCTTAACCAAAACATATGTAGTGGGTACTAAAAAAACCGGTCTCTATGAGACGGTTCTTTTGAGCACCCAAAACATATGTTAAAACTGATGGGTAAGAAAATATTGACATTTTTACGCTGAAAAATTTTGTTTATCTAAACCTGTGGTTTATTTTAGGTGAAGAATCAAGCGAGGGAGATCTATGAGCAGTACTTCAGGACAGCAGAAGCTATGCCTAGAAGTGTGGTCTATAAGATGAAGAAAATAGTTCAACAATTAGAGGCAGCATGCGCTAAACAAATCACACAAGTTAAGGTAAGCTTAAATCTACAGCATTGGACAAAACTAATATATTTTTTGTTTCCCTTATTACAGTAAATGTTCTAAAATTTCAAACACTTAACAGTAGTTGGCTGTCACAAAAGCCTAGACAAACAGGGCAGACCCAGATTGGACTGCAGTCTGATCAGTCTTCCATGTTTGCTTTAGTGAGTTCCAGTCCTGATTACTAACATTTTATTTGGGAACAGAAAAGGATTTTGAACATTTACCGTTTATGACCAAACTAGAAGCAATTTTTATGCATGATTTGGAAGTCTAAAATCAACCATGTCATATTGTGATTGTGAAATGATCTGTATTTATTGAATAATCTGTTATGGTATGTGTTTATATAAACTGAACTCTTGCTGAAATTTGGTATTAATCATATTAAAAGAATAAGTTCCGTAGTTTTTGAAGATTTTGCAAGCACATACTAATTTGATCAAAAATGGAAAAAAAAATTTACTTTCAGGATGTGTGACTTTGGTCACTTTTATTCGTTACTTAAATTTTTCAGTTCTTAAAACTTTATTCTATTTCACAAATAATCATGCAAATGTAGAAATATCCTTGCTTAGTACTGGTTCAACCCAGGAAGGCTCGTCCCCACATAAGTGAAAAATTGTTGACTGGGACCTGAAGAATCAAATCAAACAAAACATATTCGTTTTCATCTCAGCAAGGTTAAAAATTTCAGAGTCTATCATGTGGGCCTCGACACGACAAAACCTGTCTTTGAGGTTTTCGACAAAGGGAGACTCAAAGCAGTCTCCTCAGCTACCAAGATTGGCTAGAAAAACTGTATTTCGCTTGTAACAAAATTAGATATGATACTTTCCAAAAAGCAAATAAGAAAGGCGCAGATGCGCAGGCTGGTCTGTACCTTTATTGTTCCACAGCACGAAGACGGGTTTTCTCACGCGGTGGCCCAAATTACTTCTGTAGTACCATCTGTTCCGTGTATTTTTCAGTCCCATAATGGTCAAGTGAATTGGAAGGAAGAAATGAGGACTGCTTTGGAACAGTTTGTAGGACTTTTAGAAGATGAGCACACCGTCTCGGCCTTCGAGTTATACTCTAGTAATCTAGTCCAAACACTCCTAAATATACTCAGTAATGTAAGTAAAGTTAGAAGATGAGCACACTATCTCGGACTTTGAGTTATACTCTAGTAATCTAGTCAAAACACTTCTCAATATACTCAGTAATGTAAGTAAAGTTAGATGAGCACACTATCTCAGCCTTTGAGTTATACTCTAGTAATCTAGTCCAAACACTTCTCAATATTCTCAGTAATGTAAGTAAAGTTAGATGAGCACACTATCTCGGCCTTTGAGTTATACTCTAGTTATCTAGTCCAAACACTCCTCAATATACTCAGTAATGTAAGTAAAGTTAGATGAGAACACTATCTCGGCCTTCGAGTTATACTATAGTCCAAACACTCCTCAATATACTCAGTAATGTAAGTAAAGTTAGATGAGCACACTGTCTTGGCCTTAGAGTTATACTCTAGTCCAAACACTCCTCAATATACTCAGTAATGTAAGTAAAGGTAGAAGATGAGCACACTGTCTCGGCCTCAGAGTTATACTCTAGTAATCTAGTCAAAACACTTCTCAATATACTCAGTAATGTAAGTAAAGTTAGATGAGCACACTATCTCGGCCTTTGAGTTATACTCTAGTAATCTAGTCCAAACACTTCTCAATATTCTCAGTAATGTAAGTAAAGTTAGATGAGCACACTATCTCGGCCTTTGAGTTATACTCTAGTTATCTAGTCCAAATACTCCTCAATATACTCAGTAATGTAAGTAAAGTTAGATGAGCACACTATCTCGGCCTTCGAGTTATACTATAGTCCAAACACTCCTCAATATACTCAGTAATGTAAGTAAAGTTAGATGAGCACACTGTCTTGGCCTTAAAGTTATACTCTAGTCCAAACACTCCTCAATATACTCAGTAATGTAAGTAAAGGTAGAAGATGAGCACACTATCTCGGCCTTTGAGTTATACTCTAGTTATCTAGTCCAAACACTCCTCAATATACTCAGTAATGTAAGTAAAGTTAGATGAGCACACTATCTCGGCCTTCGAGTTATACTCTAGTCCAAACACTCCTTAATATACTCAGTAATGTAAGTAAAGGTAGAAGATGAGCACACTGTCTTTGCCTTCGAGTTATACTCTAGTAATCTAGTCCAAACACTCCTCAATATACTCAGTAATGTAAGTTAAGTTAGAAGATGAGCACACTGTCTTGGCCTTCGAGTTATACTCTAGTTATCTAGTCCAAACACTCCTAAATATACTCAGTAATGTAAGTAAAGTTAGATGAGCACACTATCTCGGCCTTCCAGTTATACTCTAGTCCAAACACTCCTCAATATACTCAGTAATGTAAGTAAAGTTAAAAGATGAGCACACTGTCTTGGCCTTAGAGTAATACTCTAGTTATCTAGTCCAAACACTCCTCAATATACTCAGTAATGTAAATAAAGTTAGATGAGCACACTATCTCGGCCTTTGAGTTATACTCTAGTCCAAACACTCCTCAATATACTCAGTAATGTAAGTAAAGGTAGAAGATGAGCACACTGTCTGGGCCTTAAAGTTATACTCTAGTAATCTAGTCAAAACACTTCTCAATATACTCAGTAATGTAAGTAAAGTTAGATGAGCACACTGTCTCGGCCTTAGAGTTATGCTCTAGTAATCTAGTCCAAACACTCCTCAATATTCTCAGTAATGTAAGTAAAGTTAGATGAGCACACTGTCTTGGCCTTCGAGTTATACTCTAGTCCAAACACTCCTCAATATACTCAGTAATGTAAGTAAAGTTAGATTAGCACACTGTCTTGGCCTTCGAGTTATACTCTAGTAATCTAGTCCAAACACTCCTCAATATACTCAGTAATGTAAGTAAAGTTAAAAGATGAGCACACTGTCTTGGCCTTAGAGTTATACTCTAGTAATCTAGTCCAAACACTCCTCAATATACTCAGTAATGTAAGTAAAGTTAGATTAGCACACTGTCTCTGCCATCGAGTTATACTCTAGTAATCTAGTCCAAACACTCCTCAATATACACAGTAATGTAAGTAAAGTTAGAATAGCACACTGTCTCTGCCATCGAGTTATACTCTAGTAATCTAGCCCAAACACTCCTCAATATACTCAGTAATGTAAGTAAAGTTAAAGAGATGAGCACACTGTCTTGGCCTTCGAGTTATACTCTAGTCCGAACACTCCTCAAAATAATCAGTAATGTAAGTAAAGTTAGATTAGCACACTGTCTCTGCCTTCGAGTTATACTCTAGTAATCTAGTCCAAACACTCTTCAATAAACTCAGTAATGTAAGTAAAGTTAAAAGATGAGCACACTGTCTTGGCCTAAGAGTAGTTCTCCAGTTATCTAGTCCAAACACTCCTCAATATACTCAGTAATGTAAGTAAAGTTAAAAGATGGGCACACTGTCTCGGCCTTTGAGTTATACTCTAGTAATCTAGTCTAGATACTCAGTAATGTAAGTAAAGTTAAAAGATGAGCACACTGTCTCGGCCTTAGAGTTATACTCTAGTAATCTAGTCCAAACACTCTTCAATATACTCAGTAATGTAAGTAAAGTTAGATGAGCACACTGTCTTGGCCTTTGAGTTATACTCTAGTTATCTAGTCCAAACACTCCTCAATATACTCAGTAATGTAAATTAAGTTAGATGAGCACACTATCTCGGCCTTCGAGTTATACTCTAGTCCAAACACTTTTCAATATACTCAGTAATGTAAGTAAAGGTAGAAGATGAGCACACTGTCTCAGCCTTAGAGTTATACTCTAGTTATCTAGTCCAAACACTCCTCAATATACTCAGTAATGTAAGTAAAGTTAGATGAGCACACTATCTCAGCCTTAGAGTTATACTCTAGTTATCTGGTCCAAACACTCCTCAATATACTCAGTAATGTAAGTAAAGTTAGAAGATGAGCACACTATCTCGGACTTTGAGTTATACTCTAGTTATCTAGTCCAAACACTCCTCAATATACTCAGTAATGTAAGTAAAGTTAGATGAGCACACTGTCTCAGCCTTAGAGTTATACTCTAGTTATCTGGTCCAAACACTCCTCAATATACTTAGTAATGTAAGTTAAGTTAGAAGATGAGCACACTGTCTTGGCCTTCGAGTGATTCTCTAGTTATCTAGTCCAAACACTCCTCAATATACTCAGTAATGTAAGTTAAGTTAGATGAGCACACTATCTCGGCCTTCGAGTTATACTCTAGTCCAAACACTCCTCAATATACTCAGTAATGTAAGTAAAGTTAGAAGATGAGCACACTGTCTTTGCCTTCGAGTTATACTCTAGTAATCTAGTCCAAACACTCCTCAATATACTCAGTAAGTAAAAATCTAACCCGGAAAATGCATCATATTATTACAACATTATTCTGGAAAGAAATTCTATTTACCAAACATTTTTTTAAAGTCATACTGTTAACATATTCATATTAGTATGATATTTAAACATTTTAGCTAACCTGAGCCAAAGTCTCGAGATTAGCTATTGTGATGATGTGATCGGTCTTTATCGGCATCCATCGTTCACCGTCTCCAAACTTTTTTAACCTCTCCTGAACCAACGATCAAAATTTAAAATATTACACATGAACATTCCCCATAATGCCCTCTGCCAAAATAGCACAAATGGATCTGCTCCACTGAACAAAAAGACGACCAGAGCTAAAAATAGAAAAATCTTTAAATGACATCCAGCATTGATAGAGAAGTAAAGGAAGTGTATGTCATAGCTGTTCCTGTTATTTGTTTTATATACCTGTATACTGTACTGCCAGCCAAGAGTGACAGTGACGTCGTGTTTTGTTTACATTTGTTGAGTAAAACATTGACTTGTACACTCCACTTGAGCTAAAGCGAATCGATAGATCACTTGTGTATTAATCCTATCCTGCAGATAGGATTTATACACAAGTGATCTATTGATTATATGTCCCTGATAACTTTGTAAACAAACATGACGTCACTGTCACTCTTGGCTTGCAGGACAGTACATGACAGTGTTTTTAAATGTTGTTTTCTAGAATATTGAAGAACCTAACAGTAAAGGTAGCCAGAAGAGAACCAAAGAAAGAATTAATATATTTAAACTGGTGTTTAGGGATAAAGACAGGTAAGTTAGGTCATGAATACATAGAGCCAGCTAAGCAAAATTTTTTAACGTAAAATTGCTATTATTATCTTAACTATCAATTTAAACATGTGTTTGGGTTGCTTAAAAGAACCGTCTCATTGAGACGGTTCTTTTGAGTACCCACAACATATGTTTTGAATGGAAATAAAAAAAAATAGTTTTCCAATACACACGCTTATCTGGAGGCCTGTTCAGAATATTTATGTAAGTTATGTCTTACCACTGAAGGGAAAGGGGACAGCTGATCTCGTTGATGTTAGTTTGACAGTACACAATGTGGGCCTCGATGCGCTAAAGCCTGTCTTTCATCTCAGTAAAGTTTGATTCAGCCTGCTGAGCTTCAGAGACAAGCTGTACTATCGAAAGTTTACATGTAGCTAGAATAGATGTTATGTTATATTTTCAAGAATGCGAATAACAAAGGCGCTGACCAGACTGTGCATAAGCACAGGCTGGTCTGCGCCTTTGTTGTTCACATGCAACAAAATCAGGTTTTCTCACAACGAGGCCCATATCTCGAGCAAATGCATATAGCATATGAACATAGGTCTGGATTAGGAAACATTTTAACTGAAATTGTTAATATTTTCTAACCCATGAATTTAAACATGTGTTTTGGGTGCTCAAAAGAACCGTCTCATTGAGACTGTTCATTTTAGTACCAACAACATATGTTTTGGTTGAGAAATAAGAAAAATAATTTTCAATTACGCATGCTTATCTGGAGGTTTGTATGCTGAAGTTTATTAGGTTTTGGTGATATTTACCCATTTTTCGAGATTAAAGGCTCCCTCAAGTAAGTGATTCAAGATCATACTCGATGTATATTCAAACTAAAATACTGTACCGGGCCGTGTAGCGCAGTAGGTAACGTGTCTGGCAACAGATGCGAGTCTGACTACAGATCCAGGGGTCGCGAATTCTATCCCTGCCGGGTCCCATACTTTCATGGAGATTGATTGTGAAGTAATTTCTATGTTCATTCTCCTCCCTTCCCCTGAATTATTCAAGAAGGGCTGTTGTCAGTTACAAGCGAAAGTATATACACGAAGTACTGGTTAACTGTTTGTTCAAGCTTGCCCAGGAAAAAAAGTGTGGTTAGGTGAACTGACCGTCACGTCATGGCCATAGCTGTTGACTTGGGACGTAAAGCAACAAAGCAAACAAATCCTTTGAAATAACATAGGCTGCCAGGGAGCAGTTGTAAATATAGGGAAAACTTTAAAGAAATATGCCCTACGTATTTTGCCGTTCTACGTGAATTTTGGAATCCTTAGTTTTGACAGGTGGAATGGAATGTTCCCAAACTGACCAGTGCACGTTCATATCTTTATAACATAAAAATGTAAAGGAAAGGGGAAAAATTCGAGAAAGAATCTGGAAAATAATTTTTAACGTCCCGCACAAAACTCTCGCATCTCTCCGTAATATTTATATGACCTTTTCTTTGACCCCAAAATCGGCGCAGCCGCAGTAACCTTGTTGATCAAAGAAAAACATGTCGGGAAACAAAACATGCGCATGGCGACCACGAGGAACGCAGATTTTGACAAACTCTGCTAAAATCAGGGAGAAAGTGGTTATGAATTCGAAGTGTAATAAATGGAGGATTAGTATCGGCCGAGAAATAGATTGATTGAATACCTTCAAAACAAATAACTGTCTGAAGTCCGACATGAAAAGTTTTGCTTGACGTGTATGACCGATATAAACAGCTGATCAATAGCATTTTCCTGGTTATTTCTGGACCACTGCAAATATTATTATCCATCTCTCATTTCCTTATAACTTGCACAAAACACCTTGCGAAAACTAATATATAAACGCAGCAACAATTGATAAGTGCTGTAAATATGCAACCTGTAACAATGGTCAGTTACTATTTCCAGCCGTGCGGATGTGCATCTGTCTATCACAGCTAGGAATACTAGAGGCTCGATAAGGGGACTTAATGGTCTTGCGCAGTATGCGTGATATTTAATTCTAACTTATTTCAAGAAATTCTCGGTGTCTGCATTCCATAAATTACTAAAACACCAAATTTTATTATTAATAAATGCTTTTTGGCTGAAGAAGGTTAAGCGTTCAACTGTTCATACGGGTTTCATAAATTTAATCTATATGAATCCCCCGTAGGCGCCTACTTCAAACGTGTATGACTGTATCTTATACACTTCGCAAGTGTTCGGATGAAAAAGTAAATTCTTGACAAAATGTTAATTTTGAGGATATATTCTTATCGTTACACCTCTCTTTCAGAGAAAACAAGTATCCCTGAGCGTTGTCATTTGGCAACATAAATATTTAGTTTCCAATTGAACTGGAATTGATCAGAGATAGTTTGACTGTTCTTATCTTTGCTCCGATGCCATTCTAAACATGGAACTTGTATCGGAAATGGCCGATTATTTATCAGAAGCTATGTTGTTTTAGAAAAATAAAGCGTATTGCTACAAATAAAAGTTTTAAAGTCTCAAACCTTCTTGTACTACTCTTTTATAAGATATACTTTTGACATTTAAGTTTTGTTTAGCATACTTTTTTGATGAAAGACACAGGCAATATTTCTTTAAAATTCTTCTTGTTAAAAATTTCTCTATGAGCAGTCTGATCTGGGTCCACACTGTTTGCCCCTATGCTAGTTTAACATTAGCATAGGTTTAGATAAACACAATTTTTGAGGGTAAAATTGCAAATATTTTCTTACCCATTAGTTTTGGCATATGTTTTGGGTGCTCAAAAGAACGGTCTCATTGAGAATTCATATTGAATTCAATATTTTGAGGCTGACTTTCCACAGAAAGTCAGCCTCAATATGCTGAATTAGGGAGATAATAATAGCTTCTCTATTTTTTGCAGTCTTTCTAAGGACAAATGACCCTTTAAACTCGAAATTGAGAATATTCACTTGGCATAACTTGAGTTTCGAAAGTTCAGGATTTGGGAAATATTTAACTTTCACCCATGTGCTTTAAGGGTGAAAATTAAACTGAAAATAGTTTTAAACTAATACTAAGCAAATTTTTGGTAACTCTTTCCTTCCTAGCAGCATCTTTTTGTCATCTGCTGATAACCTTTGCAAACAGTTTAGACCCTGATCAGGACCGTCCTGATCCTGCAAGAGTTTTTTGAGTAAGTTAATTTTGAAGAATTTAGCATGAAAAATTATGCAGCATGCAAGAGTTAAGTACCATGGGTGAAAGTTTTCAGGATTATTCCTGAATTCAGGATTTTGAGACTGACTTTCCGCCTCAAAATGCTGAATTTAGCAGATTATAATAGCATTTCTCATTTACTTTCAGTTTCTCTAAAGTCAATTGGCCATTTAAACTGAAAAATGTTGATATTTTGTAGGCATAATGAAAGTTTGTAGATTTGAATTTCTAAAGTTCAGGATTTTCGACATTTTGAACTTTCGCCCATGAAGTACAATTTTTGATAATTTCTTGCAGTTCTGTGTTGCCGGCAGTTGCCCTGATCAGAAAACTGATTGCGGTGTTTGAGTCTATCGAGAAACTGCCCGTCTACAGCTATGATCTCAACGGTGCTGGTTATGGTCTCCAGGTCAAGTATCAGAAAATGGTAATACTACTAACACAGTTATTGCATGCTGATTGGTGTTGTAAGTTCTCTATAACACAGTCAAAAACAGGGATTTTCCTTCCAGGGCTTTTTCCAGCAATTTTGAGAAAAGGCCCTTGGCCAAAATTGGGAGAAATTGATTGACTTAACATCAAAATTGGGTGAAATTAACGACATAGAACATAACAAGGGTAGCAAAATATATCGTCAAAATCAAGTTATTTTAAATTGTATTATACCAAGCATACCACTTAAGCACAAGTGTTTAAGTATCATTCTGATATAGGTCATTGTTTCTCATAAGAAATAGTGGTCTCTCAAAAAAGTCAATCCTTTTTTTTTTTTTTTTTTTTTTACTTTTCTTAATTGGGAAAAACAGACACTGTATTGGGAAAAAAGTGGCTATTTTTGATTGGGAATGGGGCCGAAATTCGACCCCTAGAGATGGGCAGAAAAACCTCCTGCCTTCCTTTCAGAAGTCTGGACAAGAGACTTGTTGAATCTGGGGGATAAAATATTTAAACCATCAAAGTTTGGAAAACTTGATGCAGTCAAAACTACTGTCCAAAAAGAACTGGATCTCCATTTAAAATTGATTAATATATGAATGAAAAATTCTCTCACTGTGCTAATTTTGGTCAGATTGTCATGAAATTTTCTCCAAAGCTTTTGTTCATTTTTAAATTGGGAAGAGGCCGATGTTCGGCTCCAAATTAGGCCTAGGAAAATCCTTGAAAAATGATTTGCTTTTATGGATTCACAGTATAGTTAACAACACATCTAAAATAGAAGATCTGCCTTGAACACCTGCATTTGCTTTTCCCATGAAAAAGCAAACTTCTAGCCTTAGATAATATCTTGATATAGAAATTTTCTTCTCAAAATGCTTTTATAACCAGAGTTGGGGTAATTAAAAATGTAATTGTTATTAATTGTAATTTAATTACATTTTTGAAAGTAGTTGTATGTAATTGTAATTAAGACATTTCTTTAATTACAGTAATTCAATGTAATTAATTACATGGCCAAAAATGGGAGTAATTAACAATTACTTTCAATTACTTTTTAATTACTTTTCAGATCACTTGTGAACTTCCTTTCCTCAAGATTATCATAGATTCTTAAAATAGTGCTTAATGAATTGTTCTTGGCCTTTGTAAATGCATATAACATTTGCTACATACTAGTTGAATGCAACATGAAAAAAATGAGATTTGGGACTAGTCATGCTAGTATAGACATAATAATAGAATATAACAATTTCACCCCAGACACAGACTCTATGCTACTTTTAATATCTCTTTAAGCAAATTATTTATTCTTTGTTCATCTGCTTATAAAAGAGATGTTTTTGTGACAAACAGCCTTTAATAGTTAAGTTACCAAAACAGTACAAAAATCAAAGAAGGTGTTAAAATCTAAACAATAGTATTTACTCAGACAATAGTGTTGGTTATTGAATTGACCCCTTGAAGGCATTTTGTTAATTTTTCGCACCTAGGTTCAACATACACATATGCTAAGGTGCATGACCCAATCTATTCGCTACCCTATTTACAGCCGTTAAACTACTAATTTGTACTTTCAATAATAATAATAATAATAATTATAATAATAATAAAATTAATAAAAATAATAATGATAAAATTAATAATCCTAAAATGTGATTCAGAAAATAAATTGGATTTCACTCATTCAGTGAACCTGGGGTCAATCATTGTTACCATAATAACAAAAAATAAAATAAGATATATTTTCCAGTGGTGACCCACCTAGCAACCTCTTGCTTTCCAAGCCACAGTTAAACAGGCCAGAAAAATATTAATTTGTCACTATCTGATATTCTTTTTTGTACTTTTTGCCAACTTGATTTTTAGGAACACTTTTTGAGAACAGTTATTCTCTGGCATTTAAGCTTGTTTTACAAAATATTTCCATGGTTTATCATCCACAGTTGTAAGAATTTTCTCAGGCCAATGTGTATTCATGAACTGCGGTTAACAACTAGTTGGAGAACTTTGGCGATTTATACCCCCCCCCCCCCCCCCCCCACGAAAAAAAAAAATAGTTTCAGTATTTTCTCTTGTGTGATCATGTCATCAATCACAAAAAAACAACAATTGATTTTGTACATTCCATACCTTTAAGTTGTTTTGACAATAGTTTAATAGAAGAAGTAAAAATATAATAATGAATTTAGAATATCAAGGATGCTCAAACTTTTAAGGAGTTTTTAACTTATACCAAATATCCGTGAAATTAAAATCTGACGACACTATCAAAGTGGCAGTGAAATGTAATTGTAATGTAATTAATTACATTTGGCAAAGTAATTGTATGTAATTAATTACTTTGCTCAAAAGCCATGTAATTGTAATTGTAATTTAATTGAACAAGTTCCAATGTAATTGTATGTAATTAATTACTTTTTCAAAGTAATTGACCCCAAGTCTGTTTATAACCCTTAAAGCGACAAGAAAAAAATGCATCTGAAAATGTCGTCTGCTGAAGTCGTCTGCTGCAAATAGTTGCCTAACATTACTGACAAATTAAGTATAGAAGCAAACAGAGTGGCCCCAGAACAGACTGCTCCTATAGGAGCAGTCTAATCTGGGTCCACTGTTTGTTATAGAGGCTTCTTAAACATTTCAGCAGATGAGAAAAGCAGACAACTTTTGTTGCGATTGGCGCATAAAAAAATTGAAACCATTGGTTGTAGTGCTCAATTAAAGCATGTTGAGGGGGTGCTTCCAATGAATACCCGCAACATCTGTTACCTTGGAAATAATCAGGAACATAACTCCTTATCTTTTGCAATGGTTTATCTAAGCATGTTTACACAGGACTAGCTTTGACTAACTGAATAGTCTTGTATACTGATAAGCTTTTCAAACAGTTTGGACCCAAATCAGGCTCAACATTATATTTGGCCTGTTCTGGATCTAAACTGTTTGACACTCGGATAGTATTCATAAATTTTGAAAAATGTAATTTTGAAGAAAAAAAATGAGTAGACTACAAATATTCATGAAAAATTTCTGTGCAGTTTTAGCCTCTGTGTGCGGAGTAATTTGATTTTTGACTTAACTTATGACGAGTCTGAATTTATTAATGAGTTGTAATGAGTTGTAATGAGCCTTGCTTTAAGGATGAACTTCACTGGAACAGGAAACAGAATGCTAACAGCATGACATAGAGCTGGTGCGTACTCTAGTGATAATTTCCATGCTATATCACAGTTACATGCATGGGTGAAAGTTTCAGGATTATTCCTGAATTCAGGATTTTGAGGCTGACTTTCCATAGAAAGTCAGCCTCAAAATGCTGAATTAGGCAGATAATGATAGGTTCTCAGATTTATATTCGGTCTGTCTAAAGACAATTGACCATTTTAACTTTAAATTGTGAAAATCTAGTGAGTAAACTGAAAGTTTTAAGATTGGAGTTTCGAAAGATCAGGATTTTGGAAAATTTGAACTTTCACCTTTGTATATGTTCTCAATCCAAACTTGATGGTCATTAACATTCTTATCATATGGGCAAACACAGTAGCTTGAAGCTTGAAGTTCAGCCCTTATATCAGTAATATGTCATTATGTAGTAATGGCCAGGAGTGCAACTAAATTTCAGGCCCCTTTGAATCTCCATTACAAGGAAGTTTTGACGAAAGCTGTTCAACTTAACATAAAAACTACATCAACAGGTCATGCGCGACATGGATAACTTTTTATGATATATCTAAACTTCATCAGGGGAAGTAAGTTGGTGGTCAACTTCTGTTTTGTTGGCATTCATATATGGCGCATTCCCGCGACAACCATCACCACATGTCTCACCTTTTGCGAGTTGGTGCCCTAGATTCAGAAACATTACAATACACAAATAAAAGATTACAAATAAATGCTTAACCATCAGAACCTCGGCCACAAATCAATGATAAAATTGATGTGAAAATGGTAAGAAAAAAAATTACGGGTTTCTGTCAGAAGAGGGTTCAATTTGGTGATTTCATTCCTGAAAATTTTGTTTGTTTACTGTTTAGCTTCTCACCCATTGGTCCGAATGCATCGGAAAAAAGATCGATTGAATCAGCGGAAACAGGCCAAAATAATAAACCAATAATCGAATTTCTATCGCTCAGAACTGCGACGCTGAGGTAGGATAACTACCTCTGTTAGCAAGTCTGCCAATCTCAAGCGTGGTCGCACATTTGAGCGATGATTTTGATCGCGTGTATCCGAGATTCCCCAGACCTGTTGACGCAGTGAATAGGAGCCTCTGTCCACTTGGAGAAAATAAATTTCAAAACTTACAAACTCTTCAACCAAAAAATAAAACTATCAGCTAAATGTGCATAGAATATTAAATAAATCAAATCCCTACATTTACTTATCTGACACGAAAAATTCTGTTTTTCATAGAGAAATTGAAACCGTTGTTGGACTGTTGGAAACATTTTCTCTTCCAGTAAAACAATGCCCAACCCATACCTGCATTATGGCAAGGATCTGTTTGCAAGCCAGTCATGTCATCACTCTAGACTGGCATCCAGATTCCCTGATCTCACCAATTATACACTTCTGGGATATTCAAGGCTGGGGGGTACGTGACTTTTGTCCCTTACCAGCTGCCACATTACCCAAACTGGAAGACCGGTTGGTTGAACAATGGCAACACATTCTACTGGGATATGTACACACTCAAGCTTCTTCTAAGCAGGAGCAATAGGCTCACAGAATGCATTGATAAAGATGGCTGTGATACAAGATATTGACTTATTTTCAACAAAATGGGTGAATTGGGGTGGGCTTCTTTTTTAGCATGAGTATATTTGGATGACCATGGTGAGTTTAACCCTTAAAGCGCCAATCACGACTGCAGCAGACGACAAATTTTGTGACATCATTCCTGATTTTGGAAAAAAAATAAGGTATGATTTTTCATGAGAATTGTCTGCCAACAGACAATTCTCATGAAATATCATGCCTTATTTGTAATTTTTGAAAAAGCAGCAAAATTTGAAATTGTCATCTGCTGCAAAATGTAGGTGGCGCTTCAAGGGTTAAGGGTAAATACAGTGTACACAACAGCTTCTTTCCTTTACAGATATTTACCAGGAAGATTCGGTTCCAGTTGGAAAGAGCTCCAGGGGAGACAGGATTAATTGATCGCTCAGGTCGTAACCTTAAGATGGAGCCACTTACAACAGTTACCTCCCTTGAGCGGTACCTTTTGAAGATGGTGGCTAAACAGTGGTACGACTATGATAGGTCGTCCTTCAACTTTGTCAAGAAACTGAAAGAGGGACAGACCGTCACCTTCACCCATCAACATGACTTTGATGATAATGGTCTCATTTATTGGGTTGGATCAAATGCAAAGTAAGTGAATACTGAAATATGTTCTTAAGTTTTGAACACTTCTCTCTTTCTGTTCTCATAGGACCAGTTAAGCAAAATCTTTTAGAGTAAAATTGCGATTATTTCCTTATCCATCAGTTTAAACGTGTGTTTCGGTTTTCGGTTCTATTGATTACCTACAACATCTGTTTTGGTTGAGAAATAAGAAAAATAATTTTCAGTTACACACTCCTATCTGTGGGCCTGGTTCTCAAATAGAATCTTGGTTTTCAGGGATGGAATGCACAAAATGCTTGTCAGAATAGCAAACAGAGAAGCCCTGTCCAGACTGCTTCTGAAGCAGTCTGATCTAGGTCTGCTCTCTTTGTCTAGACCTTTTTAGCAGGCAACTACATGTAGGTTGAAAATTTTAGAACATCCACCATACCATCATGTTGTAGAACTTCAGCTTGAGCAACTTTCAAGGAATGATTGGCGTCATGGCAAGAAATCCTGTTTTTGTTGTCAGCAAAAAAAATAGATGCTGATCAGCCAGTACAGCCACAATCTGATCTGCACATTTGTTTGCATTCTAGAAAGTAAAATAACTGAAGGTGAAAGTTTAAAGGATTATTCATGAATCCAGGATTTTGAAGCGGACTTTCATAGAAAATTAGGCAGATTTTAATATTAACTATGCTTTATATCTATTTTCAAACTATTAAAAGCAGTTTTAAAATCTCTCAAATATGAAATATAAATAAATTATATATTTTTGTTGTTGAGATATACTCTATACTTCTTTAGTTCAGGATTTTGGACATTTTCAGCTTTCTGCCATGCAAGTGAAATGGTTAGGATTTTGGTTTGATAATCTAAGGATCACACAGGTTTTTTCATACATCAACATTTGCCGGGTCCCGAGAATTGTTAGGCCGAGCGTTCAAACATCGTTCGAGGGACCCTGGCAAGTGTTAATATAATGAAAAAACATGTTTGATCGTTATTCAAGCATGTTTTACCTGATTCGAACCAAATCTGCAATGAAAACTTTGCCTAAACATTAAAATTTTCCTTTTCTTACACTAGATTTCTCTTAACAAAATGGCATCAGCGTCAAACTTTCAAACATCATTGCGTCGCCACAACCTAATAGAGGGGTGCAACATTTTCGCGAACAAAAGCATCAGCGAAATGATCAGACATGGCCGCAACGCTTTCCCGTGAAAGGTCATGCAAACAATTCTGACAGGCTCAGATTGCGCTTTGTAAAGTTAAAATCCATGTTCAAACAGCACCAGAATCTCATGATTTAAACATGGATTTGAAAAGCTTCAAACAGCTTGGCGCAATGAATTCTATGCAAGAATAGTGCCTTTACATTACTTATATCTTTATCATCCACTGTTTTAGCATATACTGTGTTTCTATTAATTATTCTAACCTGTGTCAGATCAGCTATAGAGTGGATAAATCCAGCCCAGTACAATCTTGTGGTTGTCACATCATCAGAGGGACGTAATCTACCATATGGTATTCTTATTTTTCAGATCAGCTATAGAGTGGATAAATCCAGCCCAGTACAATCTTGTGGTTGTCACATCATCCGAGGGACGTAATCTACCGTATGGTAAACTTGAAGATATCCTCAACAGAGACAGTGCTGCCCTTAACTGCCATACTAATGATGATAAGTAAGTTTAACTGGTATCCTACCACTATTTTTTTTCCCCTTAAAATGTCTGCATTTTAGCTCGAATGCACGATGTGCAAAAAGCTATTGTAGTCACCACGGTCGTACACATTCCCATTCCCTTCCTGTCAGACTACGTTAAAGTTTTCTAGAAGTCCATATCTTGACAACCACTTGTCAGAAAGCATTCATACTTGCATCAAAGATACCTTGTAGGGTTAGCTTTCATTCCACCACATCGGATCCCAGGGTCCATGCCTGGGTGGTGGAGCTAAAGGTCAAAATCTAGTACATATCCAAAAGATAGGATTTTTGCGTCAAAGTTTTCTAGAAGACCATATTTTTACAACCACTTGTCAGAAAGCATTCATACTTGGACCATAGAAAGCAATAATTAATTTTGCTAGAAATTGTAGCCAATTTCAATTTGTCATGTATGCTTGTTGACCATAAAATATGTTTCAACTGTACAATATTTATCCATAAGCTTCCTATACATACATAATCCAAGGTTGTCACACTTCTCTCAATTAAAAGGTTGCAGTCGAGCTACGCTGTCATGCAACAGCTTTTATTACATCTGCTACATATCGTCAAGTGCACTTCAGACTAGGCAAACTATATGAACCCTGATCAGACTGCTCCATAGGAGCAGTCTGATCTGGGTTCATATTGTTTGCAATATAGGCTACCTGAGAACATATGCAGGCAAGAAAAGTAGACTGGCGGGCAAAGGTTTAACACTTTGTACACTGGATTCTTTCATATAGCTTGATAATATTGCATTTAACATAGTTCCACATAAAATTGTGAATATTTTCTTTCCCACCAGTTTTAGTTTATACATGTTTTGAAGTTACCTGGCCGCGTAGTGCAGTCAGTAACGTGTCTGACTACAGATGCCCCTCTTACTGCAGATCCAGGGGTCGCAAGTTCGATCCCGGCCCAGTCCCATACTTTCGTGGAGATTGGTCTTGAAATAATTTCTAGGGTCATTCTCCTCCCTTCTGCTGATTCATTCAAGAAGGGTTGTTTGTCAGTTACAAGCAAAAGTATGTGCATGAAATACTGCTTGACCGCTTTTTCAAGCTTGCCCAGGAAAAGTGTGGTTAGGTGAACTGACTGTCCACCCATGAATGTAGCTGTTGACTGGGACGTAAAGCAAAAAAACAAACAAACATGTTTTGAAGTGTAAAATTATGATTATTTTCTTAAATCATCTTTTGAGTACCCACAACATATATTTTGGTTAAGAAATAAGAAAATTAAATTTAATTTACACACTGATAATTAGGGGCCTGTGTTTAGTATTGGATTTTCATAGGATTGAGATGCATATTGATTTATCTGTTTTCAGGAAAGCATTCTTTGCCATAGATCTTGGTGTGTGGATCATACCAAGCTGTTATACTCTCCGCCATGCCAGGGGCTATGGAAGATCAGCGCTGAGAAACTGGCAGTTTCAAGTATCTAAGGATGGACAGACCTGGACTACCATGTTTACACACAAAGATGATCAAACTTTAACTGAACCAGGGTAATTTTCTTCATATACTCTATTCACATTCATAACATATACTGTATTCTAATACACTTGCTTTTGTAATGCAACATCTGATTGGTTTACGTCAAAAGTTCGCGACAGTACATACTGCGATATATTGTAGAAAACAATTTGATGTCATTAATTACATCACATTTCGTTGGATGACGTGCGGCATTATGTGGCTTGCGACGCTCCAATTTCAGACAAAACTGCATAAGTTCATTAGAATGGGGATAATCATATTAAAAATTTTCATTTGGGGAGGTATATCGTCGGATATACATTCGGAAAATCACATTTTACGGCTCCGCTCACTCGTCCCTGTCAAACTAAATTTCCGACCTTATATCCGACGATATACCACCCCAAATAAAAATTTTGATTACAGTTATCCCCTAATTCACATTCATAATTACCCAGCTCATATATCCATAGGTACAGAGATACATATTTTGGGGCGTAAAATTGTAATTAATTTTTTACCCATCAGATTAAACATATGTTTTGTGTGCTCAAAAGAACCATCTCATTGAGATGGTTCTTTTGAGTACCCACAACATATGTTTTGATTGAGAAAAAAAGTAATTTTCAGTTAAACACTCTTAGCTGAGAAGATACCCCAAACATTATAGAGTCCATGTCCTCTGTTCCGTGAACTAGCTATCAAATTGCAAAATAATCTCAGGATATGAAAGCTCTATTTGATTTTTTTTAATGCTCTCTGGTATCAAAGATTCAGAGTGCTTTTGTTTTTGGTCTATGTGCATGAAAGGGTGCAATAAAACTATAACATTTGCAATAACTTTCAAACAACTGGACCTAGAGTTTTGATATTTCATTTGTATTACTATACCTTGTGGGAATAGTTTTTCAAATACAGTAAAACCTGTATTAAGCGGCCACTCAAAACAAACCCCAAAAATTGGTTTTCTAGACCGATGATTGCTTAATGCAGGTCAAAAGTATTGCAGAATGCTCCAATGGGAGCATTCTGCAATACTTTCGACCTTCATTAAGCTACCATTTGTCTTTAAGATCTTTGTTTTGTCTAATTTTGAGTGGCCGCTTAAGACAGGTTTTACTGTATACATATGACCTACTTTTGATAAACTTACAACATTGGCGAATTGCATGTTCTAATGGAGGGGGGTGGGGGGGGGGAGGCTTGTGTGACTCATGAGTCAACTAAATTCTACAACATATATTTATCTTGGCTATCTATTGAAATTATAGATCTACTGGTTCTTGGCCCCTGGAGCCATCTAAAGACGAGACTCAGGGTTGGAGACATGTAAGAATACAGCAGGCAGGCAAGAATG
This sequence comes from Loripinus fragilis, assembly GCA_964019695.1. NCBI lineage: Eukaryota > Metazoa > Mollusca > Bivalvia > Lucinida > Lucinidae > Loripinus > Loripinus fragilis. The sequence continues at coordinate 85,754,542 of OZ026514.1, forward strand.
CCAGCGGACAGACACATTATCTCTCACTCTCAGGGTTCGAGATCTATGGTACTGTGACGGGAGTCTGTGATGATTTAGGTTAGTATACAGGATATATAGTCAGGCAAGAATGCCAGTGGACAGACACATTAACTCTTACCCTCGGGGTTTGAGATCTATGGTACTGTGACGGGAGTCTGTGATGATTTAGGTTAGTTTACAGGATATATAGTCAGACAAGAATGTCAGTGGACAGACACATTATCTCTCACTCTCTGGGTATGAGATCTATGGTACTGTGACGGGAGTCTATGATGATTTAGGTTAGTATACAGGATATATAGTCAGACAAGAATGTCAGTGGACAGACACATTATCTCTCACTCTCTGGGTATGAGATCTATGGTACTGTGACGGGAGTCTAGTGATGATTTAGGTTAGTATACAGGATATAGTCAGGCAAGAATGTTAGTGGACAGACACATTATCTCTCACTCTCTGGGTATGAGATCTATGGTACTGTGACGGGAGTCTGTGATGATTTAGGTTAGTATACAGGATATATAGTCAGGCAAGAATGCCAGCGGACAGACACATTATCTCTCACACTCTAGGTATGAGATCTATGGTACTGTGACAGGAGTCTGTGATGATTTAGGTTAGTATACAGGATATATAGTCAGGCAAGTATGCCAGCGGACAGACACATTATCTCTCACTCTCTGGGTATGAGATCTATGGTACTGTGACGGGAGTCTGTGATGATTTAGGTTAGTATACAGGATATATAGTCAGGCAAGAATGCCAGCGGACAGACACGTTATCTCTCACTTTCTGGGTATGAGATCTATGGTACTGTGACGGGAGTCTGTGATGATATAGGTTTGTATCCATGGAATGAGCTGATGTCCAGCCGGTTTGCATGTGTGCCAATTGAAGACTCAAATCACATAAGCACCGATGCAGTCTGATTAGAGCCTTTGCTGTCCGTATGAAGAATCATTGTAACCTTGGCTACCCATAGAGTGCCTAGCCAAGACTGATCAGACTGCACGGATGCGCAGGCTGATCTGAGTCATCACTTGGCGTACATACCAAGTTGCTACCCGAGTTGTTGCTCTTTATTAACTCCAGTATAGAGATTAGAGTTTTCACTTTGGAGTTATTAATATAATTATTTATCATATGACGTCGCGACTTGGAATGAAATAACGCCATGCAATAAAATCGATAAACCACTAGTGGTTTATAGATTTACGGGAAACGTAATGACGTCCATAGCAACGTTGCCTACATAATGACAAAATTATAACGTTCTTACGCCAGAAATGAGATTTCAAAGTATTTGTCATATGATAAATAGAATCTAACATTCGTGCTCTTGTATTATTGAATTTATTAAACTCGTTGCGAAAAAGAGATAAAATGCTTGACAAGCCTCGCATTTTATCTCTTTTCCCCAACTTGTTTAATAAATTCAATAAAACATGAGCACTCATGTAAGATCCTCTATGTATTTTAACTCTTTGGAGGGTGGAAAATTGTTCATGTTTTAATGTTGTCTGCAGATTTTTGTCAAAAGTCTCTTATTAACAATTGTTGGCATTTTAACATTTGAGCCAGTGCATGTGATTTCCAACAATGTGGCATTTTGACATGTGTAGACTCGGACGAGCCTCTGCAGCCTCCTTTTAAGCTAAGAAACTCCAAATGGTGTTCAGTCAGTAGCTTAACAATCATAGACTGCTCAAGCGACTAGCAAAGGCTCTGATCAGACTGCGCGTATGCGCAGGCTGATCTGATGCTTTACTGGTCGCACATACCACATTGTTGGAAATCTCATGCACTGGCTCATTTATTAGCATGATTAATACAACAACTGGGAGTTTGTGGGTGGTAGGGTGGTGCACTCTCTGCTGCAGCTTTCAGAGAGACAGCCCTGTCATATTTGGCTCGTTACAGGATGAAATTTGCTTCACTTGAGGCTAATTTGAGGTAGGGTCAGGGACTTTTAGTCTGTCCTATTCTTCTAACCTCACCCCCCCCCCCCCCACCCACCCACCCACTCTGGGAGGAGTCCCGATGACTGAAATATAATTATTGACTGGGACTTTAAGCCTTAATTCAATCATTTTGAAAGCGAGACATGTCTTTATTTTACAGCATTTTAGTTTTTTTGAGCAATTGAAATTTCATGCACAGTTGAGTTGAGTATTAAAAGTTTTTTAACCTCTGGGCCTAATTATTGGAAAGGGGTTTACAGTGGCTAAATTGCCTGGAGCAGTAGCGCGATTGGTAGCGAAACTTGTTGCTGATCCAGGGGTCCTGAGTTTGATCCCGGCTCCATTTTTTCATTGAGGTTTATCCTGTAATATTTTCTACGGTCATTCTCCTCCTTCAGCTAATTCAAGAAGGGTTGTTGTACGATACAAACAAAAGTATGTGCACTTATTACTGCTTAACTGCTTAGTCTTAGCTTGCCCAGGCAAAAGTGTGTTTAGGTTATCTGACCATCTCAACATGACCATAGCTGTTGACTGGGACATTAAACCACAAACCAAACAAAAATAATGGTGGAAATGTTGATTTCAGGTAAAGCTGCTAAAGAAGCAGAGGCTATGTTAAGGAAACAGAGGAGATTTATACGTACTAATGTTCTAAAACAGATGGTTCCTGGAGCTCGTGTTGTCAGGGGCATGGACTGGAAGTGGAGGGATCAGGATGGTGGTGAGGGGACAGTATCAGGAGAACTACACAATGGTAATGCTTATATTCAGATATCTTAATTGCTTATTCAGGGTTGGCACAGGCTTGAAAAGTACTTGAATTTAAAGAGCTTTCTTGAAAAGTCCTTGAAAATTAAATCTGCCTTGAAAAGTCCTTGAATTCTTCTATTTTTAGAATTTAACACTGTGATAGAGATCTAAATCAAAGAAAAATTGTTGTGGTTTTATTTGGTGCAGCAAATGCTGCACCAAATAAAGTTACAACAATTTCATACTCATTTTACAAAAGATATTGGTATACATGTACAGTAAAACCTGTGTATAAGGCCCACTCAAAAATAGGCAAAACAAAGATCGTAATGACAAATGGTAGCTTAATGAAGCATCCAAAACATATTTGCAAACTGATGGGTAAGTTTACACTCAAAAAATTGTGTTTAAACCTGTGGTAAATCATGGCTCCCAATGATTCCATTCCATTTTTCTCTCGGACTGATTTCTATAAGTACATAACAAAAATAAAAAAATTAGCAAGATCATCGAATCTCAAGCATAACAATCAAGCATACCCTTGATAAAATGATAGAAAGTATGCAAGGCTATAAACAGCTCTTATTCTTGCTATGATATCTGACAATGTCTAGCATCACCTGAACTGGGCCCCATAGCGCAGTCCATAAGGAGTCAGACTGCAGATCCAGGGGTTTTGAGTTTGATCCAATCCTGGTCTTATACTTTTGAGGAGATTGATCGTGAAATAATTTTTACGGCCATTCTCCTCCTTCCGCTGATTCAAGAAGGGTTGTCACTTACAAGCAAAAGTATGTGCATGAATTACTAGTTAAACGCTAAGCCAGGCTTGCCCAGGAAAAGTTTGGTTAGGATAACTGACCGTCTCAACATGACCATAGCTGTTGACTGGGATGTAAAACCGAAAACCAAACCATAAACCAAATCTCATGGGCTGATCATGACTCAGATGTCTTTTTCATGATAGGTTGGATAGATGTGACCTGGGACTCTGGTGGCTCTAACTCCTATAGGATGGGAGCAGAAGGGAAATATGATCTTCAGTTAGCACCTTCCCATGATGCTGAGAAACTCAAGCCACCTCCTAAGGTCGAGCAAGGAGCTGTTGGTGGACTCAGAGTGAAACCAGCTGGTGTGGTTACAGATAAATCAAAAGTAAGCAGGGATTGTGCAACCTGTCCTCAAGATTATAAAACTTATCATGCTCAACTCAGCTGAGCACAAAATTTATCCTGCTAATAAATTTTAAAATGCCAACAATTGTTGGCATTTTAACAGTTATTAGCAGGATAATTTTTGTGCTCAGATTGGTATTTTAACATTTATTAGCATGATAAATACAACATCTGAGAGACTTAAAGCAAGAAACTTCTCTATTTGTCGGTATTTTAGTTAATATGAGCAGTTGAAATTTCATGCTCAGTTGAGTTGAGCATGAAACAAGTTTTATAACCTCGGGCCAGACCTCAAAATTATATAGATTTTTTTCATGCTCAACTGAACTGAACATGAAATTTCAACTGCTTATATAAACCAAAATGTTGAAGAATAAAGAGTTTTTCGCCTTAAAATTCTCAGATGTATTTATCATGTTATTAAATGTTAAAATGCCAATGGTTGTTGGCATTTTAACATATATGAGCAGGATAATTTTCATGCTCAGGTGTCAGAGTTGAGCATGAAATAAGGCCTGGAAAAGTCCTGTGGGAAAGGAATCCTGCATACAGTCAATAGATACAGCTCATTAAGGGCTACAATGTAAAGGCTGTTCAAATAAGACATTTCCAACATGGGAGGGGGGAATCTGTTTAAGGACATATGTTACTTAATACTTCCCATGTTGAAATATTTTCAATACTTTGCATACAGTTTGTTTTATGCATGGGCCATCCATTTATGAAATAAAAAGGATATGTCACTGTGCTTAATTTTTCAGAATCTCATATTGAAGTTTTCAGCATTTGACAAATTTTCTAAAAATATAAAATAATAACACTAGTCCTAAATATCGAGCTAAAACGGTTGTAACCTTCAGCCAGCTTCTTTCTTTTAACTTAAATTACTGCCCATGACCTCAAACCTTTTAGAAAATGTGCAAGTTTATTTGTTATCCCATGCTGAGACAAAATACTGCATGATATATTTTGGCAATTCGTCGAAAATTGGTGGAATTTGTTTTTTAGAATAAATCATGTATTAAAAGATCTGATGTTGAAAATCTTAAAAATTTATTTTTAATTCATGGACTATTTTAATACCTTTCAGAAAAAAGAATAAAAATCTGGGGTCACCGAACTAATCCTCTTTCAAGAGGGCCAAATTTAACTCCAACCCCATAGGTTTCATACGTAATTCAATATAAAAAGTTCAGGAATGACCATTTTGGTCGTTTTAATGATGCCATTTTACTAGTATATGAAGCAATTTAGCATTAAAATGTTAAAAAAGAAAGAAAAAAACACTGAAAATATGTGCGCACCCGGGAATCGATCCTGGTCCTCTGGCTTCGTAGCCAGACACGCTAACCACTAGGCCACGAGGTCAGGTCGTGCGCCGCTCTATAACCGTACAGATAGTAGAGACTCGGCCACTATCGTATTCGTAACCAGGGTAATTGTGTACGTCGTTTGATTTCGACTGAGCTACATTTGTCTGTCTTTAGTGCTGAGACGATCAGTTCTGATAAGATGTCAATAAATATTTTGGACACACTTTAATTATTTTAATTTGCCAAGAAAATGTCAGAACACCGATATGACATAAGAATATCGGAAAGCTGTGTTGATCCGAATGGGTTAATGGTCGAAATACAGGATCCAGACAACTTTACCCGTTTCCAGACGCGGGAAAGGTGCGCATTGAAATAGCCGCATATGTCTTTAATATTTCCTATACAGAAAAGGTTGAATCTTCAAAAAAGAAAAGAAAAAAAGCAAGCTTTGCTCCAAAACTTACATGAAAACTGATCTAATCTTGAAACTCAATCACTGTTTAGTTCCCAGTATCCTGCTAGCTTGGTCATGCATTGAAGTATTTGCAGGAAAAATGTTTTTAAACCCGGGGAAAATCCTGGTAAAGTCCTCAAATTCTGTTTTCTCTAACTTCTGAATGAACCTTGGTTAAGTGAGTATAAAGCTGGTTTATTCAGTAAAATACATGAACGCAGGAAATTAGTTTTGAAAGGCAACTCTAGGTCTGAAACTAGAGCAGTTTGTCATTCATGTCTATACTAATGATAAAATACAGTAAAACCTGTGTAAAACGGCCACTCAATAATAGACAAAACAAAGATCTTAATGACAAATGGTAGCTTAATGAAGGTCGAAAGTATTGTAGAATGCTCCCATTCTGCAATACTTTTGACCTGCATTAAGCAATAAATGGTCTTGAAAACTAATTTTTGGTCTTTTTGAGAGTGGCAGTTTCACACAGGTTTTACAGTATATCTATAAAAGGTGTTCTTTATGTCTTGCAAACAGAGGACAGAGGGGCATACATTTGAATCATATTCCTGACTCATCTCTTACTTTTGTAGGTGAGTGTGTTAACCAGCAGAAAAAGTAGTTCAACTCCGAGTCTGAATGAAGTGAATGACAACAAGCCATCGGTGGCCTGTACAGAACAGGCAGCTTCAGCTGATAATCTTACATCCACTGTTAAATCCGTAAGTTGAAACATGGAGCTGAGGCTGAGGTTAGAAAACTCTATACATGCTCAACTCAACTGAGCATGAGATTTATCCTGCTGATAAATGTTAAAATGCCAACATATGTTGGCATTTTAACATTTATCAGCAGGATAAATACAACATCTGAGTTTTAAAACAAGAACAATCTTATTTTTCAGCATTTTAGTTTTCATGATGAGTTAAAATTTCATGCCCAACTCAATTGAGCATGAAGAAAGTTTTATAGCCTCAATTACTGGGGCATGTGGCATCCTACCAGTTTGACCAGGGATATTTGTGGCCCAGCTTGATAATGAGCTCTTTAAATTGGACAATGGCCATTCAAGTACAAGAAAATCATGCAAATTTCTGAATTTTAATTGGCCTTGTATAATTTTGATGCGTCGGAGAATCCTTAGAATGTCACCTGTGACTCACAGCAAAATTAGTTACAGATGTTGTATAGCTTATATATGGGGCCAGCAAAAAATAAAAGTCCATTTTATCTTCAAATGAATAGTTTTCTCACAAATGGTGGGCCAAAAACAGGATTATCCACGTCTCATAGTATTCGCTAGGTTTTGAGGAGGGTTATTTACAAGACTTTAATCATAAATGTGTCCCTGTTTGTGCTGGGGATTTTACTCAGGACTTTGCACAAATAAAATTCAATATACCTGCTATTTCTCAAACGTACAGGGCCTGTGACGACAGCATAGGAATATGAAAGTTTAGTTAGAATACATGGTTGAAAGTTTTCAGAATAATCTTGAATTCAGGATTTTGAGGCTTACTTTCAATAGAAAGTCAGACTCAAAATGCTGAATTTTGCAGATTATAATAGCTTCTCCGATTAGTTTTAAGATTATCTAAACACAATTAATCATTTAAGCTTGAAATTATTCATTATTGTAGGAATCCTGCAAGTTTTAAAATTTGAATTTGTAAAGTTCAGGATTTTGAAATTTTGAACATTCATTCATGAGAATAGGACCAAGAAGTGCCACAATTATAGATCAATATTTACTTTTTCAAATCAAGCCTTTAATTAATCTTTATATTTTCACAACTGTTCAAAAACTTATGGACAACATAAATATGACTGACAGCTAACTAAGCTAACTTGCATGTGAAAGGTGCTTCAAACATTAAAAAAGTCATTTGCCAGTGGTGACAAATGCTGTGATTGATGGTGAGCCACACTTGGTTCGCACATGCAAAACAAGCCTCGTTTCTGCTTTATTGGCTGTTTGAGTTTAGGTTGACTGTTCCTTTGTTCCATTTTACAAAATTGTTTAGGATTAAACATTAAAATAAGTATCCTTAAAGTATAAATGAATTTGATATTAGATATTTAGAAATATGACTCTTTGCCTGCCAGCAGCAAATTTTGTCATCTGCTGCTGATCTATGTTAACAGTTTGGAGCCAGACCAGGTTGACAGAATGTTGGGCCTGATCTGGATCCAAATTGGTTGGCACTCTGATACTGTTCATGAAAGAATTTTTTGAAAAACTTTTACATAAATTTTGAAAAAAAGTCAGCAGAAGACAAAAAAGCTTGAAAAATGGCCCAGCATGCAAAGAGATTAGGGACAGGTGTTCTGAGACGTACATAGAGGATATTCAAATTTTTGGAATGAATATGCCATTTATTTCATCGAGCGAAGCCACAAATGAAATATACATTTTCTCGCTTCAGGTGATGAAATAAATGGCATATTCATTCCAAAAATTGAATTTTCTTTTTATTATATACAATTTTAAGCGTGGCTGATTTTTTTTTGCACTAAATGACGTCATGTTTGCACATTACGTCATATTAATGATGACGTTGCAAATGTGCAATCACGGTCAAAACTGAAACCATAGGAACAGGAGTAGAAAAAGTGAAAATTTCAGCAAATCCTGAAAATTTTATAACTAAAATTGTCCTTGCGATCTAACTTAGAAATTGAATACCCACACTTTGTGTTTTTGTCCACTAGTAAGAAAGTTACAGGCGTTTAAGATTCTGAAGGGGGCTCAAGGAAGTCAATGGAGAAATTAGAGAACATCCAATTTCACCCGTGAAATACAACTTATATTTTCACTGCAGTGAAATACAACTTTTTATATTTTCACGGCTGTGTAATACAGCTTTTTTAAAAATATTTATTATATTTAATCAATATTTTCCTTTATTTCATTACTTTGTATATAATAAAGTTTTCTATTCAGGTGGCAGAGAACTTGGCAGAAAGCATGATGAACTTGGCTACATCTGATATGGGCATCTCTGGTTCCCCGTGTACTGTACTGGAACTGAGTACCAGTAACCTACCCAATGAGCCAGTGGTCCTAGTTAGAAAGATCAGTGACGACACATCGGGGGACAATGATGAACTAGGCCCTATTGATGAAAATAAAGGTACAAATTGTTCAGCGTAAAATTATAAATATTTTCTTACCCATAATTTTTAGCATATGTTTTGGGTGCTCAAAAGAACTGTCTCATTGAGATGAAAATAAAGGTACTATCATAGGTTTAGATAAACAAAATTTTTCTGCGTAAAATTGTAAATATTTTCTTACCCATAATTTTCAGCATATGTTTTGGGTGCTCAAAAGAACCGTCTCATTGAGTACCCACAACATATGTTTTGGTTGAGAAATAAGAATATTATATTTCTGTTACGCACTTTTAACTAAAGGCCTGTACTATTATATAGCCAGCGTTCCCATGAGCTCTGAAAAACCTGGAAAATCATAGTATACCCCCTTGTTTTTATGCAATATCCCCTAAACGTCCGAGGCGTAACAGTACCAGTAACCTTCCCAATGAGCCTGTGGTCCTAGTGAGAAAGATCAGTGATGATACATCGGGAGATAATGATGAACTAGGTCCTATTGATAAAAATAAAGCTACTATCATAGGTTTAGATAAACAAAGTTTTTCAGCGTAAAATTGTAAACATTTTCTTACCCATAATTTTTAGCATAGGTTTAGGGTGCTCAAAAGAACCGTCTCATTGAGACGGTTCTTTTGTGTACCCACAACATATGTTTTGGTTGAGAAATAAGAAAATCATATTTCTGGTACGCACTCTTAACTAAAGGCCTGAACTATCATATAGCCAGGGTTCCCATGAAACAATGATGAACTAGGTCCTATTGATGAAAATAAAGGTACTGTCATAGGTTAAGATAAACAATATTTTTCAGCATAAAATTGTAAATATTTTCTTACCCATAATTTTTGCATATGTTTTGGGTGCTCAAAAGAACTGTCTCAATGAGACAGTTCCTTTGAGTACCCACAACATATGATTAGGTTGAGAAATGAGAAAAATATTTTTCTCAATGAAACAGTTCGTTTGAGTACCCACAACATATGTTTTGGTTGAGAAATAAGAAAATTATTTTTCTTTTGCGCACTCTTAACTAAAGGCCTGTACTATCATATAGCCAGGGTTCCCATGAGCTCTGGAAAATCATAGTATACCCCCTTGTTTTTATGCAATATCCCCTAAACGTCCGAGGCGTAACAGTACCAGTAACCTTCCCAATGAGCCTGTGGTCCTAGTGAGAAAGATCAGTGATGATACATCGGGAGATAATGATGAACTAGGTCCTATTGATAAAAATAAAGCTACTATCATAGGTTTAGATAAACAAAGTTTTTCAGCGTAAAATTGTATATATTTTCTTACCCATAATTTTCAGCATATGTTTTGGGTGCTCAAAAGAACCGTCTCATTGAGACGGTTCTTTTGAGTACCCACAACATATGTTTTGGTTGAGGAATCAGAAAATTAGTTTTCTGGTACGCACTCTTAACTAAAGGCCTGAACTATCATATAGTCAGGGTTACCATGAGCTCTTGATAATTATAGTATACCCCCTTGTTTTTATGCAATATCTCCTAAACGTCCGAGGCGTAACAGTACCAGTAACCTACCCAATGAACCAGTGTGAACTAGGCCCTATTGATAAAAATAAAGGTACTCGTAAAATTGTAAATATTTTCTTACCCATAATTTTTAGCATATGTTTTGGGTTCTCAAAAGAACCGTCTCATTGAGACGGTTCTTTTGAGTACCCACAACATATGTTTTGGTTGAGAAATAAGAATATTATATGTCTGTTACGCACTTTTAACTAAAGGCATGTACTATTATATAGCCAGCGTTCCCATGAGCTCTGAAAAACCTGGAAAATCATAGTATACCCCCTTGTTTTTATGCAATATCCCCTAAACGTCCGAGGCGTAACATTTCCAGTAACCTTCCCAATGAGCCTGTGGTCCTGTGATGATACATCGGGAGATAATGATGAACTAGGTCCTATTTATAAAAATAAAGGTACTATCATAGGTTTAGATAAACAAAAAAAAATCAGCCTAAAATTGTAAATATTTTCTTACCCATAATTTTTAGCATATGTTTCGGGTGCTTAAATGAACCCGAATCATTGAGACAGTTCTTTTGAGTACCCACAACATATGATTTGGTTTAGAAATAAGAAATTATTTTTCTGTTAGGCACTCTTTAAGAAAATTATATATCTGTTACGCACTCTTAACCAAAGGCCTATACTATCATGTAGCTAGTGTTCCCATGAGCTCTGGAAAACCTGAAAATCATAGTATGCCCCCTTGTTTTTATGCAATATGCCCTTAATGTCCGAGGCATACCAGTAACCTACCCAATGAGCCAGTGGTCCTAGTTAGGAAGATCAGCGACAATAAATCGGGAGACAATGATGAACCAGGCCCTATTGATGAAAATAAAGGTACTATCATACATTTAGATAAACAAAATTTTTCAGGGTAAAATCGTAAATATTTTCTTACCCATAATTTTCAGCATATGTTTTGGGTGCTCAAAAGAACCGTCTCATTGAGGCGGTTCTTTTGAGTATCCACAACATATGTTTTGGTTGAGAAATAAGAAAATTATTTTTCTGTTACGCACTGTTAACTAAAGACCTGCTCTATCATATAGCCAGGACTCCCATGAGTTCAGGAAAATCAAAGTATACCCCCTTGTTTTTTATGCAATATCCCCTTAACGTCCGAGGCGTACCAGTAACCTACCCAATGAGCCTGTGGTCTTTGTGAGAAAGATCAGTGACCATACATTGGGAGACATTGATGAAAATAAAGGTACTATCATAGGTTTAGATAAACAAAATTTTCAGCAGAAAATTGTAAATATTTTCTTACTCATAATTTTTAGCATATATTTTGGGTGCTTAAAAGAACCGTCTCATTGAGGCAGTTCTTTTGAGTACCCACAACATACGTTTTGATTAAGAAATAAGAAAATTATTTTTCTGTTGCTCACGCTTAACTAAAGGCATGTACTATCATATAGCCAGGGTTCCCATGAGCTCTGGAAAATCATAAAAAAGTTCCATTGGAAATTTAAAAGCAACAACTGAAAAATCATGAAATTCTGTGGGAATGCTGTAAAACTCAAGCTTAATAGCCAAATTTTAGAGTAAAATCTATAAAGTGTAAATGCTTGATGAAGAATAAGTCATACTAGAGTATACTAGGAGTATACTAGATCTTGGATGTTTTTAAAAAAGCAGACAACAAAAGCATGCAAAATTACCCTGCATGCAAAGAGTTAACGTTATGAGTGTACATTTCAGGAGCCACATATTGTATCAAGCTTGATGAAAGATTCCATTTATCAAAAACAGAGTTAATTAAATCCTTGCCTCCTGGGTAATTTTGAATGCTTTTTGGTCATCTGTTTTTTTTTTCTAAATCACCTTTTTCGAAAAACTCTTTCAGGAATGCCATCAGAGTGGCAAACAGTTTGGATCAAGATCAGGCCCGACACCTTGTCGGGCCTGATCTGGGTCCAAACTATTTGCAAAAGTTATCAGCAGAGGCCACCAGTAGGCAAAGAGTTAATATATATATGGGTACATTTCAGGAGCCACAGGCGGAGTAAAGAAAGAGCCTGACAACAAGGAGAAACATGTTCGCCTTGACTCTGTGAAAGGGGACTCTCATACTAGGAACTCCCCGACCAACCCCATGTCTTATAGTGTACCCAACCTGCCAGCTAGTATGGACAATCTCCTAGAGACGTTTGCAGCTGTTGCTAGGAGAAATGCGGGTAACAACATGTTGAGAAGTGCTAATGCTGTCAGTTTAGCAAGACTACTGCCGCCTAACTCATCAAGTAAGTTTATATTCCTAACTCATCAAGTAAGTTTATATTCCTAACTCATCAAGTAAGTTTATATTCCTAACTCATCAAGTAAGTTTATATTCCTAACTCATCAAGTAAGTTTATATTCCTAACTCATCAAGTAAGTTTTTATTCCTAACTCATCAAGTAAGTTTATATTCATTCTTAAAGTCAGCACTTGTACTGTAGATTAAATTTACTCTTAAAGTGCCTGCAAAAAATCATCTGAGATATGCTGTCTGCTTCAGTCTTCTGCTGCATATTTTTGCTAACATTTGACCAATGTAAGTATAGGGGGCAAACAGTGCGGACCTAGGTAAAGGAGCAGTCTGATCTGGGTCTACAGTGTTTGTCAAAAAGGCTTTCAAAACATTTTTGCAGATGACAAAAGCAGAGTTAAGGGTTAATCTGCTTTTTTCACCATTAAATTTTAGTCCATTCATTCCATAGATGTGTAAAACGTGGAATCAAAAGGTGAAAAGAAAACAAAATGGAGTATGAATTGTGGTCAGTTGGCTTCACCAGCTGATCTGGATCCACACTGTTCTAAGAACTGGTATATCCGTGATCAGGAGGACAAGGGTAAAGCTTAGTGTGTTCTCTTTATAATACTATGCTTGCAATCGGGAAAGTCTGGCACAATTCGAAAATCGAATCAAGCCTCCGGTGTACGTAAGGCGCATTACACGTAGTACTATGTACGAAAAAGCTCCATTTTGTTAGCAGTAACTGGCATAAGGAAAATTATTTCTGTAGCATGTGGGTTCAGCCCTATTAAAATCCATTTTTCTGAATACTCTAAAGTTTAATCAGCAGCATAAATGAAGTTTATGTATTTTTCAATAAAATATAGCGATATTTTATTGAAAAAACAAAAGCTTCATTTATAACCGTTTATTTTGCTGCAATCATACTTGTTATTGTGTTGGCTGAGTTTCTGTGACGTCAGCTTCCTGGCCCATATCAGTGTTCAATCTAGTGGGGACCATGGGGCCATTGGCCCCCTTTTGAATCAAATGGCCCCTTGTTAAAGCTAGAGTATGCCGTCTTTGACATTTTGTGAATGGGGAAATAATTGACATGTTTTATTTTCATCTGAAGTCGCATGAAAATGACCCCCTTTAAAATTTCCTAGATTGAACACTGTCATATCAATGTGAAAAATATTTTTAAAAAGGAAGTTTAGATGCTTCTAATGAGCTTTTAGAAAATAAAAATCTCACAAAAAATTTCTGAATTTATAGTAGGCCAATGATTGCATTAATTCTCCTTATTGCTTGTAGACACATTACTATCAGCAGCCCAGAGTTTCCCCAACCTAACTACCTCACTGGCCAACACATCCAACACCCTTACCACCACACAGACTATGGCAAACGTCACTTCTCTAAGTCAGGCTCTCACGCGCAGTCTCGCATCCACGTCCAGCGAGAGCGACAACGAATTCATGGAGAGTTGCCGACCCAAATCGTTACTCGAGGATCTCGAGGATGATGATGAGTTACCCGACCCTGACGACGACGATGATGATGAGAACGAGGATGAGAATGAGGACGATGATTTATATGATGATGTTCTTGTAGTAAGTGATTCATGTAAGAGCCACATCTCGAGAAAACCTGATCAGGTAAGACTCACACTGGTCAGGCCCCGAGGTTATAAAAAATAATTGTGCTCAACTCACCTAAGCATTAAAGGGGTATGTGCATTTAGGGGCTAATTTGGCCCCCTATAGAGTCAAAAGCTGAAAATTGCTTTTCACCAATTTCTTTTTATTGGTTTATTAGAAAAATAACTAAAGTGTAAAATTTCGGCATTTATTTAAATTTTACTGTTGCTATGGTAACACAAATGGCCGACAAAATAAGCTTAAAGTTGAGAACTTGCCATTTTGGACCAAATTTAAGGCTTTTGGAGACCAATTTTTTAAGAATTAGATATCAGCACAGTTATATACCAAAGAAACCTTTTAATATGTTGTGTGTCGTGGTAATTCTCATGTTCTGTTAAAATATCTGTTTGGTATTTGCTTGTGCTCTATGTTAGTTTCTCTGTCAAACCTCTCAAATTTGATCCAAAATGGTCAATTTCCTATTTTCAGCTTATTTTGGTGGGCATTTTTGTTACCATAGCAGCTGTAAAAGTCAAAGTAATATGAGACTTTTACACTTTGGTTAGTTTTCTGATAAACTAATAAGAACAAATTGGTGAAAAACAATTGTTATAATTGTCATATGCCCCCCTCAAAGGGGGGGGTCAAAAAAGCTTCTTAATTCAGGTAGCTCTTTCAAATGCTCATAAAAGGTAAAATGATGAAAAATAATGATCTTTCTTGCTTTAAAATCCTCAGATATTGTATTTATCCTGCTAATAAATGTTAAAATGCCAACAATTGTTGGCATTTTAACATTTATGAGCATGATGAATTTCATGCTCAGCTGAGTTGAGCATGGAAAAAGTTTTATAACTTCAGTGCCAGGCTCCGAAGTTATGAAACTTTTTTGTGCGCAACTCAACTAAGCATGAAATTTCAAATGCTCATAAAAGGTAAAATGATGAAAAATAACAATCTTTCTTGCTTTAAAACTCTCAGATGTTGTATTTATCCCGCTGATAAATGTTAAGATGCCAACAATTGTTGGCATTTTAACATTTATGAGCAGGATGAATTTTTGTGCTCAGCTGAGTTGAGTATGAAAAAAGTTTTATAACATTAGGGGCCTGACCAGGTCAGACTCGCACTGGCTTGATAAGCCATGAAAACTAGCTCAGTCTTTTACAACATTCATGGGTGAAAGTTTTCGGGATAATTCCGGAGTTCAGGATTTCGAGGCTGACTCTCCATATAAAGAACTTTAAATGGTTAACTATTTCTCGATAAATTGAAAATAAAAATAAATCAGACACTATTATAACCAACTTTTTTCAGTATTTGTAGGCATACTAAGGGGTAAATCTATTCAAAATTTTCGTTTTGGGAGGTATATTGTCAGATATACAGCTGGAGCTGTAAAACGTGATTTCTGACAGTATACCTCCACAAATGAACATTTTAACCCTTAAAGCACCAATTGCAACAAAAGTTGTCTTTTTTTCTTGTCTGCTGAAATGTTTAAGAAGCCTCTATGGCAAACAGTGTGGACCCAGATCAGACTGCTCCTATAGGAGCAGTCTGTTCTGGGTCCATGCTGTTTACTGTTTTACTTAATTCATCAGTAATGCTAGGCAATTATTTGCAGCAGACGACTTCGGCAGACGACATTTTCAGATGCATTTTTTTCTTGGGGCTTTAAGGGTTAAATGGTTATCCCCATTCTAATGCTCTTCTGCACTTGTTTGGCGTAAAAATTCCTTGTTTTTGTCTCATATTAGAGCGTTATAAGCCACATAAAGTGTAAGCCATCTAAGGAAATGTGACAATTAATAGCATCAAACTATTTCCAACAGTATGTCACATGATATACTGTTGCAAATTTCTAACTCTATCCAATCAGACATCGCGTAACGTTAGCAGGTGCATTAGAATGTATGTTTGAAGTTGTAGTTTTGAACTTTCACCCGTGAACACTGCACAATCTAATTCAGCTGCTAAAAATAATCACTTATCAAGTTGCATGGATATGCAGGTTGATATGTGATTTCCTTGTTGGTATAAGCAGGTTTTCTCATGACATAGCTCAAGACTTGAGATCCTCAAATGAGCATGAAGTGTTTGTTTGTTTTGATTCTTTACATCCCATCAACAATCTTTCAGTTAAACAGGGATGGGTCTTCCTGGGTTGAACCAGTACTAAGCTAGGGTAAATGTGTCTTGCTCAAGAACACAACACAGTGACGCCGGTGAGGCTTGAAACCGCGGCCCTCTGTCTCGAGTCAAGCAGTCTACCACTGAGCTACTGTACTCCCTGCATGAAGTGTTTAAATTAATCCTTTGTATACTAATGGATTCATCCATCTGGCCCACATGTTATAAAACTTATTTCATGCTCAACTCAACTGAGCATGAAATTTCAACTGCTCCTAAAAACTTAAGTACAGACAAATAAAGATTTAAGAAGCTTTTTTAATTTAAATCTCTCAGATGTTGTATTTATCATGCTAATAAATGTTAAAATGCCAACAATTGTTGGCATTTTAACAATTTTGAGCAGGATAAATTTTGTGCTCAGTTGAGTTCAGCATGAAAAAAGTTTTATAACCTCAAGGCCCGGTTTGATACAATCAACTTGGAATGGTGCATCATACATATATAGGGGTGTCAGGTTATAATTAAAAAAAAATTGTATTCTTTTGTCTGAAGAATTTCTTCACCTTTACAAACAGCGTAGACTCTGATGCACTATGCTGCATTTCATCTGGGTCTTCACTGTTTGCAAAAGTACTCGTTTAGGGTTTCCCGAATACAAAGGGTTAAACACCCAACTTTGCAGTAGACTATATTTTCAAATTTTGTCCATACTTTCAGAAACCAGATAAGACTTGACTTCCATGTGGCGGACATTAACACTTCACATAAGATTTCAACATACATTTCCCCCCAAAATTTAAGAAATAGATCACAAAATGTGCTGTCTGCTTCAAACTTTTTAACGCTTTTGCAAACAGAGCAGACCCAGATCAGGCAGCTCTTGTAAGAGCTGCCTGATCAGGGTCTACTCTGCTATTGAAATGTGATATATCTGATCCTACACAACTGGACTTGACAAATAATTTCTTTGCTCTATCTACCAACATGAACATTTATATAATGATTCATAGTGGGTGGAGTCTAGCTTGAAAGAAGGGTTATATGTTAGGTCAAAAAGGTGCCTTACCTGAAAAAATGTTTTCTTGTTGATGTTATCACATTTAAATAACTTTTTAAGGCAAGGCCTTTTGTGCTCCACAACTTTTCATACCGATTGGAGACATTTTGATTATAATTGGTAAGGATATACATTAGGTCAGGACAGTGTGTCAAATGCAAGAGTGCTACTTAGCTCAGTAGCTCCAGGGTTTTCCATGATGCGCATTTTTGTGCGTGTTGACGCACATTTGGACCAAATGACCCAAATAACTATCACTACTGCGTCATGGTGGACGCAAAGCTGTGTGCGCAGCACTTGCTTTTAAAACGAATGATTCAGATCGATGTCGGCGCCATTTGTTATCTTCGAGTAAGTACAACACGAACTTGGGTCAGAATCGCCGATATTGGGGACGAAACTGTAGACTGTGTCAGCGTCCAATTCTTCGCTTCTAAGCGACAGACTTTGTGCATACACTATTGATATGCGATAAACCAGTCTACGAAAAAGTCGCAGTCAAAATTGATGTCGTTTTTCTCGTCTGCAACCGAAAAACAAAAAAGAGATAGCGATGACTCTGACAAATCGCAACCTGGGCCGAGCACGCCTAAGAAAACATCAAGACCAAGGGGGTTTTGTGATGACTGGCTCGTGAAATAGGACTGGTTGTATTTAGAAAATGGCAAAATGAAATGTCATCCGTGCGTAAACACTCGACAGAATAACCCATTTTCAGCTGGTTCAGGTTGCACGAACTTTAGAAACTCTACTCTCGTAAGGCACCTGTAAGAGATCAGTATGTGACCCTCTCAAATTGAAAATGACCCCCAAAGTCAACTACCTGGGGGTCACAATGACCCCTGAAAATTTTTTTGAAGGGAAAACCCTGAGCTCTTCCTTGCTTCCTGTTATGAGTTATCTCCTATGAATGTTTTATAAAGGTAATAATTTTTGCCCTCCATTACTTTGATTTCCTTTCGAGGTATTTTTTTATAAGAATTGGTAGGTTTATCTATTTAGTAAAGACAATATGTTGCATGCAAGAACGGTTTGTTCTCCTTAATTTTTGCTTGAGTTATCTCCCATGAATGAATTTTATAGGCAAAACCCTGCTATCTCCATAGTCAGGTCAAGCTGGTGTGTCCTGTGCAAAGGATATTAGAAGACACTTTGAGATAATTTGATAATTTTTAGATTGGTTTATATCATGTCAGGATGGCATTTGTGCTGACTCGTCTGAGTCTACAGTATTCAACAATCAGGCCTTTAGTTAAGAGTGCGTACCAAAAAAGTATTTTTCTTATTTCTCGACCAAAATATATGTTGTGGGTACTCAAAAGAACCGTCTCAATGAGACGGTTCTTTTGAGCACCTAAAACATATGATTAAACTAATGGGTAAGAAAACATTTACAATTTTGCGCGCAAAAAATTGTTTATCTAAACCTATGACAATGCAGTAGGTACCAAAATATCTCATGTGCTTGCTCAGAAATCCACTTACAATGCCAACATTATGGAAGAGTACAGTGGCTCAGTGGTAGGAGTGTTAGACTTGAGGTTGATCATGTGTTTGAGACTCACCGGAGGCACTGTGTTGTGTCCATTAGCAAGACACATATTCCTCTGAATATTGCTTGTTGAACCCAGGAAGACAGGAAGTCTGCCCGACATGACTGAAAAATTGTTGACTGGGGCGTAAAGAATCAACTCACACAAAAAAATAGGTATTCTTGCAAATGCAAGCTCATTCTTGAGATGACGGTCATCACATCAATCAGTATAACAAGTAAAACCAAACAGGGATAAAAACATGTGGATGTCTTGCATATTTGAATATTGAACCAGCACATGAGAATTTGGTATTTATCCATTAGCCAACCTCCGGAGGCTCAGAAGTTCAATAACATCCTGTGAGTCTTGCTAGAGCCAATGAACATTTTGAATACAATTATCCCCTAATTGAAACGGTAGCGGGTCAACTCTGCCTGAAGTCAAGTCGGCCCGTGAGTCAAGTCGGCCTTGGGTCAACTCGGCCTGTGTCAACTCGGCCTGGTGTAAATTCCATTGTAACCTTTGAAAAATAAATGATTGGTCACTTATTAATGAAAACATATTTCTAATTGACAAACATTGCAATAAGCTCTTGATTGATTTAATTAAAGGTGATCGTTCTACCTGATTAAAGGTAACGACTGCCTTTAATCTAATATAAGTTTTCGCACTTTTTGTCATGCGCGTGTTCCCATATCTTGCAAACAAGGCAATAAATGTTTTCTGAACATTTAATTAGTAAAATCAGTGTTGTCAATTAAAAGGCTGTTCAAAGCAATTAACATGAAATGTGCCGATTGTTTTGTTTTTTTATAAAAAGAAGATTAGTGCGATCAGGGACACTATATATCAACTGACATCAACTGGTATCAAGTGTCCTTGGTGCTGTAAAAAAAAATGGAACAAGCGGCGCATGAAATTATGTTTCTTAGTATCTGACATCCTTCCTCCAACTTTTGTTGAATAAACTCTTTTTTATTGAACACATTCCCACCAGCCTTAATATGGGACCAGGCCGATTTGACTCAGGCCGACTTGACCCAAGGCCGAGTTGACCCGCCAGGTACAAGTCGTCATCGTTATTTTTTGTGAGGATTAGCAAAGGCATTCATGAGTTGTATGTGTGGGACTTAGTCAATTTGTTGTGGGGATGTTTTTTGCCTCAGTTGCTGTTTTATTATCTAAAATGAGCCATCGTATAAAAATTTGGTACAATCTCAAGCATCAAAAGCTCAGGCAAGCCTGTAGAAATGTGCAGTCTCGCCAGAGCCTTTGCTGCTCACATACTCAAAGTATGATGGAGCACAGTGGCTCAGTTGATAGAGTGTTAGACTGGGGATCGAAAGGTTTCTAGTTTGAGACACGCTGGAGTCACTGTGTTGTGTCCTTGAGCAAGACATGTTATCCACTGCTTAGTACCGATTCAACCAAGGAAGACAGAAAATCATCCAGACATGACTTAAAAATTGTTGACTGGGATGTAAAGCATCAACACACACATACACAAAGTGTGGATGTAGATGTAGACTCTGACATCTGAGTCACTGTGTTGTGTCCTTGAGCAAAACATTTATCTGCTGCTTAGTTCAAGCCAGGAATAGCCGCCCCAACATGACTGAAAAATTTGTTGACTGGGATGTAAAGAATCAAAACAAATGAATGGACCTAGCCCAACTGGATCTGTTAGCATTGTCGTTTAATGGAGGCTTTTGTACATATGCATTAAGTTCCAAAATCTCATGTGCTGGCCCAAATGTTTCCTTAAATGAATCTATGCCTTACTAGTAAACTTGGTACCACTATTTTCAGGAGGAAGAGTTAGAGACTCGAGGGGAGAGAAGAAAGACCTGGGATGATGAATATGTTCTCAAGCGTCAGTTCTCAGCCCTCATACCTGCGTTTGATCCTCGACCTGGCAGATCTAATGTACCACAGACACAGGACTTTGAGATCCCACCTCCAGGTCAGTCTAAAGAAAATACTCAAAAAGGTTTAAAACTATTTACCGGACAAACAGTGCAGACCCAGAGCAGTCTGATCTGAGTCTTCCCTCTTAATTATTCTGACTAGCATTTTGTGAATTCCAGCACAGAAAACCATCATTTTATTTGAGAACAGAAAGGGAAAAGTGTTTGAAATTTTAGAACATTTTCTGTACACCATGCAAGTTCAACTTGTTTGCACTGTTTGTTATAAAGACAAAATTGATCTTTTGAGAAAGATTTATAATATTTTTTGGAAATTACAACCTTTAACAGAGATACAGACTAACAATTTTGACTTGAAGGGCCCACACTGTCAAAATTCAAATGTATGGGCATGTTCTCCCAAAAGTTTTAGGGGCCCAGCCCAAAATTTAGTGGCCCTGATCTACTAGGCCCCTTTAAGTCTTTATCTCTGTTTAACTCATTAGTATATACAATATATCATCCTCACTGATGATGATTTTTCAGTTCAATTGATGGTGTGCTGCGGCGCCTTGCAAAATTACATATAAAGCGCACACCACACACCCAGGCTTTATGCACCCACAAAGGCTTCAAAGAAGGAGTTCTGGCTGTAGGCCGCCATTATCCTAGGCCTATTCGTAATTAATTAAGAATTGAAAGTTATTTTCTGCGTTTCACTGAGGTATGAAATGTCGGGAAAATTACATCTAATTTGCATGAAAACCGAAGGTTTTCATGCTAAAATTAGATGTAATTTAAACGACATTTCATACCTCAGTGAAACGCAGAAAAATTACTTTCAATTCTTATAATTACAACTTCTTATTTATTCATTCTTATTCAGTATTTTTAATTATGTTTTCCTTAAAAAATACGTTTCCAGCTAATAATTTGTTTCGCGCATTTAGACTATGACGTGCGTATGTAGACGTAACGATCGCGACGTTCAAAAATCAAAATGGCGGCCGTTCTCCAATTGAAAATAAACAACTACATTTTAGAGACTAGAATCTCGTTTTTACCTAGTGACAACCGAAAAAACTTAATTAGAATGTGTACGATAGTTACGTCATCGGATATGACGTCATTCATTTACATTTGTGACGAAAAGCATCATCTGTCAAAATGGCTTGGAAAGGAAAAGAAATGACCCCAGCTAAAAGAAATTGAGCTATCTTTATTGAGTGATTGAAGAATGCAAAGACGAATTGCAAAGGATGTTGGATAAACCAGGCAACAGTCATGCAGTAAGTTCAAGAAACGATTTCATTGCGGGGCTTGACTGAAAACATACAACGAAGTTGCAGGAAAACGAGCACATGTGCAAGCCAAGTCGAGGCGATCGCATCATTTTGCGGACTGGGAAACTAAATAGATAGCAGCCAAGTGCGGATCCAGAGGGGAGGGGCCAGGGGGTCCGGACCCCCTTGGAAAATCGCAAGTTATTTGGGTTTCTATAGGGAGTAAGCAATTCCCCCCCCCCCCCTGGAAAAATTTGGACCCCCTCCGGAACCTTGAAAAATGATATTTCTCTTTGAAATTAACCATTTGACTTCTGTAAAATAAGCCGAGGACTAAGAAAAAAGCAAAAAAAAACCCAAACAAACAACGCTGTCAGAGTTTTTTTGTCAGATTGACGTGGACCCCCCCCCCCCCCCCCCCCCCCCATGTCGAAAATTTCTGGAACCGCGCATGGCAGCAGACAGCTGATCGGTATGACTACTGTTCATTTAGGCGTCGTATGTAAGTAAATCTTTGCTTTTCTACCTGAAAATATAGGTGTAGGTGCAAGGTAAAGTGTCAGTAGTTGCAGGCTGTCCATTTCTTTTCATTGAAGCATTGCACAGTATCACAAAAGTAGTTCTGTCGTGAATGGCACCGCCCCCTCATGAATACGGACCGGGTTCATTGGAAAATGAAATACAGGTCAATGCGATCAGATGACCGTTCTTGACCAATCAGATTAGCGGATCTCAATAAATGTTATGACAGTTGTAATTATTAAAAATGTGGGGCATTATTAGTTTGAATTGTATTATTTTCTAATGCAGGCTTCAATCTTGTAGGGATCGACATACAATTCCGTCTAAACAGTGCCACCCCTACTGTTCCTGAAGATCATCCTCACTTAACTATATCCCATTTTATGGAAAATTCCATCGGTCTTATAAGACCAATGGAATTTTCCATAAAGTGTGATATGTGAGAAGGGTTAATTATTATGCAATATTATACAGGTTCTGAGGAAGAAACTGAGACAAGACATGAAGAACAGCAGTCACAGCCACGCCTTGTTCTCTTCCTAAAACCTCCAGCTTTACCAGGGGTATGTATATTTAGGGGATAACTGTAATCCAGCATCGCCTTAAAACTGGGAGCGCAGTGGCTCAGTGGTAGAGTGCTTGACTCGAGACAGAGAGGCTGTGGTTTCGAGCCTCACCGGCATCACTGCTTTGTGTCATTGAGCAAGACACATTGATCCTAGCTTAGTACTGGTTCAACCCAGGAAGACCCGTCCCTTTATAACTGAAAGATTGTTGATGGGACATAAAGAATCAAATCAAACAAACAAACAATTGCCGTAAAACTAAATTTCCAATTGTATATTCGATGATTTATCCCCCCAAATGAAAATTTTGAATATGGTTATCCCCATTCTAATGCACTTCTGCAGTTTCGCCTCATATTGGAGCGTTGCAAGCGGCATAAATCTGCATGTCACCCAACAAAATGTGACAAAATTAATGACCTCAAACTATGTTTGACACACAATGGCTGAAAAATTTCAGGAATATTTCTAATTTCAGGAATTTGAAGCTGACTTCCCATAGAAAGTCTGACCAGGCCTATAGAAATTGCTGCATGCTTATAAATTAATTTTCTTATTTCTCAACCAAAACATATATTTTGGGTGCTCGCAAGAACCGTCTCATTGAGACGGTTCTTTTGAGCACCCAAAACATATGTTAAAATTGATTGATAAGGAAATAGAACATTTTACTCTCAAAATCTTTGTTTATCCGGACCTATGCTGACAGCGTCAAAATATTTATAATGATTAAATTAACTTTCACTTTAAAGAAAATTGACCATTAAAACTTGAAATTGTTAACATTCTTATCTACACAATTTACCTTTCTACATCATATCAGCAGGACAAAGGTTACAGGGAATTTCCTACCTTTCTGAAGTCAGGGCCAGGGGCCTGTTGAATCTGGGGAAAAAACATTTGGATCATGAAAATTGGGAAAATTTGATGCAGTCTAAAAGAACTGGACCACCATTTTAAATGGATTAAAAAGCATATAAGAAATTAGCCATGTAAAGCATTTGTTGCTTTAATAACTCATGAAAATTTGCATAAAAATGTGAATGAAAAACATATTTTCATTCACATTTTTATGCAAAGTTTTATGCATCTGTAACTGCTATATTTGTTCGTATTTTCACCAAAATGTAGAACTAAAAAATTGGGAATGATATACACCATTTTGGGAAGTTTTTGCTCATTTTTGAATTGGGAAGGGGCAGATATTTGGCCCCAAATCAGGCCTAGGAAAATCCCTGGGTTAATAAGGTGTAAAAAATCTAGTTCAATCTCGTTTATTAGGAGTCCTAGGGACAAGTTTTTATTTCAAATTATCAGTAGTTTGACTTAAAGGGAGTTAGTCATTGAAATAAATATATATAACCCAAACATGATGTTCTGTGTATCCTATCAAAATACATGCTTGGGGTGCATTTATAATAATAGATATTTCTCAGCCCTATCAAAACATTTTCTAGGTGCTTAAAAGAAACTTCTTAAGACATTTCTTTCAAGCACCCAAAATATGCTTATTTTAGGAAACTACATGACTGGTTCATGAAAATACACCATGTTCTCTGACTTCTATGAATTACCAAATTAAATTCAAATCAACATGTATTTCGAACTGTAGAGTTCGAATTATTGAGCTTTTAGTGTATCTGTAAACTGTTTGACTGAGAAGTTGCTCATTGTTTTCTGTCCTCAGATAGGAGATGATGATGTATGTTTGGTGGAAGAGAATGCCTGTATATTCCGCTACCTTCAGCAGCTTCTGGTTGTCGGCTCATCAGCAAACAGACAAGAAAGGCTGAAAAGAATCTGGGAACCTACCTACACGTATGTCACAATTTGTTTAAGATATATCTAAGTCTAAGAAGATAGCATATCTGAAGCCCAAATATTTCAAATATCTTCCAGCTCTTTTTGTAATGATAAATTGCAGGGACTTTTTGGTTTTCTCAAATTTATGCGCCTTACCAATGGAATTTAGGTGATTTTTTTCCCAATTTTGAAAAAAAAATCTTATTATTATTATTTTTTTTTTAAGAATTTTCATTCAGTCACCACACACACAAGCTACATGGGGACATTCTACTACCATTGCATCTTATTTCTCCTTCAATTTAATGGCAATAGTATGTGTAATAGCTAATTTGTTTTTTAATTGACCGAAAGTGCCGTAATTGTGCACTATAACAATTTCCGAATTTAAGGATTTACCACGCTAATTTTCACAATCTGAACCTTCCCAAAATTGCAGAAAAAATCCTAAATTGGGGTTAAAATATAGGGATCACACATCTTTTTTCATGCATTAACATTTGCAGGGTCCCAAGGATGCTGTTTGAACACGAGGCCGATAGGCCGAGTGTTCAATATCATCCGAGGGACCCGGCAAGTGTTAATGCAATGAAACAAATATGTGTGATCTTTATTCTTGCATATTTTACCTTATTTCAGCCCAATTTGCACTGAAAACGCTGCTTAAACATTAAATTGTCCATTTTCTTGCACTGGGTTTCTCCAAACAAAATGGCCTGGGCTGTGTACTTTCGAACGTCATAACCGTGCCCAACGTTTTCGCGAACACAAACATCGGCGAAATGATCTGTCTGGTCCGCTGCCCTTTATACAACGTCATGCAAATAATGCAGGGCTCATATAAGTATACTGAAGGACTTTAGAAACGCACCACCTGCTAAAATGCTAATTTTTTGTCAAAATGTAATATTTTAATTATGTGAAAAATAAAATTGACAAGTCCCTTCATTTAGCTAGCTTTCAATAAGAAAATCGAAACGCTGTGGCTTATGGTTGCCGTGACGTCACAATTATTCTGAGACATCCCAGATTTAAAAAGTCACAGAGTACCAATATCTTCCATTATGAGCGCAAAAAGTTTTCGAACCGATGTTTGTTCTTGAAAGCACAAGGAAAGACAAAATCATATCATGAAGTTTTAGGCCTTTGTTAACGCTCATTTCATCTAGGTGACGTCATTATTGTTTTTGACGTAATTGGCTGTTTATATCCTAAGGATCAGGAATAATCAAAATGTTTTAGTGCAACACGATACTCCACAACCCGTTGCGTAAGAGACAAAAGTATCGTGACATGCGTGAACGTCATCTGCCTGTTATTGCTGTTTGAAAAATTTAGACTGACATTAGCAAAGAAAAGCTGTGACTGGGAATGTAATTAAACGATTACTTCTGATTATTTCCGAAACTTTTCTTGTTTTTCGGTTGGTTAAGACATCTGGCTACCAACTCAAAGTGTTTGCTTTTAAATTGAACTTATCTTACAGCTGTCAGACGACAATTGTTGAAAAACACTAACGTCAGTGTTACGTCAGAATGAACGGCATTAGCAAATCAAAACTATGGCAAATCATGGTCCATGGTGTAAGCGGATAAAAAGTGTTAAAGAAAAAATCCTCAAATCAACCATGTGGAAGAGACAGTGAATATATAACTGGTGCGTTTCTAAAGTCCTTCAGTATATTTTCAAGTTCAGACCCATGTTCAAACAGCACGTAAATCTCCTGATTTGAACATGGATTTTCGTTCATTTGACAATGCGCGTAAACCGCTATACGAATAGACATCTATGCAAGAAGTTATAATTAACCCTGTGTATTAGGGGAAACCCTAAATGAGTTCTTCCACAAACAGTGAAGAACCAGATGAAATGCAGCATAATGCTGCATTTCATGAGGGTCTACACTGTAAAGGTTAAAAGATCTTCAGACTAAAGAATGAAATATTCTTTGAAAATTATAACTTGACACCCCTAGATATGTACAATGGACTATCCTAAGTTTATTGTATCAAACCAGAAGGAAGAATCCATTAGTATACAAAGGGTTAACACACGATTTCTTTACCTGATTAAGGCTGCTTAAAGTAATTTATCATATGACGTCACATCTGGGAGTGAAATAACACTTTGCTATATAATCGATAAACCACTAGTGGTTTACAGATTTTCGGGAAACGTTATGACGTCCATAATAATGTTATGTACCTAATGATAAAATCTTATTTTTTATGCCAGAAATGAGATTTCAAAGTAATTTTAATGTCATATGATAAATAGAACCTAACATTCATGCTCCTGTATTATTGAATTTATTAAACCTATTGTGAAAAAGAGATAAAATGCTTGAGCGCTCGTGTAAGATCCTCTATGAAAGCATTGGTGTGATGATGTGTCTTCAGAAAAGAAATAAAACTCTACTAGCAACACCTGAATCTGACTTGGAATTTGTCTACACTGTCATATGATTCACTTACCAGGCGATTGCCTTTGATATCACTGTCATTGAACAAAATGTCCAGCACTGCTGCTCCTAGATAGAGATCACGTACGGGTTCTAGATGCCATTTTGATTCAGAAAAATCACTATACTTTGAAAGTTAATTTGTGTTGTCCCTACTTTCGTTATTGTGGAATAGTTTGTGTTTACATGGTGCATAAAGCCTCTTATTAAAGTGGCAGTCCCTATTGCTGTGTTTCATGCAATCTACCAAACTGTGAAAGTTACTTCAAAAAGGTACTATTCTTTGTTGACCAAAGTCACCTATGGAGCTCTGCCTAGCTGTCAACAGAAGTCGTCTGTGGCAGTAAAAGAGTTAATCTAACCCTTAAAGCGCCAAGCTGAAGTCGTCTGCTGCAAATAATTGCCTAGCATTACTGACGAAATAAGTTTAGAAGCAAATAGCATGGACCCAGAACAGACTGCTATAGGAGCAGTCTGATCTGGGTCCACACTGTTTGCCATAGAGGCTTCTTAAACATATCAGCAGACGAGAAAAGCAGACGACTTTTGTTTCGATTTGCGCTTTAAGGGCTAATATGCAGGGTCATTATATTCCTATCCAGGATCATGTACCGAGAACTAAAAGATGGTGAGACCAAGGCAGATCATGTAAAGATGCAAGAGTCTACCAGTAGTAATAGTATACAGATTCTCAGTGAGTGGGAGATGCCTCGTAGTAATGACCCTTCAGCCTGCTCCGTGGATCATGTACTTCGACTGTTACAACGACTATATGCTATAGCTATGGAACAGGATACAACATCCAACAAATTTGGTAGGTCTCAATTTTCACATTTAGTGCTTATCATGCCAATATTTTTTTTTGTCCTGAAAATGTCTGCTTTATACATTTGCTGCATATTTTCAAGTGCACTTTAGGTTATGATCCTGTAATTAATTTTCCATAGACCTCAATACAGCAAAAAGACTTTTTTTGCTTTAGAATGATTCAACAGGTCTTACTCACCATTAGATATAAAAAAAACACCCTATGCTCTTTCAAATTGTTGAATAAAATCAAGACCTTGTGTTGCTGTCAAATTAACCACAATTGTTCAAAGGGAGGTAACCATTATTTGCAGCAAAGTAATGGTCATAACTGGGTGACACACATATCAAGTGAAAACTATAAAAATCACATTGAATGCTAGAGTTAGGAAATTCTGATTCTAGAATTCCAAGTGCCACCACCACAGCCCATAAGCTCAGCCTACAGATCACAGTCCTCCGATTTGTCAATATTACAGAAATATAACCTTAAGAATAGGATTTTATGGGCATGAATGGTCTTCTTAAAATTTAAGGATATTAATCTTTATGCGGCCAATACTTTGTCCTGAAAAAATGTCTGCTTTAACGCCTGCTGCATGTTTTCAAGTGCACTTCAGACTAGATTTTATCATGGAAGCAAACACTATGAACCCAGATCAGACTGCTCCCAAGGCTACCTAGGATGATTAGATCAGAAGCAGATGGAGAAGCAGACAACAAAAGTCATGAATGGTGGGAAAAGAGTTAAGGGGCTGGGAATGGATATATTCATTGAATGGAAACAGCTTCATAGATACCGTACAAATCAGAAAGATTAAGATCTTTTCAGATAGCCCAGGCTCCGAGGTTATAAAACTTTTTCCATGCTCAGCCGAGCACAAACTTTATCCTGCTCATAAATGTTAAATGCCAACAATTGTTGGCATTTTAACATTTATTAGGATGATAAATACAACATCTGAGAGACTTAAAGCAAGACACTTCTTTATTTGTCGGTATTTTAGTTTTTATGAGCAGTTGAAATTTCATGCTCCGTTGAGTGGAGCATGAAAAAGTTTTATAAACTCGGGACCTGGTCAAACAGTATTGATCCAGTTCTGACTGCTCCTTCTGATTATGGTCTACACTGTA
The DNA here is from genome assembly GCA_964019695.1 of Loripinus fragilis. Classification (NCBI taxonomy): domain Eukaryota; kingdom Metazoa; phylum Mollusca; class Bivalvia; order Lucinida; family Lucinidae; genus Loripinus; species Loripinus fragilis. The sequence goes on from OZ026514.1 coordinate 85,783,957, forward strand.
AAATTACCATTGCATCGCAAAATATTATACAGCTTTTCAGGTCAAACAGTTTCTGTCCTATTGTTAGAATAAACACAGCAATGAATCACAGTATTTAGGGAATTGCTCATGAGCCATGATTTTGGTACTTGATGTATATTCGTAAATTCACTGTTCAATAAAGAAATAAATTCAATTTTTGGAATGTTCATAAAATCATGAATACTTGGGTCTCTTGCAAACTAAGTGAAGCCCTTCAGGCTTCATGTTAACTTTGCAAGAGACCCGAAGTACTCCTGATTCCAAAAACAGACTAAAAATTGAATTTATGCTTATATTGACAAAATCTAAAATATAAAAACTATTTGTAATTTAGGAAACAAAACAGTTTTTTTATTTGATATGTAATCATATTATTTTTTTTGTCAGAATGTAAAATGGAAAAGTGGAACAGCCAGCGTGAACACGGACAGCCAATGGAGCAAACAAGATGCTTGTTTTGCACATGCGACTCGGGTGTGGCTCGCTGTCAATCACAACACCAGTGTCACTTCTTGAGTTTGATGTTTGAAGCGTAATGCACGGGCAAATGAGCTTGGCAGCTGTTAATCATATTTGTGTCATTCATGAGGCTATTAACGGTTGCAAAAATCTAAAGATTCATTAAAGGCTCGCTTTGAAAATGTAAATATACAAGTATGGATAGCTACACTGTGGGACTACTAGTCTAAAATTTGGTTTGAGCCTTTCATCATCTTCCATATTTCATGTATGCCAGCAGCAAAAATGACTACAGTAAAACCTGTCTTAAGCGGCCACTCAAAATGAAGGCAAAAATTGTTTTTCAGGACCCATTATCACTTAATGCATTCAAAAGTTTTGCAGAATGCTCCAAGGGGAGCATTCTGCAAACCTTTCCGCCTTCATTAAGCCACCACTTGTCATTAAGATCTTTGTTATGTCTATTTTTAAGTGGCCGCTTAAGACAGGTTTTACTGTATTTAGTATTTTCATAGGTATAGCTGTAAACCAATGTAGTTTCTTTTCTATTTTCAGAAAATATGGACTTACAGTTAAATGTCAGTGTAGATGAATTTGTCAGCAAAAAAGCTACAAATAAATTAGAACAACAAACTAAGGATCCGTTGGTATTAGCTAGTAACTCACTGCCTGACTGGTGTGAAAGTATCACCAAGTGGTGTCCTATGTTGTTCCCGTTTGAGAGTAGAAAACTTTATTTCACATGTACTGCCTTTGGAACTTCAAGGTATGTTTCTAATAAAAATGGGTCAAAAGATAGTCAGGCATTTATATAAGAGTGCATAATCAAAAATTAATTTTCTTAGTTCTCAACCAAAACATATACATTTTTAGTGCTTAAAAGAACCGTCTCATTGAGAAGGTTCTTTTGAGCACCCAAAAGTAATGAGCATTGTGGCTCAGTAGTAGAGTACTTAACTCATGATCAAGGGGTTGCGGGTTTGAGCCTCACCAGAGGCATTGTGTCCTTGAGCAAGACACTGTATCCTAGGCTTAGTTCTGGTTCAACCCAGGAAGAACCTACCTGACATAGCTGAAAATATGTTACCTACTAGCTTGTATGTGTTATGAGTGTTGCTTAAATGATAGTGGAAAGCCAGCTGCACTTGACCAATACTTTCAACAGTACCTTAATTACTAAGCGTATTTGCGTATTTACCCAAATTAATTATAAAAAAAGCAATGAGAACTGAATCATTAGCGTAACAAAACGCAAGAAAAATTCCAAATATGCAATGCAAATAAATAGCGGTTTGTACCATCTTTTATTACTTTGCCGTCCGTAATCTCCCCAATTTTCCAGGACAAGTTTCGACTGGAAGTATGCTTGGCACTATTGTGGAGTTTGCACCGTTCGCGGTTCGGTTTAAGTTCAGACTGGCTAAAAGAACACAGTCAACTGACCGGGCCGCGTAGCGCAGTCGGTAACGTGTCTGGCAACAGATGCGAGTCTGACTGCAGATCCAGGGGTCGCGAGTTTAATCCCGGCCCGGTCCCATACTTTCGTGGAGATTGATCATGAAATAATTTATACGGTCATTCTCCTCCTTCCGCTGAATCATTCAAGAAAGGTTGTTGTCAGTTACAAGCGAAAGTATGTGCACGAAGTACTGGTTAACTGCTTGTTCAAGCTTGCCCAGGAAATAGTGTGGTTAGGTGAACTGACCGTCCCGCAATGACCATAGCTGTTGACTTGGGACGTAAAGCCACAAAACAAACAAAGCAGTGGCTCAGTGGTAGAATGCTTGACTCGAGACCGAAGGGCCGCAGGTTCGAGCCTCACCGCGTTGTGTCCTTGAGCAAGAACATTAATCCTAGCTTAGTACTGGTTCAACCCAGGAAGACCCGTCCCTTTATAACTGAAAGATTGTTGATGGGACGTAAAGAATCAAATCAAACAAACAAAACTAACACAGTCAACTGACTGGTTTTAAAGGATTGATAGCATCGTGTTTGCCCGATATGGCTGCCAAGTTGAAGCGAGTGCGAAATGAAGCTAATTTTGTGCAGCAAAGCAACAGAATAACGGTTATTTAAGTTGGTCTTCAGGTAATGTCGATACCGTTATTAAAGTGCTTTATAAGTGTGTCAGACCAGGAATCAGAATTGTATCATCAATTTTCTATGAGAATAGACATCACTGAAATCGAAAGTGAAAGTAGCTTCCATTCGGGAGTGAATGTGTTTAAAACAAACTGCAAAATCATGGACAGTTTTAACATCTAGGAAAATACTCAATTGAAAAAAGCAAAATACGCAAATTAGCATTTCTTAGAAAACTTGAATACCCAATTAAAATTTGAAATACCCAAATGAATGAAAAGGGAGTGAGTAACATACCCAATTGCTCAAAAAATTAATTAAGGCACTGTTTCAAGCATGAACTGACAACATGCTTAAAAGATCATGTTTTATTACTGTGATTGTTCTTAATTGCTGTTTCATGGAAATGCACATCTGAGCCTTGTAGATTGCATATGTGATATGTACAGTGAAGTCCCTTTATAACACTATGTTTGGGGTCAATAGGAATGGACTATGTTACAAGTGAATCATGTTATAAAGGGACAATTTTGTAAAGAATTTCTAGGAAAATGACCATTTTATGGTCACTTTCCTATAACCATTTTATGGTCATATAATTCCTTTGTAAAATTCCATGGTAAAAAAAAATTGGGAGCAACAACATGACAGTGTTTTATCCAAACCTTTGTTATAATGAGATTTGTTATAGAGCAACTACACTGCAGACTGGCTGAATTACCCTATTCTCTTCTAGGGCAATTGTTTGGCTCCAAAACAAGCGAGATGCTCATCTTGAGAGACACCGAGGCCCTGTGCCAAGGAGAGAGGATGGTGGTGAATACAGAGTGGGCAGATTGAAACATGAAAGGGTGAAAATACCCAGGGGTGAACGCCTTCTAGAATGGGCCATGCAGGTAAGCATGCTTTAGTGTACTGTATTCAAAATATTTGAGACATGTTATATGAGGCAAAATCGTTTTTCGCTATTGCCATGGCAATCAATATCAGATTGTCATAATATAGCACCAAACTGCTTTTGAGCATAAACCCCTTACCATGGGCCATAAATGATTGGAATACATTACTATGCATAAAACAACCCCACATCGTTTTAACTTTTTATATGCTGGTTTTGAAAAAAAAAAACTGTTGTATTATGGCATGGCACTGTCTGTCCGTCCATCGGTAAACAATTTAGATATCTTCATAATATTTCATGGAAATGTAAATTAGATCAAGACAAAGTTTCCCACACAAGAGCGATTGTTCCCCCTTTCTTAATTTCTGATTTATGCCCCTTTGAAAATCGTTTAAAGATATCTTGTACGGGTCATAACTCATTTTACGCCCGTTTTGAAAAAAATTGGTTAATCTATAGTTTTGATTAATGAACATTTCATTCATTTTCAGGTATTGAAATATCATGCTAGAAGAAAGTCAGTGCTAGAGATAGAATTTGAAGGTGAGGAGGGGACAGGACTGGGGCCTACCCTAGAGTTCTACGCCCTTGTTGCTGCTGAGTTGCAGAAGAGAAGTGTTGGTATGTGGATAGCAGATGATCATTTTACAGATTCTCTAGAAAGGGAGGTAAGTACTGTAAAGTCTGAGCACCTGCTAAGTTTTTCAGTTCCTCACAGGTTTAGATAAACACAATTTTTCAGGGTAAAATAGTAAATATGATCTTACCCATCAGCTTTAACATATGTTTTGGGTGCTCAAAAGAACCGTCTTATTGAGTACCAACAACATATGTTTCTGTTGAGAAATAAGAAAAACAAGTTTTTTGGTACACACTCTAAACTAAAGTCCTGTACATAATTGCAACAAAATGTGGTTGGTATGTCTATTTCCATTACTTATCTGAAGTCAATTTACTTATGGTATTTAACATAGTCAAAGAGCTTTCATTTGGTTTGTTTCATCAAGACATTGTTTGGTATATCAGGGAACTAGTTTGGCATCAGCCCTTGGACATAGCCAGAAAATCATATCAAATGTTGAGTTTTTCTTGACCAGGTAGGGGGAGCTCAGTGGTAGAGTGCTTGACTCGAGACCGAGGGGCCGCGGGTTAGAGCCTTTGGCGTCACTGTGTTGTGTCCTTGAGCAAGACACATTAATCCTAGCTTAGTACTGGTTCAATTCAGACCCATCCAAACATAGCTGAAAGATTGTTGATGGGACATAAAGAATCAAATAAAACAAACAAATTGACCAGGTAGGGTGCTTTATTTAATTAGCCCTGAAAATAATAAAAGATTTAACCATTTTTGCATGTGCACCTTACTTTTAAGTATTCTGATACTTTATCAGGAGGAATTATAACCTTCATTATTATATAATGTCCCATCTGGGACTGTAGTAACGCCATGTTTTAAAATTGATAAACCACTTGTAGTTTACAGATTTTGGTAATGTTTGGAAATGAGGCCCATAACAATGTCACATATATATATATATATTGCCAAATCCTATGTTTTCAAACCAAAAATGTGATAACCAAATTATTTTTATAGAATCCTAACATTTGTGCTCCTGCTTTATAGAATTTATTAAACTTGTTGCAAAAATGAGATTAAATGCTAGGCAAGCCTTGCATTTTATCTCTTTTCCCCAACTTGTTTAATAGATTCCATAATACATGAGCACTCGTGTTAGATCTTCTATCAACCTAGCACAATCTGCAGAAACTTGAAAGAGGCTAGTAAATGGCTGAAACAGAAATATTTTACCTTACTATTACTATAACACTTAGCCTGCTATGAAAAATGTTGTATGCTGAAAACGTCTGCCGCATATAAATGCTTACGTCAAGGACTAAGTGCGGCATATGGGCAATCAGTCTGATCTGGGTCCACACCGTTTTTAATTTTTTGTTGTTTTTTAAGTTTCATTAGCGGTGTGCCGTGGCCCCTCGCATAATTACATATAAAGCGCACGTTGGTCCACACTGTTTGCTTCAGAGACATTTTAAAAGGATCAGCAGACGACACACAGCAGACCATAGTCTCGATTAGCAGCGTTTTACCTTACATATGTTTAACTTCTTGCAGGTTGATATTGGCCATGGAAACAAACCTCCAGGGTTTTACATCCAGAGAACGGGGGGCCTGTTCCCAGCCCCATGGCCCCAGGACAGTTCAGACTTGGACAGAATCGAAAAACTGTATCAATTCCTGGGAATTCTTCTCGCAAAATGTATACAGGACAGTCGCCTCATAGACTTGCCCCTATCAGTGCCATTCTTGAAGTTAATGTGTATGGGTGAGGTAGGACATCATATAACAAAACAATACACATTGTCACTAGATAAAGCCTCTAGCCAGATGACTGAATCAGTCACTAGTGAAGGCAGTGATATTTTCTCAAGCGGAGAGGAGATAGAAAAGGAGCTGATTTTGGACCCTCCAAAGATAAAGGGGCCCATTTCACCCCCATGGTATTCTGGGATACTGTCGGAGGAGGATCTTGACTTTATCGACCCACACAGATCGTCGTTCCTGAAGCAGTTGCGAGAGCTGTCGGCTAAAAAGCAGAAAATTCTGAAAGATAAGGCTATGTCTGAGGATCAGAAGAATATAGCCTTGCAAGAACTGGCCCTCCCTAATCCCACAATTCCCTCAGCTGGGGTCTTTCTTGAAGATTTAGGGTAAGTTATGGCAACCCTTTGTATACTAATGAATTCTTCCATCTGGTTTGATAGAATTAGCTTGGGATGGTTCACTGTATATATCAAGGGGTCACAGGTTAGAATTTCCAAAGTGAGGTGTTCTTTAGTGCATGAAGATTCTTTCAGCAAACAGTGATGAAATGCCACATTATGCGCAGGGCTCACACAGACTTGAAAAGTACTTGAATACACAGGACTGCCTTGAAAATTAAATTTGCCTTGAAAAGCACTTGAAAAACACTCAAAGGCCTTGAAAAATCCTTGAATTTTACCATCAACAGTGTTTCCGGAGACCTAAATCAGTATGAAATTGTGGTGCCTTTATTTGGTGCAGCATATGCTGCACCAAATAAAGGCACCACAATTTTATACTAATTATCTTAAACTAATATTGTTAGTAATGGACTCTAGCATTTCAGAAGTAGAAGTAACATGTAAATCAGTACTTTTCTTAAGTTTACAGTCCTTGAAAACAGTAGGAAAGTATTTTAGAAGTCCTTGAAAGGTCCTTGAATTTTACACAATCTTGCCTGTATGAACCCTGATGCGGCATTTCATCTGGGTCTTCTTTGTTTGCCAAAGTACTCTTTTAGGAATTTCCAGTATAGAAAGGCTTAACATTTCAGTCATTATCATAACTTTTTATTTGATTGTAAGTATTTTGACAAACAGTGAAGTGCGCAATGTCTGATCAAGTTCTCTGTTTCCCATCAAAAATACCTTGAAATATATAGATCTCAAATAAATGATCTGCCTCATTTTATAAATTATGAGCCTTTGGTGTACTTTTATGTCAAAAGTCAATGTCACAGTAACCAAAACAGTTTCTTGAATTAACTTCAGTACCAATTAAGCTATCTTTGTACTTCAAAAAAAACTATGAGAGAAATAGCTTAATTCTGCATTAAAGTATAACTTAATAGGACACATGTGTTTGGAATGTACTGCAACATCTAGGGATGTTATATACATGCTTGATCATCCTTTAAAACATATGTTGTGCAGTGTTTCTGCAAGACCAGAATTTTTGGGGGTCATTGATGACCCCTTGTTTGAAAATTTGGGGGTCATTGGCAAATTTAGAGGGTCAGAACTTTTTTATGTGTAATAACTTTTTATTTGTCTGCGCATGCATCTTTATAAAGGTATTTGAAGAATGTCCCATATCGTAAGATAATGGTTGTCTCCAAATTCTGTGCATGTTTTACTATCGGTAGGCTTGTGATCGACAGCTTTTGTTACATTTTCTGTTTCATGGGAATTATGCAATGTTTTGTTGCTTGTAGTTAAAGCGCTATCATTCAGAGGACAAGAAATAAAAGCGTCTGCTCACCAATTTCATGACGGGGCAGCCATTGTTGTTTAACAGTTGAGGGCTTTACCCATGCGCAGACGGTCAGTCTAAAAATAGACGTGATGCATTGGTTTCATTTCTTTTAAAATCGTTATCTTATATATTTTGGTGTATTGGAGCAATGAAAACTTTCTTTTCTAGACTACTTCTTCAAAATTTATGCTGTATAATGCCCCAAAATAGCAGCGAGAGCGAAACAAGCCAAAATTATTTGGAACGAAAGCCCATCTGTGCGAATTGCCAGTGACTTTTGACATGGGCTGTCGTCGTTTTTGAAATAAATCTGATACGTCATTGAAATCCCTAGCAAAGATATTTGTGTGCAGGTATATTTTCCACAGGAAAAATATTTATAGAGGCGTTATCATCGAGGTAAATTTGAAGTCCTCAGATCTCGGCACGTAAAGACGACAGAGTTTCGTTCTCACTGCTACTTTTGTGTGCGTCACGAAAAACGCACAGACAAACTGTCAGTGCGTCAACAGTCAATTTATTGCAAGAAACGCACTCTCGCGGAAACACTGGTTGTGTCTATTCAAAAGAAATGTCTCAATGAGACTGTTCTTTTAATTCCCCAAAAAATTTAAGAAAATTACAATTTTTCTCTCAAAAATGGACATATGTATTGACATGCTTGATCATCCTTTAAACATAGGTCCAGTTAAGGATATTTTGTGCACCTAAAATTGCATTTATTTCTTTACCCATCAATTTAAACATGTGTTTTGGGTTCTCAAAAGAATCGTCTCATTGAGACGGTTCTTTTGAGTACCCACAACATGTTAAGGTTGAGAAATAAGAAATAATTTTCCAGTTGGAGGCATGTTTAAAAATGAGACGGTTCTTTGAGCACCCCAAAAATTTAAGAAAATTACATTTTTACACACAAAAGTTTCCTTATCTGGACATATGTACGGACATGAGTGAAGTTTTCAAAATATTATTGAATTCAGGATTTTAAGCCTTCCATGAAAATTCAGCCACAAAATGCTGAAAAGGCAGATTATAGGAGGTTTTCTGAATAATTTTCAGGTTATTAAAAAACAATTGACTTTACATGAGTTTGAAATACAGTCAACCCTCTTTACAACGGCAGTGTTTATCCAGGGCTCGAAAATTATTTTTGGACCTACTCGTCCTGTGGGGCAAGTGGTCTAAATTTTTCACTTGTCCTTACTCCAGTTGAACTCGTCCTTAAGTCTGGTATTTTAAAGAGACAAAACACATAACTCAGTAACGTATTTACAATTAGTTTTAGGTGACATGTGACATCAACTGACTAGTAATATATGCCAAAGCAAATAAAACTGGTTTACACTAGTCTATTCCCTTTCAGCCATCAGACTATTCAGTCATCTGCATCAGACTGAGGTGCAGCAGCCTTTGGACCCCTCGGACCAGTACATATGTGCCCCTTAATGTGTCTAGTCCCTTTACCACTGTTTAACCAGTTTATAATGCTTTCTGTGGGATTGTATTCCATAAGATCAGGACCATCAACCTTAATTCTAACAAGACTAGACAAAGCTTCCTGTTTCATGCTTGTTCTTGCAGTGGTTTTAATATTGTTAACTGAGCTAAAACCTCTCTCACATTCAGCAGTTGTTGGTGAGATTGTCAGCATAATGAGAATAAGAATCATAATATGCTTCATGTGCTGCACCTCAGCAGAATTCATAAGTCCCACAAAAGTTTCATATGCATCAATAACTGCACGGTGTAAGTTTCTAGAAATGTACATCTTGAGATCCAGCCATTCGTCAATGATTGACTCTTTTTCCTCTTGGGATAAAAGTGGTGAATAGGTATCTACCAGCTTGTCTATCTCTTCATCTCCATAAACCCTGAACTCCTCTGATTCTTTATCAGGCCATATCTGAAAATCAAACACATTGAACAAGGAATGGGGTTCTCCTCCAATATGTTTAATGAATCTTTCTTCAAGAAAGAATTCAGCAGCTTCAAGCAATGTGTTGACATCAGCCTTTATTCTGTCTGATGTATCTTGCTCTCTCCTATTCTGTTTATGTGTCATCTCATTACCCCTGAATCTTCCATCCTCTGACTCACGTAAGAATTTCCTCAGTAGTTTTCCTCTCCTGGTCTTCATCTGAATGAACTTTTCCTTTAGTTCAGTTACTCTTTTTCCTACCTCAGAAATCAAACATTTTTTCTGCTGGAAAAGAGTTGAGACTTCAGATAAGAGATTTGTCCAGTCTATCATAAAGTGAAGAAATGTGATAAACCTTTCAGATCTCATATCTTTCAAATATGCTTTTGCTTTAGGAGCATTGTCATCCCTGCCAGAAGCTACCTCTTCCAAATGAGCAATTGTAATGTCATAGTTATCAAGTAATGCCTTAAGTGCTCTATTCTGACTTGCAACCCATCTTATCTGTTGTACACCTCCATAATGTTTCAACTCTTGATCCAGTGAAACGGCTATCTCATACAATTCCCTCCTTTTCTTTGGGGAATAATAATACAGAGCAAATATCCCTTTCAGAGTTTTTTCAAATTCAGTCAGGTAATCACACCCTTTCTTGGCATCACGCACAGCAAGCTCCAGTTTGTGTGCAATGCAATGTACCACTGTAACATACCCATTAGACGTTTTATTATCATCAAGTAATTCATTTATATCGTCTAGCAATAACTTTACAGCACCACCTTTCTTACCCAAGTTGACTGACGCACCATCTGTGTTTACAGCAACAAGTTTCTCGGCTAATACCTGTTCAGTTATACCCAAGGAGTCTAAACCCTTCAACCAGCCGTCTTTCACTCCTTTCGCATTTCCCTGTTCTAAGTCATCAATGTCACCTAGCTTTGTTTGAATCTGTCCCTTACTGTCAACAAAGCGCACATAAACAAGTTCTTGCTCAATTATGCCTTTGTCAGTTGACCCGTCACCTAGAATACTAATAAATCTGACATTTTCAAGTTCTTTGGAAACGTCTTCTCTCAGCACTTCAGAAGAACTTGTCAAAAACATTTTGCAACCTTTGTCATTCAGATAATTAGTTCCAAAGTTTAACCCATTCTTTGTTTGTAAGGCACATAGTTTTGGGAACTTTGCAAAAGGCTCATTTTCAGACGCTACATAATAGGCAGTATTAAAAAGTTTTTCATAAACTTCACTGTTCTTTTCATCTGCCTTTCTTGAACTTTTAGCATAATTGGTTCCACCTGGATTCTCTAGGGCCTTCTTGCGGTCTATACATGTTTGATGTTTAACACTCTTGTCATGAAATTTCAGAGTTTCTTTCCGGTAATTGGATGTAATTCCGGTAACAAGAGTGGACTTTTGGTCGGAAATCGTCTGGAATTCACGACATACTTGACAAAACAATGTACTGCCATCAGTGCCAACCCAATCATACTCTTCCAACCAAGTTTCAATTATAGTTCTTTTTCTGTTCTTTTTATTATAGCTTTGTTGCTGTAATTTTCTTTTCTCCCGCTGAGCCTGCTCTTTATCCTTCTCTTCTGAATCACCCCCACCCTGGAGGCAGAATTTTCTGATGTCACCCTGCTTTGACATGTTTTGTCGTCTACTTTTGATATCAAAATAGGCTTGCTTGATCAATCAATCGATGTAAGCTGTTTAGCAATCAATACTAAAAACTGCCTAAAAATACTATGTACAAAAAGGTTTTAATGAGTTCAAACCAGCATTATGCAGGGGATCTTGCGGTATCCTGTGGTAGCCTGCGGTAATCAGACTGACCCCCGATTTCGTATACAGATATAAAATCCGGAAAGTCGGCTTTATCAGGGCTGTAAAACATGCTAGTTAGTTCTTTTTTTTTTTCCTCAAAAATAATTACAAAACCAAAAAAATCTCCTCGTCCTGTCGGGCTAGCAAATGGCAATTTCCACTCGCCCTTACCGAACTTCCACTCGTAAATACGAGCGGACGTGTACAATTTTCGAGCCCTGTTATCCCCAAATAATTTGATGTTAAACTGAATTCCTGTTGTAATTAACTCAAATTCAAGCTAAACTGGTACATTTGTGCAAATACTACCGACATTGTAAAGAATTTTGCTATTATAAAGAGTGTCAGTATATAGAGTTTCACTGTAGTTTATATTTTTGCAGACAAACTGCAAAGTTTTAAGATTTGAATTTCTGGAGTTTGAAAATTTAGAACTTTCCCACCAATACTATGTATGTAATTTATGCAGTGAAACCTGTCTTAAGCGGCCACTCAAAAAGGCCGAAAATTGGCTTTCAAGACTGAATATGGCTTAATCAGAGCAACAGATAAGGATTTGGGTCAATTAGATTTCACTACAAGATTTTTTTCGCAAATAGTTTTTTCAGAATTCCTAATAGTTTTATTTAGTTTTTTCTAACCGTTCATTATTTACTCTTTAAAACTTACTGGACTCTTCAATGACCTGATGGACCACATCTGCCATTCATATGATAATTCTTCTGCCTGTCAACTGTTCTTTTGTCTGTCTGTCTGTTTGCAACTTTCACCTATTTTCCTGATTCATCTATGACTTTGGAAGTCAGATCAGCAAGGATTTTACTCACAATAGTTTTTTGCTGTAGGTTTCTGACGGGTAACAAGCCCAATAATGCTTTAGGAGCTTGTAGTTGGAACTTTTTGGTTCTGAATGCGCCCATTTAGAAGTCGACATTTTGGAAGCGAAAGCGGAAACGGAAACTTTGATTGGTTACTACTAAAACACAGAATAGTACCGGAATTAGTCAAACTCCTGACAGTGGCTGAAATTACGTTTTCGGAAGTATACCACTATTGGGGAGTTTAGAATTTAATCCGGTACTGGTCCACATTTTAGTAGTAACTGTTAACCATTGTTTCCGTTTCCGGTTTCATTTCTAAAAAGTCGATCGCAAATCAAGGAAAAATATTCAAACTACGAGCTCCTCTAGCATTCACAGGTTTGTAAACCATCAGGTACCAATCCAAAACACTAGCGCCATCGGACTTGGGTCATCAAAACGATCAGATGATCAATCATAATTATTTTTAGCTCACCTGAGCCGAAGGCTCATTGGTGAGCTAATAGTATACCAGTGACTCCGGCGTCCGTCGTCCGTCCGTCCATCGTCTGTCAACATTTTCAAACATCTTCTCCTCTGAAACTACTGGGCCAATTGAACTCATATTTCATATGGAGACTCCTTAGGATGGGGGAACGAAAGTTTGTTCAAATGGTCATGGTCACATGACCAAGATGGCCGCCACGCCGATATATGGTAAAAACCCTTAAAAAATCTTCTTCTCCAGAACCAGAAGGCAGATGACCTTGGGACTTGGTATGTGGCATTGGGGTTGTGGGGCCTACCAAGTTTGTTCAAATGATGATCCTAGGTTGACCTTGACCTACTTAACGTCAAGGTCAAATTTGCTTCCTAATGCATTTAAATGGGAAAATTTCTGAAAAGTTGATTTTTTTGAAAACTTTGGAAGCTTTAGTCATTATTCTCACATGATATGTTTAACCTAATGAGACAAGGCTATAAATAAGTTTCAAGGTTCACGGATGACCTTTGACCTTTCAGCTTAGGTTGCTCATATTGGAGTCCCATCAATATATTAAAACATGTTTTTCTCACAAACCATTGGCCCAATTGTCAAATTTCATGTGAAGACTCCTTATGATAAGTTAGCCAAAATTTATGCAAAATTTTTTGGTCACATGACCAAGATGGCCACCACGCCCATATATGGTTAAAACCATTTAAAAATCTTCTTCTCCAGAACCAGAAGGCTGATGACCTTGGGACTTGGTATGCAGCATTGGGGATATGGGGCCTACCAAATTTGTTCAAATGATGAACCTAAGTTGACCTTGACCTACTTAACATCAAGGTCAAAGGATCATTGACACTTGCTATGGGTAAATGCCTATGGTTTTCAGTAAAAATAAAAGTTTGTCAATCGTCCCTTTCTTCACCTTAAAGCTGCCCTGACCTGAGTACTTTATGGCTGTGAAATCCGTTTTCAATATTAAATGCTTCAAAGATGTAAAATTTTGGGTAGAACAATCAGTTTTACATTATAATATATAGAAATCCGAAAACATTTTTTAAAATATCAGCCCATAAAATGCTTTTTCTACCAAATAAGAAATTACTGACAGTAATGAAGTTCTCTAGAACCAACCTCCTAAATTGTTTTGTATTCTGTGCTAGTTTAATATAAAGTACTTAAAGATTAAAAGTAGAATTAGCAAGGTTTTATGCATTTTTTCATAAGAAAAAATCTCACTGTTATTAAATGACACATTCTTTTGCAAACGTCCTGTACTTATCTATTTGCATGCTAGGGAATTGTTCATGTTTTTATTTTCGTCTGCTGACTTTCTTCAAAATTAAGTTTTTTTTAAAAATGAACCACCCAGGACCACCATCGGAGTATCAAATAGTTTGGATCCAGATCAAGACCGACATTCTGTTGGTCTTCATCTGGGTTCAAACTGTTTGCAAAAGGCTATTGGCAGACGAGAGAATTATCCACTGGCATGCAAAGAGTTATAACAGGTAAATACTTTAGTGTTCAATATATTGTCTTATATAGGGATATACATGTATATATATACCATAAATATTCGGACACTTTAAATACATTTAACATGCTATGCCCTTTAAACAAAGCAAAAGTAATATTCAAAGGATCTAGTTAGAATCAGTTTTACTTTCCAATGCTAAATGGGACACTTTCTTTCCTTCAAAAATATTTATTTCTTTTGTTGAGCTTTCATTTTTGAATTATTTACGGTACATGTAGTCAAAAATGTACAGGTAACTTCTAAATTATCTCCCCAAAATCATTTTATTACAAAACATATTTTGTTTTTAAAACAATTTCATCAATTATCGTGATCTGTTGATACTCTGCATATGGTATTTTCCATAGATATCACCATGCCTACCAAATAAATCAAGAAAACATGCAGAAATCACTTTTTAAACCACTTTTTATTTTCATGAAATTTCAGACCCCCTCCCCTTTCTACCCGCCATAACTCTCGAGTGCGTAGGAATTTTGAAAATATTTTGCTAGCTGGCTCTTGCCATTAGATTCACCTATTGCACTGATACTACATGCACCACACTAGAAGCTCAAAAGCAGCGTTCTGGGAATCAGAAAAATAGGCGTATAAGGCCCAAACCGTCAATGATCCTTTGCTTCCTAATGCATTTAAATGTGATTTTTTTGAAAATTTAATTTTTTGAAAACTTTGGAAGCTTTAGTCATTATTCTCACATGATATGTTTAACCTAATGAGACAATAGCTATAAATAAGTTGACCTTTAACTTTTCAGCCAAGGTCGCTCATATTGGAGTCCCATCAACACATCAAAACAGTTTTCTCAGAAACCACTAGGCCATTTGAACTCAATTTTCATATGAAGACTCCTTATGATAGGTTAGCCAAAATTTATACCAATTGTACTGGTCACATGACCAAGATGGCCACCACGCAAAATTTTGGTTAAAACCCTTTAAATGTCTTCTCTGGAACAAATGGCCTTGGGACTTGGCATGTATCATTGGGGATGTGGGCCCTACCAGATGTGCACAAATGACTAATCTAGGTTGACCTTGACCTACTTATGGCAAGGTCATATTTGATTCCTAATGCATTTATTTGGGAAGAATCTTGTATTAAGTACCAAATGTCAAGCTGACCTGTGACCTTTTATCCAAGGCCACTCATTTGGACTGCCACACACCTATCTAAACATCTGTTTCTCAGAAATCACTGGGCTGTTTGATGGATTATTCATTAGATTGTTTAAGTCACTTGACCAAAATGTCTGCAACCCCCATATATGGTTAAAACAAAAATTGTTCCATTATAAGCTGTAGATGACCTTGACCTATTTTAACATCATTAAGGAGATCAGGTGAGCCCCTCAGGACCTTCAGGTTCTCTAGTTTTCCTTTTGCAATTCGTTTTCATACGATGGTTTTTTTTTAATTTAAATTGTTTTTCTGTAAAATAATTCGTAAAAAACAATAAAACAACCTTTATCTGTTGCTCTGCTTAATGCAGGTCAAAAGCATTGCAGAATATTCTGCAATACTTTCGACCTTCATTACATTTGTTGTTAAGACGTTTTGTCTATTTTTGAGTGGCCGTTTAAGACAGGTTTTACTGTAGTGAATAAAATCCTGCCTTGTATGTTTCAGGTTAACCTTCCAGTTCAACCCTTCTTCAAGAGTGTATGGTTTCTCTGTCATAGACCTGAAACAAGATGGGGAAGATGAGGTATGGCTTCATTTGAGCCGTGACATGTGATTTCCAACAATGTGGCATTTCGACAAGTGTAGACTCAGACGAGCCTGTGCAGCCTCCTTTTTAGCTGAGAAATTCCAAATGATGTTCAGTCAGTAGATTAACAGTCAAAAATATTCAAGCGACAAGCAAAGGCTCTGATCAGACTGCGCATATGTGCAGGCTGATCTGAGGCTCTGCTGGTCTCACATACCACATTGTTGGAAATTCCATGCCACGGCTCATTTGTTGTTTCCTAGTATATGGGCCTGGAGGTGACAAAATGTGTCTAAGGGGTCTCTGACATGGTAAGACTAAAATCAGCCTCCTCAGCTACAGAGACTAGATAGCAAATGGAAATTTCATCTGTTGCAAGTTTAGATATGATACTTTCGAATAAGCGTATAACAAAGGCACTGATCAGACTGCGCAGATGTGCAGACTGGTCTGCGGCTTTGTTGTTCGCAAGCCACACCCTAACCTCCTGACAGCACTTCGGAGCAAGTTCAGTTTGTCAAATACACTTTAGCCCAGGATAGAGCATATTACAGCGCAGTTCCTTTATAACACTATATTTGGGGTCCATAGAAATGGACCATGCTATCAATGAATTGGTCATTTTCCTATAATTGCTTTGTAAAATACCATGGTAAAACTTTTGGTAGCCACAGCATGACTGTTATATCCAATTTTGTGATATATTGAGGAGTGTTATAAAGGGACTACACTGTATCATATAGACTGGGGAGCTCAGTGGTAGAGTGCTTGACTCGAGACCGAAGGGCTGCTGGTTCCAGCCTCACCGATGTCACTGCGTTGTGTCCTTGAGCAAGAAATTAATCCTTGCTTTGTACTGGTTCAACCCAGGAAGACCCGTCCCGACATAACTGAAATATTGTTGATAGGGACTTAAAGAATCAAATCAAAAAAAGAAATGGTATGGATTGGATATAGTAAAGATAATTTTTGCTCGCAAAATTTGGAATTTGATGTAGACAAGTTGTTTGAAACTGATGTTATTCCTGAAAGAATATTTTGAAAAAATGTAATGTTGAAAAAAATCTACAGACGTCAAAAAAAACATGAAAAATTACCCAGCATGCAAAGATTTCAAAATCTTAGTGTGGGTGTCTGGGTAATAATTTTGAAAGGTTAGAATTGGGATGTTTTGGGGACTCTTTCGTTGCAAGTGGGGACTTTTGTCATCTGCTGATAACCTTTGCAAACACTTTGGACCCAGATCAGGACTAACAAAACGTCTGTCCTGATCTGGGTCCTAAGTGTTTGAGACTCTGATAGTGTTACTGTAAGTTTTTTTGAAAAAGTTAACTTTGAAAAAAGTCAGCAGAGGACTACAAAATGCATGAAAAATTACCCAGTATGCAAAGAGTTAATAAATTTCAAACAAATTAGGGGATAACTGTATTCAAAATTTTCATTTGGGAAGGTATATCGTAGGATATACAGTCGGAAATTTAGTTTTACTGCGACACCCGAGCGGAGCCGTAAAACGTGATTTCCGAACGTATAACCAACGATATACCTCCGCAAATGAAAAATTATCCCCATTCTAATGCACTTCTGCAGTCTTGCTCAAATTGGAGCGTTGCAAGCTGCATAAAGCCGCAAGTCATCCAACGAAATGTGGCGTAATTAATGTTTTAAAACTATTTCAGACAGTATATCGCAAATTTTTGACGTTATCCAATCAAACGTCGCATTACAAAAGCAAGTGCATTAGAATCTGTGTTTATTGCAGGAGGTGACTTTACAGAACGTAGAAGAATATGTGGATTTAGTGTATGATCTGTGTCTCAACTCTGGTATTAGAAGACAGATGGATGCTTTCAGAGGTTTGTATCATTTCATTGCTTTTTCCCAGGGGCTGCGGGTTCGAGCCTCACCGGCATCACTGCGTTGTGTCCTTTAGCAAGACACATTAATCCTAGCTTAGTACTGGTTCAACCCAGGAAGACCCGTCTCGACATAGCTGAAGAAATGTTGACTGGTATGTAAAGAATCAAACAAACAAAATTGCTTTTTCCTAAGCAGCCTGTCAAGACTTGTCGTCTGCTCCTTTCGTCTGCTTATTTCCTAAGTTAGCCTATATTGCAAACAATATGGACCCAGATGGGAGCAGTCTGATCAGGGTTCATATTGTTTGCTTCCATGACAAAATCTAGTCTGAAGTGCACTTGAATATATGCAGCAGATGTAAAAAGCAGACATTTTCAGGATAAAAAGATAGTGGCGGGATAAGGCTTTACCAAATAGACAATCTGATTAAAACCCGATCTACGCTTACTATGTCCGCCGGTAGATCTGACACTGACCCGTGATAGGTCATCTTCTCTGACGTCGGTTTTCCGGATTGTTCTATTTTTGAATCAACCAATCGCTGCTTGCATTTGATAACACACTTCGGGACGCAATACACACAGCAAATATTGGCGGTTGACGTTCAGCAAAGAAATTACTGCTGGATCGATTGGATATTGAACATTAAAAAAAAGTCACAATGATAATATATCTTTGATGGTATATTGTTGCAAAAAAAGACTGCACAGCGATTTCCCTACCGAAACCCTTGTCGCATCAGCAGTGCTATCCCCAAAGAGAACCCGCAAAGTAATTTTTCCCAAAGAGAGCCCCTCCAATCTATCTAGACTTGTCCATTATTTATCAAGGGAGATATTTATGCGGGCAAGGGTCAACCATTTTACCAGAACTAAGTTGCATTTGTTACACTTAAATTGTTGCTTTTCAATCTTTATAATACTGTTTTCATTTGGATTTGGGCTCTGGTCTACGGTAGGGTTTTTCTGCTTTATACAGATACATGTATGCATATCTACCGTGTACGAAATGAGACATTCTGTTTTTCCCACGGTGACTGTGTAATGCATCGTGTAACACAGCTTGGGAGCATTCTAAAATAAATACCTGAAAGATTCAGAATCTAGGCTGGATGGTGACCTGTCTGAACCCAGGACGGGTGGGGGGTGGGGGCACTCTGGTATACTTATATTACATGTCAAACATTGAGGCTTGGCCGATTTTTCTGGCAGACTTACAAAAGTGGGTGGTAGGGTGGTGCACTCTCTGATCATGCAGCTTTCAGAGAGGTAGCACTGACATATTTGGCCTGTTGACAGGATAAAAGGGGCAAATTTGGGAGGGGACAGGGCCAGGCCATTTTAGTCTGATTATCCCATTCTTTTCTCTCTCCCTCTCTCTGGGAGAAGTCCCAACATGACTGAAATATTGTTGACTACCTTATGCACCAGTCATTTGTATCCACTGCTCCCCCACCTTCGGGGAAGGGTGGGATAATAACTTTTCACTTTTCCTTGGTATAAGCCCCACCTTGTGGGAACAAGCTGATGATAACAACCCTGCTCTTAGCTTCAGGGTTAAGTTTCTCAATGTAATAATCCTGGCACTGCGGCCGGGGACAATCAAAAAGTAATTACCCTACACCTCTGCCCATCTATTCCATGGCTATCCGTGTAGGTTGGGGGCTGTGGATACAAATGACTGGTGCCTTAAGCATTAAGCCTTAATCAATGACAGGCTTACAAGTATTCATAATTGCCTATTTTCTTTTACCTCTTCCTAATTTTTTCCTACTCTTATTAAGAAAATTCCTACTATAAACTTACTATTCCTACATTTTTTGTGATAAAATGCCATATTCATAATTATTATACTTATAATTGATATTCAGAATTTGCAGCATTTTAACCCTACAGTTTCTAGGGGCCTAGGCGCAGTAAACCTCTAGCCTTATAAATAAGGAGACACATATTTAGTGGCTTCCAATCTTGTTATGGTTGTCAGCTGCCACATACACATTTTTCTGCCACTGTGGGGTTACTTTTATTTTAGAAAAAGATGTTAATTTAGAGGGAAAAGTCCTACTTTTTATCATCAGATTCCTTCTACTTTTCTTCGTTTTCCGCTTGTTCCTACTTTTACATCAAAAGCCACCTATTAAATATTTTAAGACCAATGAAATTTTTCATAAATATTGGTACAATAAACAGGTTAAGTCAGGATGGTCCATTGTATATATTGAGGGGTTGAATGTTAAAAATGTATTTCTTTCAGTGCAGACCTTGATGAAATGCCACATCATGTGGCATTTCATCTGGGTCTTTACTGTTTGTCATCTGAAGTACCTGTTTTGTGGTTTCTGGTGAAAAAACATGCTAAATTTTCAAATATTTTCTTGATATGCCTGATATGTTTTTGTAAACAGTTGATGCTGGTGCTCAGCCTATGTAGCAAGAACAATTGAAAGTAGCTCCCCACTTTCTCATGGGGATTAGAACCTATTTGGTCCATCAAAATTTCAAAAGGCCCATATAAAATAAAAAAACAACTTACATGCAATGGCTAAATTAATCAGAGTAAACCTTTGAATGGGAATTATTTTGAGAATACACTAAAAGCTGGTCAGACTTTGATGTGCAATGCAATTTATCTCTCTCATCAAAAGCCACATGCAACTTTACTCTGCCTATTAACCCTTTTATTAAAGACCAATGGAATTTTCCATAAAGTTTGAAATATTTAAGTCAGGATGGTCCATTCAGTGATTCATTTACAATTTTGGGCTTATGGGTCCTGGGACTCGCTGTTTCCAATATCAATGAGTCCCAACTGCAAACTTATGAGTCCAAAGCACTATTTTTAATGACAAGTCTGCAATACTATTGCATCCCGGGCGCAAAAGATGCAGGATGCGCAGGTAACAAAATCACTGTCCATTATATATATTGAGGGGTCAAAGGTTATATTTCCCCAAAAATGTTGTACTTCTTTCCCTGAAGATAGATTTTGTTTTACCAAACTATGCAGACCCTGATGAAATGTCACCATCATATGGCATTTACCTATCTAGGTTGTCACTGTTTGTCAAAGAACCTTTTTAGTGGTTTCTGGTGGAACAGAATGGCCCAGGAATATTTTTTTGGCATGCTAAATTTTCAAACATTTTCTTTGTATATCTGATATGCCTGATTTTTTTTGTAACCAGTAGATGCTAGGGCCGTGCCTATGTAGCACGAAAATTGAGAGTACCCCCGCTCCCTCCTGGGGACTAGAGTAGAACCATATTTCGAGAAAACTATTTGTAATAAGCTAAAGTGCGTCATTTTTGGCTTGGCTCCATATAATTATAAGCTATCCAACCTATTATTAAACTTGCCCTGGTGATTTTTGGGTCCATTACAATTTCAAAAGGCCCATATAAATTCAAAACCTTGCATGCATTTGAATGGGAAATTGGCTGAAATAATCAGAGTGGGTGCATATGACAGAATCTTTAAATGGGTTTTAATTTGAAAATGCATGTACTGTACTGTCAACACATTAAAATCTGGTCAGATTTTCACAGGGATAATCCTGGGATGAACCCAATCCATTTTGTGAGAAAACTATTATTGTTTTGCTAAAATGGACTTATATTTTTGCCTGGGCCCATGTATAAGCAATTCAAATATCATGTCAATTGTGCTCTAATGGGGATTTTAAGGATTCTTGGGCCCATCAAATTTTGCAAAGGGCCCATGAAGATTTCCAAAGGCCCATTAAATTTGGAAATTTGCATGTATTTGAATGGGATATGGGCCATTTGCCCATTTTAAGGGCCCATCATCATTTTGGACCAGGATTATCCCTGATTTTGATATGCAATGCAATTTACCTAACTGTCCTCTGTGAAGTATATTTGTGCAACTAAATATCAATCAATGAGAGCCACATAAGGATCAGTTATGCAAAGTTTGTTTAAATCAAACAAACAGTAAATCATGTGATGCTGTTTGAAGCGAATTGTTGAGGATGTCCAAATCCTAAATTTGCAGAAAACTTTTGAAGGGGAAAATTTGTAAACACTTTTCATTTGAATACCACAGACTTAATGGATTATAGCCTTCCCTGATTCTTTCAAATCCATTCATCACATTGGGTTAAATTAAGACACTGTCACACCTTCATGATACATGTAGATGTTTGCATGTACAAAATGGATGTAAACAAAAACAAAGTGACACGGCCACTAACTTTAAATACCTTTTTAGCATTTGGGATATTGTTCTTTGTAGATAAAGACATATTAATAAATGTACAGTATAGTTAACTCCTAGGTTATCTGCTGATGAACAAACAAATGTGGTGAGATATTTTAATAAGAAAGTAATTTTTAAGGTTTGAATTTTCCTTATTTGTCTTAGGCCATGTATGGTGTAGCAAGTTCTGACAGTTCTTGGTCCTGCCAGAAATTATAATGGGCTGTCACTGTCACAAGGTCATGTGGGTGCAATGAGTTGGTATGTGATTGTGGAGTTTTCGGATCATTTCCAGGCATACCTTATTTTTTCTTGCAGTATGCTAAAAAAAAGTACACCATATACACCAAAACCCTGTGTACTGGTACTAAAAGGTAGACATTAAATAGTATTTTATTCTACAATTTTGAATTTTACACAGAAATTTTCACCCAAATGAAATTTTTTGAAAGAGATATTCTTAAGCTACTTTTAATAGGCCATCCTTAAAAATATATTTGTTTGCCGCGCTCCTACCCATCAATTTCAGTTTGGGTAGGTAGGTAGGTATTTTTATTTATTTTTTAGAAATTTAGCATAGTTTTATGACCTTCTTTCTATCACTTTAAGAGGTCTACAAATGCTGTAAATAAGGTAAGAATGCATATAATAACAGTCTCTGCAACAGTTTCTTTAATTAAAATACATCGTTTAATGATTTAAAGAAGGGTTTGTTAACAAAATTAGAGAAAAACAAAAAATAAAATAAAAAAAAGATTCTCAGAAAGACAGTAACATTTTTTGGGTAGGGCCTGTTTTGGGTGGTTAGGCACGGAAAACCAACATTTTTTAAGGTCGGCCTGACATGAAAACAAAAAAAAACTAAAATTGACAGATATCAATTTGCGAGACAATAATTGTTGAAGTTTTCTTTAAACATTATAAGAAATCATTTCTTCCAGAAAATGCATCAGTTTGTAGTTGATGCCTTGGTAACTGCTCGGATGGGTCCGAGTAACTGGTACCAAATTTTAATTGTCACTCTTTTTTTTTATTTTTTTTTTATTTTTTATTTTTTTTTTTAATTGTCACTCTTTGGGGTACTTCACTTGTCGTGATCATCTTTTGATGAAATCCCCAACAAACTTTTCTTACTTGACTGATATAGACAAGGAATTTTACAATTTTTTGGTTTTGTTTTCCACTGTAAAAACAGTTAAAACCTGGTGTCCCTTTTGTGGGACATTGACAAACAGTGCAGAGCCAGATCAGATGCACTGATCAGAATTTCCACTGATAAGGGTAAGAATTTTTTATAAAAATTTGAATATAAAAAAGAAAAAGACCATCCAACTACCCTTAAAATAGAAATGGACTTGACCAAATTGTAAGCATGAGAAATTCCATTAAGCTTAAATCAGTTAAGTACAGCAGTTACTAGATTTGGAAGCATCATCATATCTTTGTCTGAGTTGTTGTTGCTAGTTTTGTTAGCTGTTTGTTGTTGTTGGTGGGGGGGGGGGGGGGGGGGGGCACAGATCCTTGGGGTCAGTAATGAAAAAGAGAAGCCCACTTCAAACCCCTGAAACGTTTACATTCTTACAATTTCTTATCTAAAATATGTTATTTGGTTTGCTTGAATCTTTACAGATGCTAGAAAAATTGACCTAGAACATATGGAAATCATTTAAGAAAAAAATGCAAGCTTATTTCTCACGATGAAAGAGGGGGGGGGGGCTTCTTTTTCTTCACTGACCCAAAGTGTATGGGGGGGAGCATGGGAAATTTTCTGACAGCTTTGAAGAAATTTTCAGCTCGCAAGGGTGTAAACAGTTATAAGGAGAAATGGAAAGTTGTTGCTTCGAAAGAAACAACATTGACTGCATGTCCAAGTTTTATTCCCGATCTACTGCAATCCGAGCTGTAAATGTCTGATTTCTTCTGTAAAGCGCAGCCTGTAATTGTTTAGCTACTTGATATTATTCGCATCTTCTGAATTCAATTCTACCTGACAAAATGCAGAAACAGTAACAATGCGAATGTGTGTTGTCACTCACCGGCATTTTAAAGATGCCGCCATGTTTGTTTACCTATCGTCAAGATCGAATGGAAAACAACCGAAGGCGAACGAACATCGATTTTTCGCTTCCAGATTTTTGGAAGCTGCAACGTGATTGGTCAATTCAAAGGTCGCCAGAAGACGAACGTCTACGGGTGGGTGTCAGATCTAGCTGTGGCTAGATCGGGTTTTAATCAGATTGCCAAATAGAGTACCACAGACAACACCTTCAGATACTTTTACTACTTTAAAAAGACAAATAAGACTTGATATTACTTGTGAATCATCTGCCAGCTGCTCCCACATTCTGCCTTCTGCCAGAACCCACATTCTGCCTTCTGCCAGAACCAAATATTAGAATGAGTCATAGTTTGAAAAAATGTCAACACTCTATCAATGTATGAGAACTTCTATCAACTCTGTGAAGCACAACAACAGCTATTGCCACCTCTTAATAATCTGGACCGAAACAGATCCTTTCAAAACTGAGAGAACCTACAAAATTTGAAAACAGCAAACTCATTGAAAGGCTTGTCAGACGAGTATATTAGTAAAGACCCATATCCGAGTCTATACTGTTTGTGTGGGTCTTATCGCAGTTACTATACATGTGCATTGGGTGCCATTTTATTTTTTTCAAAAAACAAGTTGAATTTCTCATTTTTCAGATGGCTTCAACCTTGTTTTGCCGATGGAGAAACTTCATGCCTTCTCTCCAGCAGAGCTGAGCTCTATTTTATGTGGAGATCAAGCCCCCAACTGGACGAGAGAGGATATTCTGAATTACACAGAACCCAAGTTGGGATACACTAGGGACAGGTTAGTGTACATATCATGGTTGAAAGTTTTCAGGATTATTCCTGAATTCAGGATTTTGAGGCTGACTTTCCACAGAAAGTCAGCCTCAAAATGCTGAATGAGACAGATTAAACAACTTCTCTGATTTATTTTCAGTTTTTCTATAGACAATTAACCATTTTAACTTGAAACTGGCAATACATGTTGTAAACATAATGCAGGTTTTAGAGATGAATTTCTAAAGTTCAGGATTTTTACAGGTTAGTGTACATATCATGGATGAAAGTTTTCAGGATTATTCCTCAATTCAGGATTTTGAGACCGACTTTCCACAGAAAGTCAGCCTCAAAATGCTGAATTAGACCGATTAAACAAGCTTCTCTGATTTATTTTCAGTGTGTCTGAAGACAATTGACCATTTAAACTTGAAATTGTTATTGCTTTAGAGGCCTACTGGACATAATGCGTTTTGAGTTTCGAAAGTTCAGGATTTTGGAAATAATTAACTTTCACCCATAATATATGGACCTCGTCGCAAGACAGCCCGATTTTGTTGTTAGCTAAGGACAAAGGTGCTGACCAGCCTGTACATCTGTGCATTCCGATCAGGACCTTTGTAGTTTCAACGGGAGTCCAAACCTCGTAACTCTGATTTTTGCCAAAACGACTTTTTGTCAACGCGGGAATACCAAACGCATGGCGCACATTCTGTCAAATTCTCGTAGCTCTAGACGAATTAGAACCCCCTTAAGAAGCATCAATCATGCTTCAAAATATCGTATCTATAAAAGATACCATTATTTGGGTGCTCATTTTACCAAGATACGATGTTTTGCCATGAAAAAGATGCTCAAAATGTTGTAACTGGATTGTTTACCACGAAAATATGCTCAAAATGAGGTAATTCAAGTGAAACTCTTCATAATAACAGTGAAATCTTTATTGGAAGTTCAAAACACCAATAACAGTGAATTTGGATGTTACTAAATATAATCCTGTCTGACTTTCAGCAATATAGGACACTCGTAGCAAAAGTTATTCAGTTTTTTGTCTCTCCTGAAAAATCAAAGATACAAGTTTTTGACTCCCGACCGACGATTTACTCCCTGGAAGATATAATCTGAGCCTTTGCTTTTAGCTTATGCCATATTACAAAATCTCTTGCTGACCCATATCTTAAAATTCTTTTTACATCTGGTTTTGATTGGTAATTTTCCCACATCATAATTTATTAAGCCATAAATTGAAAAGCAAAAATATCATTTTTTATGTATTTCACGGGGAATTATGGACAATATGTGAAAAATCAAAACCATTCGTTTAAGCATCAGGACTTATGGCATTTATTCAATGAAATCTTCATATTGTGTCGAAATTTATTTCATGTTTTGAAATAAGTTAAATATTTCCAGCTACTAAAATTAGAAGTCCCAAAGTTGGTGCAAACTGTTT
Organism: Loripinus fragilis; assembly: GCA_964019695.1. Lineage (NCBI taxonomy): Eukaryota > Metazoa > Mollusca > Bivalvia > Lucinida > Lucinidae > Loripinus > Loripinus fragilis. Next base: position 85,810,151 of record OZ026514.1, read on the forward strand.
AATGAAGTGTTACTGCCTTGAGAATTGAAAAAATTATAAGCTTAGAAGTTGTCTCCCCTAAAAGTGTATTAATAGCCCTTAATAATATGACAAACTTTGTGTGAATTTCAGTCCGTGCATCCAGAAGCTGATCAACGTCCTACTCGGTTTGTCGCCGGATGAGCGAAAATCTTTCTTACAATTTACTACAGGGTGTTCATCATTGCCGCCAGGCGGACTCGCAAACCTTCACCCACGATTGACTATAGTGCGGAAAGTTGATGGGGATGACAAAAGTTTCCCATCTGTGAACACTTGTGTACATTACTTGAAACTGCCAGAATATTCCACGGAAGAAATTCTACGAGAAAGACTTCTAGCAGCTACTAAAGAAAAGGGCTTTCATTTAAATTAAGAATTTATTGAATTTTGATGTTCTTTAAAATGTCTAGTGTAAATATCATAATGACTTGTAAATTTTTGTACCAATTGATATTTCAATTGAATCACTTAGGTCCAGCTTAACACAATATTTGAGTGTAAAATAAGGGGATAACTGTATTCAAAATTTTCATTTGGGGAGGTATATCGTTGGATAAACGGTCAGAAATTTAGTTAGTAAAACGTGATTTACGACCGTATATCTGACGATTACCCCACCACACAACCCCTCCCCATTAATATGGTTATCCCCATTCTAATGCATTTCTGCAGTTTTGTCTCAAATTGGGGCGTTGCAAGCCACAAAAAGCTGCACGTCATCCGACAATATGTGACGTAATTGATGACGTCAAGCTATTTCCGACATTATATCACCGAATATACTGTCGCAAATTTTTGACATTATCCAATCAAGATGTTGCATCACAAAAGCAAGCGCATTAGAATGTAAAATTGTGATTATTTTCTCATCCATCATTTTTAACGTTTGTTTTGGGTGCTAAAAAAAAACATAGAAGAGGGCAGTAGCTTAGTTGGTAGAGTGTTAGGCTTGGAATTGAAGGATCTCTTGTGGGTCTCACTGGAGGCTCTGTGTTATGTCCTTGGGCAACACACTTTATCCTCTGCTTAGTACTGGTTCAACCCAGGAAGACCTGTCCCGACAAAACTGAAAAAGTGTTGACTGAGATGTAAAGAATCAAATCAAGCAAACATATACTTTGATAGAAAATTATTAAGATAGTTCATCAATACATCCTATTCTCCACTTGGAACTAATGAAGTTCGATTTATCACGAATTTGATGTATATTTGTATTTACATACACACATTTTTCAAGGAAAAAATATATTTTGAGTTTCTCCACTAAAACTGTTTTGTGGTACCCCTTGGAATCGATCCATCTGGTACTTGCAAGGATTACCAACAAGATATGTTTTGTTAAGCAATAAGGAAAGCAACAGTTTGAAGGACACTCTAGGGTACTATATGACATCATTCAATAAAATCCATAAACTACTAGTGGTTTACGGATTTACGGGAAACGTTATGACGTCCATAACAATGTTGCGTACAAAATGACAAAATTATAAGGTTTTTACGCCAGAAATGAGATTTCAAAGTATTCTTAATGTCATCTAACATTCGTGCTCTTGTATTATTGAATTTATTAAAATTGTTGCGAAAAAGAGATAAAATGCTCGGCAAGCCTCGCTTTTTATCTCTTTCCCCCAAACTCAATTAATAAAATCAATAAAACATGAGGACTCATGTAAGATCCTCTATGTAAATAACTGTTAGTGTTGTGACTCTCAAACTGATGTTTACATAGTATCCTTTTGTTTTATTGATGACTGAGTTTAAAGTGTACAGGCCAGAAAGCAGGGATTTCATCAGTTTATGAACTTGGGAGTCTTCATAATTCTAGGATCATGTGACATTTAAACCCTTTTCATTCTGATGGTTTTCCCATGCATGTTGATAGAATAAGTATGGAATTGCCCATTTTGTATTTTAAGGGGTCACAGGCAGAAATTTCAAGATTATGATGCATTTCTGTCTTAAAGATTTGTTTTTATCTTTGCAAACAGTACAGACCTGACAGGACATTTCATCTGGGTCTTCACTGTTTGCCAAAGAACCTGTTTGCAGATACAGTAAAACCTGTCTTAAGCGGCCACTCAAAAAAGGACAAAACAAGACAAATTGTAGCTTAATGAAGGTCGAAAGTATTGCAGAATGCACTCTAGGAGCATTCTGCAATACTTTTGACCTGCATTAAGTGATAATCGGTCTTGAAAACCAATTTTTGGTCTTTTACTTGAGTGGCTGCTTACAACAGGTTTCATTGTATCCAGAATGAAAAGGGTTAAGTTGCTCTTTAGCAGGGTACTTTAACAATGGAAGAATCTTCTTAGAAACGCTTGGTGATATCTTTATAATGTCAATCATTAAGAGGGCATCATTTTATAAAAAGAGTCTAGGATAAGATGAGGTTTGATAATTCATGTGATTAGTCTGCTGGCAGAGTTTTCACAGGTATTAGAAAGTCCTACTTGCCCTGACATTTAATTCAAAGATGTTTCTGGCTATGAAAGGGTTAGATCAATTAAGTTTCCTCTTTTACCTCTGCCTGCTAGTGGTGACTTGTTGTCTGCTGATTACCTTTGCAAACAGTTTGGGCCCAGATCAGGATGGACAATGTCCTGATCGGACTGACCAGTGTTGCTCCTGATCTGGATCCAAACAGTTTGACACTCTGATAGTGTTCCTTAATCTTTTATTTGAAAAAGTTAGCTATGAAAAAGTCAGAATACTACAAAAAATCATGAAAATTTACCGAGCATGCAAAAAGTTGATACTTACTAATCCTGTTTCCTGTTTAAAAAGCACCTCAAATAATGTATTAATTGTAATCTAAGGTTTGCATGCTTTTTAGTCATTTGCTGATTTTTTTTTTCAAAATATTCTTTCAGGAGTACCATTAGTGTCAAACACTTTGGATCCAGTTTAGGCCCAACATTTTCTGATCTGGGTTCAAACTGTTTGCAATGGTCTCAGCAGGTGACAAAACTTGTCACTAGTGGGTAAAGAGTTGATGCAATTATTTGAGACAACTTCATTTGTCTGGCCTAAAATATTTTGCGAACAGAAACTACACTTGCAATTGGATTCCTAATATTGTAGAAAATAATAGTAAAATTTCATAATTATTGCAAATTTTTCTAACCAAACATTTTTCAAACATTTAGTCTTTATGTGCAATATCGACCCCATTATTGGTTTTGTTTTGGACATATTTTGTTTTGCAAATTTCACTTGATCATGTAGAAATATTGCTTGTCATTTTCATCATCCAATGCCAGTTGTGGAAAAACTGATGTTGCTTCACAAGTTATTTGCATGGGTGAAAGTTTTCTGGATTATTCCTGAATTCAGGATTTTGAGGCTGACTTTCCATAGAAAGTCAGCCTCAAAATGCTGAATTTAGCAGATTATAATAGCTTCTCTGATTTATTTTCATTTTACTTACAGACCACTGACCATTTGAACTTGAAATTGTTAATGTTTTATAGGCATACTGCAAGTCTTAAGATTTGAATTGCTAGAGTTCAGGATTTTTCAAATTTTGAACTTTCACCCATGTATTTGATACTAGTGACTAATATTATTATGTGCTAGATTTTGTGGAATCATTAACCTATATAAGCCTAGTGTCCTTTTTGTGGGACATAGGTAAACAGTGCAGACCAAGATCAGATGCCGCATCTGATCAGGGTCTCCACTGTTTGCCTACAGAATGTTCAATTAAAATTTGAATTAAAATGAAAAAATTCCACTCAACAACAATTAAAACAGAAATGGACTGGTCCAATTGATTGGGGCGGGAAATTCCATTAGGCATAAATGGGTTAAAATGCCAATTTTTTCCTGTCACAGCATTTTGATTTGTTTTGTTGTGAGAGGTTGGCGACTACATGCACCTCTTAACAGACTCAACTCTAACAAATAAAAAAGACTTTCCATGACATTAATTTAAATTTCTTTTTACCCTCAATCTATCTTTTGCATAGACACAATACATGTAATTGTTGTATATACATTATACACGGCACATATTGTATAGACACAATGCATTTTGGATATACACAATACATGTTGTATATACACAATACATGTTGTATATACACAATACATGTTGTATATACACAGTAGATCAGGTGGAACAAAACACAGCTTTTCATGGTAGCTAAATGCAATGGGTAATTTTGCAAAAAATTTTTTTTGGCACAGGTTTTTTTTCTTCAAAATTAACGTTTTCAAAAGTTCTTTCTGGAATACCATCAGAGTCAAACAGTGGTGCTGTGGTTGACCCAATGCACTGGTTCAGAAGGCGGGCAACAGTGCATTTCGTCATCCACAGCACCGAGGGGGTGATAGTTTTTATTGATGCACAGAAAGGTATCAATTAATTATATAACGTTGTCTGGTGGAAATTAAAGGTACATGTAGTACTTTAAGGCTCATCATGCTAGAAGGATAGTCTTTTGAAATAAAGTATATTCAGTTGTATAGTTACTCAGTTGTATAGTACTGTCTTGCCAGCCAAGAGTGACAGTGATGTCATGTTTTGTTTACTAAGTTATCAGGGACTTATAATCGATAGGTCACTTTTGACTTAATACACAAGTGATCAATCAATTCGTGTTAGCTCAGGTGGAATGTACAAGTGAATGTTTTACTTAACAATTGTAAACAAAATATTACGTCACTGTCACTATTGGTTGGCACCACAGTAACTTCACCTCATCATTTATCTCAGTGGTAGATATGATCATGTTTTCAATTGTTTGTGCTTAATAGAACACTTGTGATAATAAAATACTTTTTGATAACCTTGTTTTCCTTTTATACCCATGCTATATGTACATGTATCTTGTCCAATATTTTCACCATCTATGGTCTGTTGGTATAACACATCAACCACACAACTCGTACCTCACCAGAGATTTCTCTACCTTTCTGAAGTCAGGGCCAGGGGCCTATTGAATTTGGGAAAAAAGCTTTTGAATCATCAAAATTGGGGAAATTTGATGCAGTCTAAAAGGAGAGTTGGATGGCCATTTTAAATGGATAAAAAAGCATAATAAGAAAAAAGCAGTGTAAAGCATTTGTTGCTTTATTTGTCCTTCATAAAAGCTCATGAAAATTTGCATAAAAATGTGAATGAAATTATGTTTTCATTCACATTTTTATGCAAATTTTCATACATCTGCAACTTTGCTATTTTTGTTCCGATTTTCATAAAATTTTCACAAAAATGTAACTGATAAAGGGGCATGTGATGTAAGCCTACACTATTTAGGCCTTGGTGCCAGAAAACATGTCTTCCAGGTTTCGGACCAAGTAAGACTCAATCCAATCTGCTCAGCTACAGAGAATAGCTAGATTACTGAAAGTTTGCATGCAACTATAGTGTTTCCAGAACTTAAGTGACCCCCGTCATTTGCTAATTACTCTCTAATGGTGATTTTAATTGAAAAATAAATTAGAGAAATGAATTTAGATATAGACCGCGTAATTGAATTAATTTTTTCCACATAAATGTGAGTTTTAGTATAGGCTGGGATTAGATGGAATTTTGGCCGCTCCTCTTTGAATTAGTCCCCAAGTGAACCTAACGATATTAGTAAAACATGGCTTATACGGGTCAGTGGAGGTAATTCGTCAGTCCTACAGATAAGAGTGCGTAACAGAAAATTATTTTTCCTATTTCTCAACCAAAAAATATTTGCAAAAAATATTTGGTGTATACTCAAAACAACCGTCTCGATGATACGGTTCTTTTGAGCACCCAAAACAAGTGTTTAAACTGATGAAGACAGTCGCAGTTTCACACTAAAATTGCTTAACTGGACCAATCTTCGCGCATTAGGCTACGATTCACTGCTTATACTGACATATAAACTTCACTGTACATCTAAATCGGATGCATTGAAATGGCCTGTGTTAAAAAGCAATTCAAGTAATAGTATTGTCTAAACCTTAAATGCTGGGTTGTTGTTGTCCTCTGCTGAATTTTCTTTCGAGATAATTATTTTCTAAAAATATGTCTCCCAGTAATACAAGTAGGTTTTCAAACAGTATGGATCCAGATAATGCCCAACATTTTAGCCTGAACTTGGCTTCGGCTGTTGACAAATTTTATCAGCACAATAGCATAAGCAGGCAAATATTTGATGCTCTTGAAGTTTAATGTGTATCCCCCATTCGCTATTTCTCGTCAACTCTCTTATTTGCTTGAATTGTCGTCATAAACTCTTTACTTACTAGTGTCAGACCCAAGGGGCATGATCTGGATCCAAAATGCTTGACACTCTATTGATATTACCGGAAAAAATTAGAAAAAACAACAACAGCAAAACAAAACTGATTTTGAAAAAAAATATCAGCAGACGACAAAACCATGGCAAATCACCTGTTGACGGATTGAAATGGAAGGTATTACATGTACATGCAGGTTTCATGCTGCATGCTTTCAATACGGCACGGTTTAGGACCCATATAGACTTTTACAATTGCGTGTGTGCGTGCGTGTGTGTGTCAAAGTGATGACAAGTGAAGTCTGCGGAATAGATTTTCGTTGAATCAGCGGATATAGATATTCCTGTAGGCTAGTATATACCATCATAGCAATGCAAATATACCACTTGTATCTATAGGGGTACACATGGGTATATTCATAGGGAAAAACAACTAAGTTATTCTTTTGTACAGGGGATTTGGGCTTCATTTACAAATAAGGGCGTCTTCCAAAAATAAGTTTTAGTTATGCGGTGTGCATTTAAATGCACATGCTAAGTGCTGTTCTTCTAGGTTCAATTTAAAGCTGTTTAGAAAAAGAAAAACGGGGGTCACTTAAACTCTGGAAACACATTAGTCTAGCTATTGTACTATCCAGAAAGCGATAACAAAGATGCTGATCAGACTGCATGGATGCGCAGGCTGGTCTGCGCCTGTTCATTTGTAAGTCTGGTTTTCATGGAGGCACATTTACAAAAGAGGTCTGTTGATCAAAGCATTAATGGAGAATAAAAATACAAACAGGATTTTTCAAATTTTATTTGAAGTAAGTCCCAACAAAAGATAACAAATTGTAAACAATGCAAATATATACATACATTCAGAGTTGTAAAAATGAACTGGATAAAAAAAATACCATTAGTATCCTAACCATTCAGACAAGAGCAAAAAGATAAAAAAAAAATCAAATTGCCATCTGATAGCCATCTGTTCAGTGTTTAAACTCTTTTCCATTTCTGTACTATATTTTACACACCAAATTAGCTAGTCATAACACAGGAGCTTGTAGTTCTGTCTTTATCTCGCCTCTATCATAAGCCTCAAAACCAAAAGCTCACAATGTCACTACATAAAGAGATTATGAGATTTTTGGTTTTAGGGTTAAGAAGTGATATAAGGATCAAACTTCAAGCTCCTGTGCTCATAAGGACTTGTCCAAATTGGATAAGTGCAGTAATCCTGCCAATATTTTATTCTCCTGAAAATGTCTGGTTAATACGCCTGCTGCATATATCCAAAATTTAATGCACTCCGAAATACTTTTACGATGAAAGCAAACAATTAGATCCAGATCAGACTGCTCCTAAGGGAGCAGTCTGATCTGGGTCAATATTGTTTGCAATATAGGTGACCAAAATACATATTAACCCTTAAAGCGCCAATCAGGACTGCAGCAGACGACAAATTTTGCAACATTTCTCTTAATTTTCAGAAAAAATAAGGTATGATACTTCAAGAGAATTGTCTGCCAGCAGACAATTCTCATGAAATATCATGCCGTATTTGTTATTTTTGAAAAAGCAGCTAAATTTGAAATTGTCGTCTGCTGCAAATTAAAGGTGGCGCTTTATGGGTTTAGCAGATAACAAATTTTGTAAACGGCAGGAAAAGGGCTATGGTGTCTGAATATTCAGGGCAAATGGTTAACACATAAAAACATACAGGACACTATCTTTCCTGGTGCCAATTCTTACAATGCAATTCAACCATATAGTGCACTAATCAACGCAAACTTTGCATAATGATTGTTCACATTATTGAAGATGTGCACTTCCTTGTTTGTTTGATTTGATTCTTTACGTCCCATCAACAATCTTTCAGTTAAACAGGGACGGGTCTTCCTGGGTTGAACCGGTACTAAACTAGGATAAATGTGACTTGCTCAAGGACCACAACGCAATGACGCCGGTGAGGCTCGAACCAGCGGCCTCTCCGTCTCAAGTCAAGCACTCTACCACTGAGCCACTTCCTATTTTGTGCACATTTAATACTATTTTATATTTTTGGGAGTGTTGAACTTTTAGACATTATTACATTTCCAAGTTTTTGTTCTTTTGTATTTAAACCTTGCATACCGATTCCTGATTTATTGAAGATGTGCAGTGTTGATATATACAAACCTTGTGTACATACAAATCTCATCAAAATTCCTTGACAGGTTGGGGGGGGGGTCAATTAATTTACAAGGTTTCTCCTAAAAGATATCAATATGCAATCAGTATTTTGGTGAAGCAGGTCCAGAGCTGACTTTGGTCTTGTTTTCTCTTGAAATGGAGTCGAGTTACGCGGTAGAAAATACATTAAAATTGGTTGGAGAGACTGGAAATTCTTATCATGTTATCAGTTTTATCAACTTATCCATAGTCGAGTAATGCGTAGTTGAATTGCATTAATATATAGAAGTCCTGACCGAACTGTTAGTTTGAGATGTGATAGTATCAAGCTATGCATTGTCGAGTTAATGAGAAACCACTATAATTGTACATTTTATCATTGGCTGTATGAATCGGCACTGTGAAAAATAAGCTCAGAAGACAAACACAAAAGCACTTTTATATGTTGCAATCAACATAGTCAAGATCATTACATATACATGTATATAAAGGAATGCACTCTTTGTTGAGCATATTTAATTGTCCAGTTACTTTGCAAAACATAAGTATAATAGTATTGATGTAGACTAAGTAAATTTTCAAGATATTTCCACAACTACTGTCCTGCCAGCCAAGAGTGACAGTGACTTCATGTTTTGTTTACAATTATTAAGTAAAACATTCACTTGTACACTCCACTAGAGCTTAATTGAATCGATATATCACTTGTGCGGATAGGATTGATACACAAGTGATCTATTGATTCTAAGTCCCTGATAACTTTGTAAACAAAACATGACATCACTGATACTCTTGGCTGGCAGGACAGTAGGTGACAGATATAAACTTGAATAAAGAGTATTGTAGGAACAAGACTTGACAGTTCACATAAAATGTCTGCTGGCAGATGATGCAAATGAAGTAGTCCAAACCTTATTTTGGACAGATATCAAGAATTCTGCAGAAAGCAGCGTCACACTTGCATGGTCTCAAAATCACTTGAGCGTGAAATGTAGGTCAAAGTCACTGTATCACAGTGCGTGTTGACAAGTTAACTGAAGACAATTGCAATGTAAGGTTTGACACTTGTGGCTATCACTGCTGAAGAGAGTTACATTTTAAATTAATTGTTGACGAAGGGACGGACATAAATTTGAACCCCTATGTCACACCCTGCTAGAATCGTGTGACAAAAACGTGTGTAAAGAATATTTTAAGATTTCTTTTCTTCAACCCTTAAAGAACCAAACATGACTGCAGCAGACAACAGAATATTTTCTTAATGATCAGTAAAAAAAATGCTTAACAGTCAGGGTTCCCACAAGCTCTAAAATTCATGGAAACCCTGAAAAATCACTAAAAAAGTTGCTTGCATGAAAAAATCATGGAATTTGACAAAACCTGAAAAATCTTTGAAAAATCATGGAATTTTGTGAAATAATGACAAACTCACTACTGGTGGTTCCGAGTTTTGCATGCAAAGTCTACAAGCATGATGTTGCTGCATTCCACATTTATGCTCAGCGTGGTGAAGTTGCTGCTAAAAGGGGAGGTTGGAGTCTGAGCATTAAATAGTCATGGAAATCACATTGTTGATTATGGAAAATCATGGAAAAAAATCATGGAATTGTGTTCTGAATTTCTGTTCTGCCAGCAAATGATTCATATAAAATAGCAATTCATCTCTAATTTCAAGAATAAAATAAAATATGGTCTGCTGTTTTATAATATTACATTTGGAAATATACAGTGCAGCCCCTGTATAATGCTATGTTTGGGGTTCAAAAGAATGGACTGTATTAATGAATCATGTTATAAACAGACACTTTTACAAAAGAACTATAAGGTCATATTCCTGTAATTCCTTTGTAAAATTCCATGGAAAAAGAATTTGGGAGCCACTTTATGACTGTTATATCAAAATACAAGTTATAACGAGGTGTGTTATGAAGGGACTGCACTGCATTTCAAAGTTGGGGACATGACAACTGTAAATATTGGCCATTTTTGAGTTTCAAAATATGACATCATGTATATAGTTGTAAAATTGAAAAAGCCATTGTTGAATAAAGTCATCATACTCGACATGAGTACATAGGTTTAGATAAACAAAATTTTTGTGCGTAAAATTAGGGGATAACTGTATTCAAAATTTTCATTTGGGGAGGCATATTGTTGGATATACGGTCGGAAATTTAGTTTTACGGCAACGCGTAAGCGGAGCCCTAAAACGTGATTTCCGACCGTATATCCAACGATATACCTGCCCAAATGAAAATTTTGAATATGGTTATCCACATTCTAATGCACTATTAACATTTTTCCTTCAAAAAGACAGTTAAACTGTACTATGTTGCGCCTACGTACAGCGGCTGAGAGCTGCATAAAACCGTTTGCAAGCTGCATATATGCACTTGTCAACCAATGAAAAGCGACGTTACGTAATATACTGTCGCAAATTTTTGACGTTATCCAATCAGACGTCGTGTTACAAACTCAAGTGCATTAGAATTGCAAATGTTTTCTTACCCATTTATTCAATCATATTTTTTGTGTGCTCAAAAGAACTGTCTCATTGGGACGGTTCTTTGGAGTACCCACAACTTATGTTTTGCTCGAGAAATAAGAAAAATACTTTTCCGGTACACACTCTTAACTAAAGGCCAGTTAGTACCTTGATGGAGTTTGTGAAATCATGAGTCACTGAATAGATGACTTTCGCATTCAATAATTTTTGTCATCACCTGTGTTTAGCATGGGTGAAAAATCCCAAAATCCTTAACTTTTTAAAATCAAATCTTAAAACATGCATAATGCCTACAAATATCAACAATTTCAAGTTTAAATGGTCTATTGTGTTTAGATAATCTGAAAATAAATCAAAGAAGCTATTAGAATCTGCTTAATTCAGGATTTTGAGGCTGACTCTCTTTGTCACAAAAATAAAATATTGTAGTGTAGCATTTTATTTTTTGCTCGGTATATTACAGTTGCAATATAAGATGCATCACTGAGGACTAAACCAGAAGAGCAGGCAAGCTGTTGAGTTGTTGATACCATGTGATGTAGTGGGAAAGTCGTCTATTGTGATATGCAATATATGAATATAGACAGCAAATTGATGAAGCACTGATGATGTTCATTTATATGATAATAAAATCAACAAATTGAAGTTAGCCTTGATTATGAATTATGCTAATAAAATCGCAAATATGTTCAAGAATTCGGAAATTCATGCAATACAACTTTATGATGACAATCTTGATAAGTCAGAAAAAGACAAATAATGCAACACTACATGAATGTATGAGCATTTTGTGTGTGTGTGTGAGCAGTTAAGGCCCTGGTGAGGCCTCCGATAAGCCAAGCCTGCATATCTATGCAGTCTAATGAGACGTATCTGAGATAAGCCTAGCCTGCAAATCTATGCAGTCTCACTGATAAGCCTAGCCTGCAAATCTATGCAGTCTCACTGATAAGCCTAGCCTGCAAATCTATGCAGTCTCACTGATAAGCCTAGCCTGCAAATCTATGCAGTCTCACTGATAAGCCTAGCCTGCAAGTATATGCAGACTCACTGATAAGCCTAGCCTGCAAATCAATGCAGTCTCAGATAAGCCTAGCCTGCAAATCTATGCAGTCTCAGATAAGCCTAGCCTGCAAATCTATGCAGTCTCACCAGGGCCTTCACTTCTAATACACACAAAAATGACTCCTATATTAAAGGCTCACGCAAATATTTTAGCCCCCAGTCCCATTAAGAAGTTGTTTATGTATGTTTAAAGAGTGACTTTATGCATAAAGTAACAAAATCTCGAGCTCTGTCCAGTCACTCATATTATTAACCCTATAAGCGCCTGCAAAAAATGCATCTGAAAATGCCATCTGCTTCAGTCATATACTGGATATATTTGCTATCCTTATTGACTAATGTCAGTATAGAGGCAAGATCAGACCGTTCCTGCTGCTCTGTTTTTGGAGTGGCTACTAAAACATTTCAGCAGATGACAAAATAGACAACATTTGTTGTTTAGGACATTAAGGGTAGAAAGCTTCATGTCCAAGGATAACAAAATCACAATTGGTGATATGAGCCATGTCGCCAGAAAACAAAAATGCTCAGCTACTGATGGGTGCCCTTGCATTTGCACTTTTTGCAAATTGCGATATCTTATGCACACTTTTTGCGATTTCAATTGCACCATTTTCACACCCCAATCAGGAGCAATTAGTGGCCGTGAAACAATGACTTGTACAGGTACCTGTGCCTGTGCAATGAAGTCAGTGAGGTTTTCATTGATGGTACTTTTAAATGTTGTGCAAAGTTCTTTCTTCAAATGTACAATATACATGGATTATGCAGTGGACATTATGTTCCTTTAGTGTTCATGTTGTTGCCTGGAAAGTCAGAGAGCATTTACCTTAGCATGTGGAGTGCCATAAGATCTTTATGTGGAAGACGTAATTTAACCCTTGAACCTACCTCTGTTCACATAGACTTTGAATTAACTATCCATACAGTGCTTAAGATTGCTCAATGCACCTTTAAAAACGAGTTATAACTAGCTGTGACGACTTTCAACTATCTTAATAACCCCTAATTTATTCTTGATGAGGTGTGAAAAAAGTGTGCAAATGATATGCAGAATCGTGCGCAAATGAAGGAATCTAAGTGTGCAAACGATATTCTGAAGTGCGCAAATGAAAAGCGCCGCTACTGATACTAGCTAGAATATTGAAATTTTACATATAATGAGATGGCTATGATGTCCTACAGAAAGTGAACAAAAAAGGTGCTCATCAGACTGCGCTGAAGCGCAGGCTGGTCTGCGCCTTTGTTTGCATGAACAAAATCAAGTTTGTTGGTGACCAGGTCCATATTATAGGGTTGCTGCACTGATACTAGTGAAGTGATGTGCTAATTAAATGAAATACCTGGTACAGCTATCAGGAATGTGGATTTTTCCAAACATATAAAAGAAATAAACAGACAAATATCATCACAATCCGATACCAGATAAGTGCCTTCCGTCCAAAAGAGGCATCTACCTAAAAGAAAGTGTATGAGTTCCTTCTGTACAGTAACACAGTTTAGGTAAAATCTGTCATTTTTTGCCTCCAAAGTGGCCCCTAAACAGTATCCTTCCCATGGAGGCTAAACACAGAATGAACTTGACATGACCAAACTTAATAGGCACAGCACTTCTATGCATAGACATCTAAATGGTTAAATTCTAATTTATGGCACTTTACATATAACTACCCCTAGCTCTTTAGAGAGCATTCTCCTTATATTGATAATGTTAAATTTAGTATGGTAGACATTCTAAAATTTTGAACACTAGTTACCTCCCAAAAAGGAATAGACAAACAGAGAAGACCCTGGTCAGACTGCTTCTGAAGAAGCAGTCTGATCAGTGTCTTCCCTGTTTGCTATTCTGACAAGTATTTTGTAAGTTACAGCCCTGTCTACTAACATTTTATTTGAGAACAGAAAGAGAAGTGTTCAAAACTTTAGAACACTAGTGTTCAAAACTTTAGAACACTAGTGTTCAAAACTTTAGAACACTAGCTGTTAACTCTTCCTATATTGGTTGATTCTTACCTCTACATTTTAATGATTCTTTATACATTTTACCCCTTTATATACTAATGAATTCTTACATCAGCTTTTAAACAATACAGCTGCGATGGTTCATTGTACATATCGAAGGGTAACCGGTAAGAATTTCCAAATAGGGAGTCCCTATTAGGGAGAAAAATAGGGAGAAAAATTGTCGTTCAATCTTAAAATAGTGGATCTTTTCAATTAGCTATTATACTTTCAAGAAACTGCTTGTTGTTTTGATTCTTTACATGACTTTCCAGTCAATATTATTTTAGTCATGTCGGGACGGACCTTCCTGGGTTGAACCAATACTGTAAAGCAGAAGATAAAGTATCTTGCTCAAGGACACAACCCAGTTTACTCCGGTGAGGCTGGATCATGCAACCCCTTGATCTCGATTCAAACAATCTACCACTGAGCCACTGCACTCCTCTTCAAGAAAGTGTTAACAAAGGCTCATGGGAGCGCAGTGGCTCAGTGGTAGAGTGCTTGACTTGAGACCGAGGGGCCAAGGATTCAAGCCTCACCGGCTTCACTGCGTTGTGTCCTTGAGCAAGACACATTAATCCTAGCTTAGTACTAGTTCAACCCTTGGGAGCGAAGTGGCTCAGTGGTAGAGTGCTTGACTCGAGACCGAGGGGCTGCACATATAAAGATCAGGACAAATTGACAAAGCCATAGCACTGCTTCACATTTGATACACACAATACAGGATATCCAAATACAGAGCAGTCCCTTTATAACGTTATATTTAGGGTCCATAAAAATGGACTGTGTTATAAATGAACCACATTAAAAAGGGACATTTTTACAAAGGAATTATAGGGAAATGACCATTACATGGTCATTTTCCCTATAATTCCTGTGTAAAATTCAATGGAAAAAAATTTGAAGCCACAACATTACCGTTTTATATCCAAATGTGTGTTATAATGAGGTGTGTTATAAATGGACTGCACTGTATGGTTTAATGAGATTTGGTTTACTTAAAGCTGCATACTCTGTAACTATGAACATTTTTCGAAAATTTTTATTTTCTTTTTAAATCATTTGTAAAAGTAGAATTAAGCTATGTTTTCACAATAAAAATGTTAAGTACAGCTGAAAACTGCATGGAAAAGTGAATTATCTTATCAAATATGTGTATTTTTCTCTTGTTGGTAATTATATGTGTCCCTCCAATAATTCTAGACCGTTGAATTTTAACATAAAAGCAGTAGTTTTGATAGTGATAACTTGTTAAGATTTACGAAAATGGTAAAATGTTTTTCCTGAATTTGAGTATTTTTACTGTGTTCTTGAAAAATAAAAACATTATTTTTAAAATTAGAAGATCAAAAGTTACAGACTATGCAGCTTTAAAACAAAACACTCTCCAAGGCTTGCTTGTTTCTCAGGTTGTGTTTATACATGTAGACCATCTTAAAATGTTCTTAGTTAAACACATTTCATATACTGATAAAGAAAAGAGTATATATCACAGGCATCACAGAACTTCAGCACTTTAGTCTTTACGAGCAGTTGAAATTTCATGCTCAGTTGAGCATGAAAAAGTTTGTATAACCTTGAGGCCAGGCTTTCTCATGTCAGAATCTCTGCAGCGTGCATTATTATGTATAGTAACACAAGAGTTAGAGTACATGATGTTTCAGAACAAAAAAAACGAAACATCTTGTCTCAATTAGTGACTTCAAAATAATGTACCGATCAATATCTTTTTTTATGTATTTATCATCTTTTAACTCAAACTACAGCCAACTCAGTGAAAACTCTGGGTCTATGGATTTTTGAGTTAACACGATTCAACTGCAATTGTGGTTTATCAGAAACCTTGTATACCTGCTAAAAAGATGGATTTGTAAGAAAACCAAACCTTTGCTCTTTGGTATTGTCAAAAATTATGAAATTCATTATGAAATTATACCTTCATTGCTAACATCGAGAATACATTTACAGTACAGCCCCTTTATAATACATTTATTATGTTTGGGGTCCAAATGAATGGACTGTTTTATAAGTGAATTGTGTTATTAGAGGACACCTTCACGAAGGAATAATAGGAAAATGACCATTACATGGTCATTTTCCTATAATTCCTTTTGTAAAATTCAAATTGGAAAAAAATGGAAACCACAACATGATGTTGTTATATCCAAATCTGTGTTGTAATGAGGTGTGTTATAAAAGGACTGAACTGTTCAGTACCCCTACTATCAGGATCTATGAACCTTTCAAAAAGTCAGTCTTTTATCCGTTTCCATTTGACTATCTTTGATTTCTAGATCAGTCCTTTCTGAATCTGGTGGCGAAGAATGAACCTTATTGGACTGCCCCAACTTAAACCTTTTCTTTCTTTTCTTCACAGAATCACTGGGATCCTGAACTTGCTCACCCGGACTATCCTCCCTCTCCACCGAAACACTCTCTTTATCAATATCATTGTTTTCTATGGATATACTAACTCTTTCTTGAGTTCTGGAATTAGTTTCAGGAGATAGTTTAGAATAATCAACATAATCATTTGGCCTTGCAAACTGACTCGAGATCACGTTATTATCCTTGTCCATATGCACTGTGAGATGACTGCCATTTGTCTTATCACTTTGATTTTGGAGTAAAAAGTCTTGCTTCTCTGTGGATGAGTGGTTGTGGTTTTCACTTGTACTGTCGTTATAGCTCTCCTTCGCTTCAATCGTGCCTTTTCTGAATATAGCTTTTTGTGATTCTTTGGAATTGTAGCGTCTAAAATATTTCCCCCTAAATTTAGCCCATCTCGTGCCATTCATAGTGAAACATCTGCCATGTGGAAAGTACCTGGAACACAGGATAGAAGACCGTGTTAGCATAAGCATGAGTCTAGAGAGGAAGAAATAACATGAACCATATCATGTGATTTCCAACAATGTGGCATTTTGACAAGTGTAGACTCAGACTCCCTGTGCAGCCTACTTTTAAGCTTAGAAACTCCAAATGTCACTGTTCAGTCAGTAGCCTAACAAGCATAGAATACTCAAGCCACTAGCAGTGGCTCTGATCAGACTGCCCATATGCACAGGCTGGTCTGAGCCTTTGCTGGTCGCACATACCAGATTGTTGGAAATCTCAACTTACTGAGACATTTACTTGGCAAGCATGTGCAAAAAATAGTCCCAGATCGATCAGGGATTATTTCTTTGGTTTCTCCTGTAAAGAATTTGGATTAGACCTTTTCTCTGTGGATACCTGCTGGAACTTTGGCCAACAGTGAAGACCCAGATGAAATGCTACATAATGCAGCTTTCATCAGGGTCTGCACTGTTTGCCAAGATAACAACAATCATCAGCGACAGATATATATTAAAATTTAGAAATTTCAACCTGTAACCCCTTAAAATACAAAACGGATAAATCCATGCTTTTGGTATCAATATTTATTGGAAATTCCATCTAAATGAAAAGGGTTAACAAGGATGGATTAGTCCCGATCATCCTTTCAAAAAAATTAGCAATCAACATAAAATAACTTTAAGATGACCAAGTATATATTGTTATATATTAGTAAATAGTTAATGTCTCCTAAAATACAATTATTAGTATACATATCAGTTAGATTTAATATAACTATTGTATTATTTCTCTCATACTAATCATTGACATTCCATATTTAACCTATCAACCATTTACTCCATAGTAACGCCTTTTGAGGCCTTTGAAATATCATGTACTTGAAAATATTATGGAAAAAGGAGCATTTGCTCCAAAAAAGGAGCATTTGCTCTTTTGGAGCAAATGCTCCATTTTCCATAATATTTTCAAAAGTTCTCAAAGCTTAACTTAAATTTTTCTTGATTTTTTTCAATGTTATCTAATCTCAACTAATATTTTAGTGATGTCTTATTTACATGTTACTTACTTAAGCACCAGAAGAGCCCTGACATGAGCAACAGATATTTTTTGCATTTTAGGCTTTTCTTAACAAGTGACTTACAACCTATTGAGCTGATAGAGACCAAAAACTCTATAGTTTTCATCATTTGAGTGCAATAGGGTTAAACATTGGAAACTTTGTGTTTTCTATGAAGGAAATGACATACCTTTTTCCAATTCAGATTTATTTGTTATTCTGCCAAAGTATTATAACATGTTCTGCTATTCTAACAAACTTTTCAAATTGATAAGTTCTGTTTGATATGAAATAGTAGTACCCTTCAGTCTTGTTTCGACGTGACACAGTATTCTTTAGCAGAAATAGATAGCCTATAGTATTATCATATGGCCTGAGTATTACCACTTTGGGTGTTATTGCTTTGTTTGCTTCAATTCTTTAACCATAATTTCTTCAGTCATGTTGGGTAATTTCCAGAGTTTAAGCAGAGGATGAAGTGTCTTGCACAAGGAAACAAAACAGAGCCTCCGAGACTGATACCTCGTTTGATCTCATTATTGAGTACTATACCACTGAGCCGCTACTATTATTGCTCATAGTGCATGAGGGTGATCAGAAAGTTCACGGAAAATAGTTGCCATTTCCACATCCTTCGATCAATAGAGCTGGAATTACAGCACATAATACTGCAACACATATGCAGTTGATCGGTTACAACATGCTTGATGTTAGTCATCTACATGCGTTACAGCTGTCCTCACTATTTACACATATCCGCGAACTTTCTGATCTCTCCTCGCATTTTAAGCAGGACAAGGGTTATCATGCAGGTCACAAACATCAAAAAAAGTATTTTTGGTGCCCAAATTATTGCTTAACTGCATGGCTGACAGACACACCTCAGCACCCGTCTTTATTTTACCCAGATCAGACTGTAGCTCCTTGCAGCAGCCAACTCTGAGTTCATGATCTTTGTGAACTTTCAGTCAAACACAAAAAAGCGCAACAATAAATTTAAGAGGTAAAAAAATATATATAAAGTAAATACACATTCATATATCACTGTACTTAAGCCACAAAGAAAACTTTGTTAACATGTTAGGTTTAATCTCAAATATAATTTTTAGAGTCATTCACAGCTCTGGGGCCAGTTTCATCAAACATATTTTGTCATACAAACAGCATAAATTCTGTGTAAACTAGACAAGGTGTGATCTAAATATGAGCCAGCTACTTATTGCACGATATGGGTATAAGCATTCTAAAACATGCATGTGTAGCTAAAAGCCAAAATTCTGACCTCTGCATTCATGACATTCATCTATTTTTTAACTCAGTATGTGTTTGTGTGTGTGTACATGTGATAAGTATCAAAATCTCATGCCAGCTCATATGTTGTTTGACCTCTTGTGAAACTGGCCCCTAGGCTCCATGAAGCATTTTCGGAACTTCAGCTTTCTTTCTGTAATTTTGGTTTACATCTGATTCATAGCTGAAACAATCCTTTTATCATGGACTCTTTTAGCTTATTTAGCATAATACGAGCAGATTTAGATGGTCCTTTATGTATTCCGAGGCATCACTGGTTCAAATTTAACTCTTTCTTCAATGCTAGTCAATGTTTTGTCATCTGCTGATAATCTTTGCAAACAGTTTGGACCCAAATCAGGACCAACAGAGCATTGGTTCTGATCTGGATCCAAACCATTTAACACTCTGATACATATATAGTGTTTCTGAAAGAAAAGATATTTTTGGAAAAAGTCAGCCCACGACAACAAAAGCATGAAAAATTACCCAGCATACAAAGTGTGTTCTGCGGATCAGACAATGGAAACCTGAAGCAGACTGATAAGATGCCACATGCTCTGATGTCTAATCTGTGTATGTATATTGTTTGTCTCAAAGTATCTGTTTACAGGTTCCCAGTGTTAACAATATTGCACACAGAATGGCCAAAACTCTAGATTTTGGCCATCCTGCGCGCAATAGGTTTAAAGGATTGATAAGATGATCTCCTATAATTGATTTTTCCAAAAATATATATAGTTTCAATGAATTTATTTCCCTTGATATACATTCTTATCAAAAATCAATATAATTATGAATATATGGTATTAAAAAAAAAGCGTAGCTAAAAACAAATTCAACTAGAGGACCTGAAGGTCCTGAGGCGCTCACCTGATCTCTTTAATTTTGTTAAACCTTGCCATAAAGTAGGTTAAGGTCAAGCTAGATTCATCATTTGTGCAAACCTGGTAGAGACCACATCCCCAATGCTACATACCAAGTCCCAAGGCCATTGGCCTTTTGTTCCAGAGAATAAGGTATTTAAAGGGTTTTTACCATATATGGGTGTGGTGGCCTTGACCTTTGAAACTTATTTATAGCCATTGTCTCATTCGGTTTAACATATCAAGTGAGAATAATGACTTTGGCTTCAACAGTATTCAAAAAATCAACTTTTCAAAAAAATTCCCATTTAAATGCATTAGGAAGCAAATTTGACATTGACATTAAGTAGGTCAAGGTCAACCTAGGATCATCATTTGAACAAACTTGGTAGACCCCACTACCCCAATGCTACATACCAAGTCCCAAGGTCATCGGCCTTCTGGTTCTGGATAAGATTTTTAAAGGGTTTTTACCATATAAGGGTGTGGCGGTCATCTTAGTCATGTGACCAAAGTATTTTGCATAAATTGTGGCTAACTTATCATAATGAGTCTTCACATGAAATTTGAGTTCAATTGGACCGATGGTTTGTGAGAAAACTATGTGTTAATATATTGATGAGACTCCAATATGAGCGACCTAAGCTGAAAGGTCAAAGGGCAACCTTGACCTTTGGAACTTATTTATAGCCATTGTCTCATTAGGTTAAACATATCAAGTGAGAATAATGACTAAAGCTTCCACATTTTTCCAAAAAATCAACTTTTCAGAAATTTTTCCATTTAAATGCATTAGGAAGCAAATTTGACCTTCACGTTAAGTAGGTCAAGGTCAACCTAGGATCATAATTTGAACAAACTTGGTAGGCCCCACTACCCCAATGCTACATACTAAGTCCCAAGGTAATCGGCCTTCTGGTTCTGGAGAAGAAGATTTTTAAAGGGTTTTTACCATATATGGGCGTGGCGGCCATCTTGGTCCTGTGACCAGGACCATTTGAACAAACTTTCGTTCCCGCGTCCTAAGGAGTCTTTATTTGAATTTAATTGGCCCAGTGGTTTCATAGGAGATGTTTGAAATTGTGAACGGATGGACCCCAGAGTAACGCCGGAGTGACTGGTATACTATTAGCTCACAATGAGCCTTCGGCTCAGGTGAGCTAAAAACTGAAAACCTAACATGGCAAATAAATTATTGCAAGGCATTTGAAAAATTAATGCCCTTATCAATACCATATCTATTCTAATATAATCATGATCTGAGGGAATTGCAATTTACAACAATGTTGAGTTTATGTGAGGCATTAAATCCTGGTTAACCTCACTTGTTTTTTTATAATAAAATAAATATTGTATTTTACTGGAAATTGACAATTGTCAAAATAGTACAGCCCCAGGATGATAAGCTACCCAACCTCCACCTTCCAAGGCTTTAATGCTATTCCATTTACTAGGCAAATTTGGAAAAACATAGTCATCTTGGCTTCCAAAGTATTATAGGACACTGGCCTGAATGATCATTTCCTATATACAGTAGAACATCAATGGCTCAAACTCTGATTGCTCATTCACCTGGGCTGGCTGGAACTATCATCATGATCCCTACAGGGCATTTCAAGCATAATCCACCCTGGATGGCTGGAACTACCCTTGGCTAGAACTATTTTTCATGGTCCCAAGCCTGTTCCAGCCATTGAAGGTCTACTGTAATTTTAATAAAATTCACAAATAATTTCTAAAGCCTGGAAGCATTGTGCTGTAAATGGACTACAACAACTTACTGATAAGTGCAAGGTTTCATACATGCTTGAACTGAAAGACATACAAACTATGTCACACGAAAATGAAACTACAGATTATGCCAAAAAAGCAAACTGCACTCTCACAGCATGGGCTCTGTTAGTTTACTAAGATAATCCAGGCTATAAAGCAATCATAGGGTTCATACAGGCAAGTTCGAGTACAATTCAAGGACTTTTCAAGAACTTCTCAAGACTATGGCTTAACAGTTTATGAAAAATCCTGATTTAAGTGTTAAAATTCTACTTCAGAAATGCTAGTAACTGAGATAATGAAGAAATTAGTACTAGAAAATAAGTATAAAATTGTTGTGCCTTTATTTGGTGCAGCATTTGCTGCACCAAATAAAGGCACATCAATTTTATACTGATCTAGATCTCTACCAACAGTGTTATGTCCTACAGAAAATAGAAGAATTCAAGGACTTTTCAAGACATTTAGGTGATTTTCCAGTACTTTTCAAGGCATATTTAATTTTCAAGGACTTTTCAAGAAAGTCCTCTAAATTCAAGTTCTTTTCAAGCCTGTGCGAACCCTGAATCACACAAATTTGAACCAACTTTTGAGTTGACGCTTGGTTGATCAAATAGCGAGTCAAGACTGATTCTAGCTAATTGCCAATATGTTGTGCCTCGATTGGGAATTTAAGGAATTTCTGCACCAGAACTAGATTTTGTAATTGTAAAGTACCCAGTGGAAAAATAGAAACATGTTATATGAACACTAAACTTCTCGAGACTGGTAAAGTAGAAGTGTTCCTGTCCCTTAAATGCTGTGATTCACACACATGAAGTTAGTATCATTCCTTAGAATGCACCACAATTTAAGATGACTGTACACTATTTCTGAACCCCATCATTCATGTGACACAGTTTACACAACTAAAACAAACACCTAGATACATAATTATCATTACTTAATGCTCATCCAAATTTCTCATTTGTCTGTTTGTTCTGAATCCTGAATAAAATAGCAATGAAATAATTGTATTAATACTAGATATAAATGACCGTCTTTGCATTAATCATTATGAGCTGTTAATTATAGTTACATTAATTTATATAAGGATTAAAATGCAGATTTTTGCTTGCACTGGATGATGAAAAAAATTAAGCTTTTTGTCTGTGAAGCTTAAAAAAATCTGTTTTTCAATTCTTATATTTACACTTAAAATTATCAAATATATATCCCATACATTATACATTTACATTTCTCTTGTTGTTGCCTTGATAAAACCATGATTTCAGCATTTCTCAATGAATCACATTGAACTGTATCACATTGATCTGTGTGTAAGATTATCTTGCCAAAAAGCATAGACAAAAAGTGTAGACCCAGATGATCAGGTTCTGCACTGTTAGCTATTCTGCCAAGTAGTTAGTGAATTCCAGCTGGACTGACAGCCAACATTTCATAGAAAATGTAAATATACTGACTGTCAAAAGAAAGGCTACAGTAAAATTTTGTCATGTATTGAATGTGGTTCACAAACACAAGCTGCACAAGTTTACCAAGTATGTTGGCTTATATACATGTATATATTTTAACTATTTTTTTCCTTCTTAGTAATCTATCTCAAATTTTAGGTGAAGCGTTTCTTTTGCCCGTCAGTATACATATATATTGTAGCCTAAAGTTCATTTCCAGATTCTATAAAATCCTAAACTACATATCTAACTTTATAACTGCTAAGTGTTGTCTGCTGTTAACCTTTTCAAACAGTTTAGATCCAGTTGGTTTAAACAATATTTATTCACAGTAATTACATATTATGATATATCATATTGAAAAGGTTTCAACCAAACAGCTTTAACAGTGTTCAAATTACAGAGCGGACAAAAAATTGCATTTAGTTATGTTACAAGGGGAATAATTTGAAAAATAAACATGCAAGAGTTATCGTTCTTGTGCAAGACACGTCGTCTGAATGTGCTTTACTAATGTATGAAGTTTCGTTGAAATACCTCTAATGGTTATCAAGTTTAAAAGAGCGGACATGAAATAGCATTGCAAATGATCTCTAACGATTTCTCTAACGGTTTTCAAGTAATAGAGCAGACACGATTTTGTGACGGACAGACAGATGGACAGGCGCAAGGGGAAAAACAATATGTCTCCCGACCATTCCAGGGGGGAATACATAATTAGTCATTAGTTTTTATGCTAGCTCTTGTCATGTTGAACTTCTTATGTCATACATAACTTCTCCAGAGTACGGTAGATGTTGTAAAATTTGGAACACTAGTTGCCTGCCCAAAAGGCTTAGACAAATAGCATAGACCCAGATCAGAAGAAGCAGTCTGATCAGGGTCTGTACTGTTTCTTTCTAGGTACTGTTTGCTATTCTGACAAGCAATTAGTGAATTCCAGCTGGACTGACAGCCAATATTTTATTTTGGAACAGAAAGAGAAAAGTGTTCAAAATTTTATAACATTTACTCTATATCCATCCAAAAATCAGCTGGTAAATGTAAACATATCTTCCTGTGATTCTATGGCACCAGTCCACATAGCACAGTCCATAGCTAGTCAGATTAGCAATGGACTGCAACAGAGGGGTTGTGAGTTTGTACCCTGGTTTGACCATATGCTTATAGGAGCTTATTTTCTTCCTACTGTCGATTCAAAAAGGGCAGTTGTCAGAAATACTGACAAAAGTATACATACACTACATGTAAGTATGGGTAAACACGAGTGAGACTGAGTGCTATAGAGGCGCCTGTCCAGGAACAATGTAATAAGTGACAGCTGAAAAAATTGTTCAATGCAACATTAAGCATAAGCGGATCAAGAAAGTTTTGTCAGAGGGGGTCCAGATTTGACAACTTTTTTTTTAGTTGATGAGGAGGGGATACCACTATAAGCAGGCCATCATCGGCCCGCCAGCGAAACGCCCCGCCAGCGAAACGCCATTTAAATGGTGTTTTGCTGGCATGCCGATGATGGCCCAACATTGAATAGCTTGGTAGCTTTGTGAATTTTAGGGGATCTTGCTAAGAAACCCTATATTTTTGTGCTTTTTCAGGAGAAAACCTCTCTGGATCTGCCCATGTTAAGCCACATCACCAAATCAACCTGTGAATCAAGGAGTGCAGTGGTTGAGTGGTAGAGTGTTTGAATGGAGTTTAAGAAGCCGCTGGTTCGAGCCTCGTCAGAAGCTCAGAAAGTATTCTCATTAGGTCATATTTACTTTTCGCACGATAAACATGTTTCTGTCCAAATTCATATACACCTATTTTACGCGAAAAGTAAATCTGACAAAACGAGAGAACTTTCTGGCCTCAAATTAAAACTACAAATAAGGGATCCATAGGCTGTTGTATGACATTCCCTGATTTTTCCTATTCTTCATAGAGCAATTGTTTTTCAACCAGATGTATGTTGAGCATTGGATCGTTTGGTAGGTGTGTGAAAGTAATCATCACAAACCACAGCATTGTTTAAAAAGTTTGATTTGTTCAGCAAATCAAAATTGCACATACAATAAAACCTGTGTACAACAACCACTCTCAAAAAGACCAAAAATTGGTTTTCAAGACTAATTATCACTTAATGCAGGTCGAAAGTATTGCAGAATGCTCCAAGGGGAGCACTCTGCAATACTTTTGCCCTTCATTGAAGCTACAATTTGTCTTTAAGACCTTTGTTTTGTTTATTTTTGAGTGGCCGTTTTAAACAGGTTTTACTGTTACTGTATCTCTGTTAACCTGTTAGTTTTCTTGCAAGAATTTTACCTTCTGATGGCAAGGAGATTTGTGTATCCATAGAGTAGTTTCCCTTTCTAAATTCATAAATGAGCCAGTGTATAACAAAACCAACAAATAACACAACATCAGCAGACTCAGATCAGCCTGGGCGTATAGAACCCCTACCCTGCTAAACCTGAATGGATTCTCAGGTGCCATAACCCCATAGAGATCATAAGGGATCCTGATCAGCTGGCTTAGAAGCCAGATGATTTGGATCTACACTGCTTTTAAAAGTGGATTGATCCGAGTTTGACAGGACATGGGTAAAGTAGAAAGCAAAACCTATAATAATAATACCACACCGGGTAGGCGTCATTAGAAAACGCTCTTAACAATCGATGAACACGGATCAAAAATCACTAGAAACAGTGTTAGTTTTGATTGGCATTGGTCGCCATTCGGGCGACAAATGGCTATCAAAAACTCTGTTTCTAACGATTTTTGATTTACGAGCTTCGATAGTATTAATGTTTTTGATTGCCGCCTGCCAGGTGTGAATACTTAACAACATAAAAACAAGAGAAGCATAAGGTCCTGAAGCATTCACCTTACACTGAGAATACCTTGTATTAGGTCAAGATCAGCTTTATTTTGATAAATTTAGTGGAGCACAATCAAGTCTCCTATGATATATATATATACATAAGTTTCTACATTAAGGTCCTCAGTCCTGTGGTTCATATAACGGAAATGCTAAAAGGGTATTTATCTTATATTGGCATGGCAGCCATCTTGGCTTTGTGACCAAGACTGAACAAACTTCCAATCTGCTCCCATGATATATGACTTCAATCAGCCTAGCTAGTAGATTTAGTGAAAAGTTAGACAGATGGAGGTCTTGGTATACTATTGGCTTACCCATGAGCCTTCAGCTAATGTGAGCTAAATCAAAGCCATGCAGAACAAAATAAATGAAACATTTAAATAGTTTTCAATTGAACCATATTCTCACCATGCAAAGATCTACAATTACAGGAGTAAATTTGAATACTAATTTCTTAACAGCAATATAATTTAATTGCAGCAAACGACAATTTCAAATTTTGCCGCTTTTTCAAAAATAACAAATAAGGCATGATATCTCATGAGAATCGTCTGCCAGCTGACTATTCTCATGAGTTATTATACCTTATTTTTTTCAAAAATTGGGAAAGATGTTGCAAAAATTTGTTGTCTGCTGCAGTTGTGATTGGCGCTTTAAGGGTTAAGAATTGTAGTCTGGCTCAAGTATTAGGAAGATCAAACACAGCTTCCTTCTTTTTATGTGTAGGATTGATTCCTCATGAATTGCAACATTGACATTTACATGGGTGAAAGTTCAAAATTTCCAAAATCCTGAACTTTCAGAACTCCGAATTTAAAACTTGCAATGTATGCCCACTAAATATTCACAATTTGAAGCTTAAACGGTCAATTGTCTTAAGACAGACTGAATATAAATCGAGGAACCTATGATAATCTGCTGAATTCAGCATTTTGAGGCTGACTTTCTATCGAAAGTCAGCT
This sequence comes from Loripinus fragilis, assembly GCA_964019695.1. Classification (NCBI taxonomy): domain Eukaryota; kingdom Metazoa; phylum Mollusca; class Bivalvia; order Lucinida; family Lucinidae; genus Loripinus; species Loripinus fragilis. Next base: position 85,837,228 of record OZ026514.1, read on the forward strand.
TCAAAATCCTGAATTCAGGAATAATCCTGAAAACTTTCACCCATGTATTTATCAACAGATGATGTGTGTTATGCTCTTCATTTGCTTTAATACCCCACAGGGCAATATATAACATTTCAACCAAAAACAAGTACAGTGAGTGCAGTCCCTTTATACTAACACAGTCCCTTTATAATAACAGTCATGTTATGGCTCTCCAATGGTTTAACCTTGAATTTCTCAAAGGAATCAAGGTGGCCAATCATGTGGTCTGCCTGATTGGGTTCACGGACATTACGAACCAGTAATCGGACATCAAAGGTAAGGAAAATCCTGGGTTCGCTGCCTCGAACAACTGAAGTGTGTACCCAATGGCGGAGAATTTTCCGTTTTTTCTTCAGTTGTTAGAGGTAATCTGGGAAACTACAGCAAACCGAGGAGAAACTTTGATACAGTCTTGTGCAGAAAAATATGAGGTGTTTTTTTTTTTTGCACTTTACCGCATGAAATTTGACTTAGTATTACGAAAGTTATGAATGATTTTACTGGTTCAGGAAATCCGTGAACCCAATCATGCTGACCACCTGATTGGCCACCTTGGGAATTACAGAAATATGACCAAGAAATGTGTATATACTTCCTTTGTAAAATTGTCTCTTTACAAGCCGATTCTCTTATAAAGTAACATAGTCCATGCCTATGGCCCCAACATAGCATTATAAAGGGACTGAACTGTATTGAGGGAGTTTATTGAGGTCCCTCAAACTGTGTTTTGGTTTGAAGTAAAACCTATTCAGGCCTTCAGATAAGGCCTAAAATAAAAAATTGTGTGTTTCAGGTTACCTGGCCGTGCCTAATTTTTTGCCCCTGACCCTAACTTTTTTAAGCATTTTTAGGGGATTTCCAAGAGATTTCCCAGTTCGGCCATATTATTTCCCCATCTTCCCCATGTAAAAACTTTTAACAAAATATAAAAAAATCCTACCTATCGTCCCCATTTTAAAATTTCACGTAACCTGAAACACACATATTTTTCTTTTTGGCCTATGAGTGCTTACTGGAAAATTCTTTTTCTTATTTCTCAACCAAAACATATGTTGTGGGTACTCAAAAGAACTGTCTCAGTAAGATGGTTCTTTAGAGCACCCACAACATATGCTGAAAATTATGGGTATATAATATATATTATTATATAAGAAAATATTTAATTTATTACGCTGATTTTTTTAAAAATCTAAACCGCTGCTATTATGTGGAAATACACCCTCTTATAGAGAGTTTCATTTTAACTAGCTATATACGCTTTGAAAACTGGTACAAGAAACTAAACAAAGGAAAAAACAAAAAAACAAAAAAAATCACACTCAGAACTACAAGAAGTGAGATATTAGCAGAAGATCATAATTATCTGACTTACAGTGTGCTAAAAAATAAGCTATGCAAGAAAACTTTTTACTTTTATATCTTTTCTCCATAAGCTGCCCACCTAAAAAGGTATAAACATGACACTTAATTTATCAGTATAGACATGCAAACCTACAACTCCTTTTTCTGTAAATAGGTTAGAACTTTAAATTCTTTCAATTTTTATTCTATATTCAAACACAGCCTGCCTGTATAGCCAATGGTAAAGTCTAGTGATATAGTTTAGTTACAAATCACTGCAAGGACTAGTGTGACATCGTCAACAGTCATTCCGCCGCCAGTTTGATTTTTTATGACATCATCTGTTCATTAAAACCTTTTTGTATTGATGTTAGACAGCGTAACATCATTAATGAATGTTCAAAACATATGTAAAATTTCCTGTTTCAGCTAAATAACAAGATTTACGGGAAATTTAAACGGCTGAATCTTTATAGAATCTGAAGGAAAAGTTCATATTTTCAATATTTTCATGCATTAGAATCAAAATATATTTGTGCTTGCAGTGATTGTGATTTGTTGCTTAACCTTTTCCTTCTTGAATAATCATGCTAGGCTCCACCCACTATGAATAATTATATAAATAAACTTTCATGCTGGTACTTAGAATAAGAGCTGCCTGACTGATCTGGGTCTGCTCTGTTTGCAAAAGTGTTAAAAGGTGTCTCTATGAGGTGAAGGGTTAAAACATCACTGTCTGTCCGTCAGTCATAAGTGGATAAATAACTTGAGCTTTATAATAACCAACAACATCCCTGCCAGCGCCAATTTATTTCCTAAATAACAGTTCCATCAAATTTTCAAAGCAGACATTTTTTTAAAAGGACAATTTTTCCAATTTCTTGTTTGTTTGTTTTGTTGCTTTACGGCCCAAGTCAACAGCAATGGTCATGGCGGGTAGGTCAGTTCACCTAACCACACTTTTTCCGGGGCAAGCTTGAACAAGCAAAGCAGTTAACCAGTACTTTGTGCACATACTATCGCTTGTAACTGACAACAACCCTGAATGATTCAGTGGAAGGGAGGAGAATGACCGTAAAAATTCAGTGGAAGGGAGGAGAATGAACGTAAAAATTATCTCATGATCAATCTCCATGAAAGTATGGGACCGGGCCGGGATCGAACTCGCGACCCTTCTTTTTTTGTGCTCGTGATTTATCACTTAAAACAACTGACCTCCAGCCAGTGATATAATAACCAACAACATCACTGCCAGCGCGGATCTATTTCCGTAATAACAGTTCCATCAAATTTCAAAAACCAACATTTTTTTTAAAAAAAAAGGACACTTTTTCCAATTTCTCAATAAAAATATTTATTATGATGTAATGCTCAGTGGAAACACTGGACCGAAACACTTTGATTTGATTCTTTACTTCTCATCACCAATCTTTCAGTTAAACAGGGACTGGTCTTCCTGGGTTGAACCAGTACTAAGCTAGGATAAATGTGTCTTGCTAAAGGACACAACGCAGTGACGCCAGTGAGGCTCGAACCCGTGGCCCCTCGGTCTCGAGTCAAGCACTCAACCACTGAGCCACTGCGCTCCCTACAAGTTTTGTTGAAGAAATTAGAAAACTAGGAATCTAGTGTACTTTGGTGGCCTTTGCAAACAATATATTCAAAAATCAGACTGCTCTGTTAAGTCTGATCAGGGTTCATAAATCTTGCTTCCATTATAAAATTAGTCTGCAATGCATTCAAATATATGCAGCTGATGTAATCGGAATAAGCAGATGTCCAGAAAGAATTTCTTGAAAAAAAATAATTTTGAAAAAAGTCAGCAAACAACAAAAGAAGCATGAAAAATGACCCAGCATGCAAAGAGTTATTTATTTGAAATATTTACTAGACATGCAAACCCATCACCATCTAGCAACAATACACAAAAATATTCACACCTGAAAGTTCTATATATCAAAGCTTGCATCGGAAAATTGTCTAAGTTTTCATAGCTGTCATTTTGTCAAAAACATTTGTTTTTAGAAACAAACTCCTTCATGCATATGTTCAATGTGTCTATATGGTGAAGGCAAAGTATCAAATTGTTCTATCAAAAGCTGTGGTAGGAGTTGATCGGCCCATGAAGGCACTACCCATGCATATACAAAAGCGATATTAGGGGAAAATTGTCTAAGTTCTCATAGCTGTCATTTTGTCAAAATTCATTTTTAAAACCAAACTGCTTCATGCATATGTTCAATATGTCTACATTGTGAAGACAAAGTATCCAATTGCTGAATCAAAAGCTGTGGTAGGAGTTGATCGACCTATGAAGGCACTATCTATGCAGGGAGCGCAGTGGCTCAGTGGTAGAGTGCTTGACTCGAGACCGAAGGGCCGCGGGTTCGAGCCTCACCGGCGTCACTGCGTTGTGTCCTTGAGCAAGAACATTAATCCTAGCTTAGTACTGGTTCAACCCAGGAAGACCCGTCCCTTTATAACTGAAAGATTGTTGATGGGACGTAAAGAATCAAATCAAACAAAACTATCTATGCATATACAAAAGCAATATTAGGGGAAAATTGTCTTAAGTTCTCATAGCTGTAATTTGGTCAAAAAGAATTTTTTTGAACCAAACTCCTTCATACATACATTTGTATGTTCAATGCGTCTACATTGTATAGGCAAAGTATCAAATTGCTCCATCAAAAGCTGTGGTAGGAGTTGATTGGCTAGCTGTAATTTTGTCAAAAAAATTTTTTTTTGAACCAAACTGTTCAATGCGTCTACATTGTACAGGCAAAGTATCAAATTGCTCCATCAAAAGCTGTGGTAGGAGTTGATCGGCCCATGAAGGCACTACCCATACATATACAAAAGCGATATTAGGGGAAAATTGTCTAAGTTCTCATAGCTGTAATTTTGTAAATTTTTCTTTTTTTTTTTTGAACCAAACTCCTTCATGCATATGTTCAATGCGTCTACATTGTATAGGCAAATTATCAAATTGCTCCTGTGGTAGGAGTTGATCGGCCTGTGTATGGACTATAATGGCATAAGCATAAACCTTTTATATAAAAAGCCATTTAGAACTACAAAGGGAAGTAATCTTATAGAATTGGCCCCCTAGCCTTACATTTTTGTTTAAAGTATTTGTCTTGTATATATAAATATGTTTGCAAAGTTTGATGAAATTCCAGCAATGACTCTTCAAGATATTAAGGAAACAAAATGTAACACACACGGACGGACGTGAAAACAGTATACACTCAACGAACAAATGCACATAAAAGAACCTTAAGATACACAAAAATATGTTAAATATAGGGAATGTTGCTCATCAGAGTAAAAAGGGGGATGAAAGCACTAAACACTTTATTGTTGCTACTTCTATAATTACTGTACATCTGCATTTAACACTCTAGCACTCAAAGAGACCAATACTCAAAAGACCATTTTGAGTGCAAAGGTGTTAACCCATAAAGCGTCATCTACAATTTGCAGCAGACGACAATTTCAAATTTTGCTGCTTTTTCAAAAATAACAAATAAGGCATGATATTTCATGAGAATTGTCTGTTAGCAGACGATTCTCATGAAATATCATACCTTATTACTTTCGAAAATTAGGAAAGATGTCACAAAATTTGTTGTCTGCTGCAGTCGTTATTTGGCGCTTTAAGGGTTAATTGCATCCCTGTAACATTTCTAGCCATGTAGCATGGGGAAATGAATCATGCAGAGACCACCACCATGCATGCAACATACTGGCAAGAAATTGATAACGGCTGCATGCAAAATACTCACAGACACTTAATCTGCCATTATCCACTGAATTAGTGTTTTGGTCATAGGGTTGGACTTCTATAAAATTGCCATACAGTTAAACCTGTCCTACAAAATTCTTTCATTTGAAAGACACTATTGCCTTTTAATGGCTGTCACTTGAAGGGTTTTTTTTGTTTTGTTTTTTTCAAAGCATTTTTCACACAAAAGAATAAAGGACTCTTAGTTTCTCTGCACTGGTAGCTTTTTCTCTCCATTCAACACATTGATACATGCACCACTTTCAATTCCTCTATTGTCCATATCAAATAGGCCCTGTCGCGACAAAACCTGTCTTCCGGGTTTCGGACAAAGGGAGACTAAAATCAGTTTTAACAGCTACAGAGAATTGAAATTGTGCTTGTAGCAAGTTTGGATTAAACGACAAATGCTCTGAAAGGACATTAGGTTTATGGGTTAACCCTTAAAGCGCCAATCACAACTGCAGCAGACGACAAACTTTGCAACTTCTTCCCCAATTTTCAAAAATTATAAGGTATGATAATTCATGAGAATAGTCTGCCAGCAGACCATTCTCATGAAATAGCATACCTTATTTGTTATTTTTGAAAAAGCGGCAAAATTTGAAATTGTCATCTGCTGCAAATTATAGGTGGGGCTTTAAAGGTGGCGCTTTAAGGGTTAACCATTTTTTCATTTCCCCAAATAGCATTTCATTGATAACAGAGCCATTTCTAGCAAGCTCCTGTCTTACGCAAACAGATTTTGCCTTTCCCTCTGGAGCTTGCTTAGGACAGGTTTCACTGTATGGCGGTTCTTTCTGTGACCCTGTTAAAATAAAAGCAATATATAACCTACATTGTACCTGCCGTGCTTCTTTTGATGATATATAAACATGGCCACAGCTCCTATTAATATAACCACTAGTAGGACGGGAATCAGTATCCATGTCAGGTTGGCTGTACTCACTGTGGAAGAGAACAGAACACAAATAGGTAAGTTAACCCATAAAGCGCCACCTATAATTTGCAGCAGACGACAATTTCAAATTTTGCCGCTTTTTCAAAAATAATAAATAAGGCATGAAATTTCATGACAATCGTCTGCTGGCAGACGATTCTCATGAAGTATCATTCCTTATTTCTTTCAAAATTTAGTAAAGATTAGGAAAAATGTGTCATCTGCTACGGTCGTGATTGACGCTTTAAGGGTTAAATAGTAAGAATAATATGGTAAATGTTCTAAAATTTTGAAAAATTTTCTCTTCTCAAATAAATTGTTGGGCTGAAATTCACAAAATGCAGTATGGCAGAGATGGCCTTGATCAGACTGCTTCTGCATATTCTGAAGCAGTCTGATTTAGGTATGCACTATTTGTCTAGGCTTTTTGGCAGGCAACTACAGTAGTGTTCAAAATTTTTAGATTACAACTTAAGGAAACAGTGAGGAACTTAGCCAAATACTGTCCTACCAGCCAAGAGTGACAGTGACATCATGTTTTGTTTACATAGTTATTAGGGACTTAGAATCTATGGATTGCTTGTGTATTAATCCTATCCTAGCCCAAATACTGTCCTACCAGCCAAGAGTGACAGTGACATCATGTTTCGCTTACACAGTTATAAGGGACTTGGAATCGATAGATCACTTGTGTATTAATCCTATCAGCAGGATAGGATTAATACACAAGTGATTTATCGATTCGCATTAGCTTAAGCGGAGTGTACAATTTAATCTTTTTCTTAACAATTGTAAACAAAACACGACGTCACTGTCACTCTTGGCTGGCAGGACAGTAGGAAGTGAATTCGGATCACCCTTGTTTGTATATCTCAACAAAACAGTTTGTTGTGGGTACTCACTGGAGACTTTTCGATGCCTTCAAAAGTAAAGGAGAGAAGAATCATTATTTTTCTGTTGAAAAAAGGCTATGGGTTACTCAGCCTGATCAAATAGGTTACTTTAATTAGCTATTGCTTGTTATTTCTGTGCTTCGAGTGAATGAGCAAGTTCAATGATCAATTGTGGCGATTTAACAAATCTAACAGCAGTTCCATAGGGCCAGTTAAGCAAATATTTTTAGTGTAAAATTGCGATTAATTTCTAACCCATCAGTTTAGACATTGAGTACCCACAACATATATTTTGGTTGAGAAATAAGAAAAATAATTTTCTGTTATGCACTCTTATCTGGGGGCCTGAGTTCTACATTCTAGAGGGGACATATGATATATACAAAAGGCATGACAGTACTTCTTTTGTGGATCATTCATGTGCCTTGTATTTGTTATGCTTTCGTGTTTCGTGCACGTCTGTTTATTGATGCCTTGTGGTCACCTGCTGGGAAAGGGCTGACCGCTTGCCTCTCGTTTGTGATGTCTAATTGTGAGTTTGTAACATTCCAATTGGTATCCTGGGTCAGTGTGGTACTTGATTGTATTGATTCCTGATCTTTGCCCTCTTTCTTACTTTGTTATGTAGTGCTATGTATTATGCGCGGATCCAGAATGTTTTGTAAGAGCTAGGGGGTCCAAATTGTGTCTTTTTTCAGTAGATGAGGGATGAGGGGAGATATACCAATATCACTAAAACCGGGTCATCATCGGCCCAACAGGGCAACGCTATCAAAATGGAGTTTCGCTGGCGTGCTGATGATGGTCCAACATTGAATGCTGGCTTGGTAGCTTTGTGATTTTTCAAGGGATCTGTTTTTTTTGTTGTTGTTTTTTGTTTGGTTTGATTCTTAACGTCCCAGTAAACATCTATGGTCATGTCGGAAGGCGCAGTTCATCTAACCACGCATATTTCGTGGGCAAGCTTGACTAAGCGGTTAACCAGTACTTCATGCACATACTTTCGCTTGTAACTTGACGGCAACCCTTCTTGAATGAATCAGCAGAAGGGAGGAGAATGACCATAGAAATTATTTCCTGATCAATCTCCATGGGCACGAAAATATGGAACCGGGCCAGGATCTAACTGGCGACCCCTGGACATGCAGTCAGACACATATCGGCAGTCAGACACCTTACCCACTGCGCAACGCTGCCCGGCTCAAGGGATCCAGACCAGTATTGCTAAGACACCCTTTATTTTGTGGTTTTTCAGAGTATGTCCAGACCCCCTGTCCCCCCACCACCCCATCTGAATCTGCCTATGTGTATATTTGTGAAAGATTTTATACTTCAACTTGTAAATGAGCACTTTGAAAAAAAGTGTTGACACATATAATATGCCAAAATATTTGTTGTAATAGCTTAGAATTAAACATATTTTCAAGACAAGAAATACATTATGTCCTGTATTTAGTAGACTAACGATATAAATAGTGAACAAATCTTGATCACATCCATTAGTAAACCTCACGAGACAACTTACTTAACACCATATTTGAAAAGGCTTGCAAGCACACACTTTTACTTTAAAGCACTCAAAAACTCTCTATTTTGGTGTCTGTAAACTACACATGTAATTTGTGGAGGCATTTTATCCGGGCATACATTAGATGGATAAAAGTGTGTGCATTGCTAATTTTCAATGATAAAAATGGTTACGCACAGGTTTGAAATTTCAATCTGTACATACCAATAGTTTGTACATATTCAGTACATAATATATTGTTATCTCCAGTGCTGGAGGATATCTGACATGCGCGGATCCAGAAGGGTGGGACAGGGGGTCTGGACTCCCCCTGAATAATCACAAAAATATAGGGTTTCTTAGCAATACTGGTCCGGATCCCCTGAAAAATCATAAAACTACCAAGCCAGCATTCAATGTTGGGTCATCATCGGCACGCCAGCTTAAATGGCTTTTTGCTGGCAGGCCGATGATGGCCCGCTTATAATGGTATTTTGATCCTCCCTCCCCTCATCAACTAGAAAAAAACAACAACAAAAAAAAACTTGTCAAATTTAGACTTCCTCTGACAAAACATTCTGGATCCGCACATGTCTGAGGGTATCTGTTTTTTAACATTTGGTCATTATTATTCACACTCTAAGTTAATGGGTAATATTCCGATACATGATGGAGTACATGTATTCCTTTCAAAACAAGGCAAAAATGAGTACGCTAGGTGTTAGTGAATCAAGGCTTGCTCAATATACGGTATTCACTCTAATTTCAACCGCTTTTCTTATACAGTTCTGAATGAAAATATATAGTCTATCAGGTGACTCAGGTCTTTTAATCATAATATGCTTGTTAGAATAGCAACCAGTGAATCCCTGATCTGACTGCTCCTCCAGGAGCAGTCTGATGTATGCCTGCAGTGTTTGACTAGGCACTATGTTAGTTTGTGTTAATGCTTTATGTTCCAGTTGACAATTTTTTTGTCATGTCAATAATATGATATCCCTTCTTCCTGGGTTGAACCAGTACTAAACAGTGGATAAATGGTCTTGCTCTAAGACACAACACAGTGACTCCGGTGAGTCTCGAACTATAGCTAGCAACCCTTCTATCCCGTCTACACTCTACCAACTTAACCACTGCGCAACGCTCAGATAACTATACAGTAAAACCTGTCTGATGTGGTCATGACCTATTACCGCTAAATGCAGGTCAAAAGTATTGCAGGAGCATTCTGCAATACTTTTGACCTTCATTAAGCTACCATTTGCCATTAGGACCTTTGTTTTGACTATTTTTGAGTGGCCGTTTAAGACGGGTTTTTCTGTATGTTTGAAATTTAGACTGTTAACCTTATACTAGAAGATATGGTATGCAAAAGAAAATGGTGAAGTATATGGGGAAGATCTGTTAGTATCAATCAATGTTAATTAATCAGCTCCTTGGCTACATTTCAAATCTTCTGAAACGAACCACTCAACTCTTTGAATGCTGGGTACTGTAAAGCTGGAAATTTTCGTGAGGGTTTTATTTGCCAAATTTCGTGAAAATCAAATCCTCGTAAAATGGCGGATCACTCTATGGTTTACTGATATAGGTAAATCTTGCCCGAATCCTGAAATGTTAACCTTGCAAATATGTCTTTTAACTCCATTCATGAAAATAAAAATCTCACGAAAATTTCCAAATTTATAGTAATTTTTCATGCTTTTGTTGTCATCTGCTGATTTTTTTCAAAATTTACTTTTTTCAAAAGATTCTTTCAGGAACATTATCAGAGTGTCAAATGGTTTGGATCCAGACTGTTTGCGAGAGGTTATCAGAAGATGACGAAAGTGGCTGCTAGCAAGGAAAAGGTTATTGAAAATTACCGCATGCTTCATACTTATTTAACCCATTTAAGCCGAATGGAATTTCCCAGTGTCATCATTTGGACTAGTGCATTACAGTTTTAAGGGTTGCTAGGAGGTATTTTTTTATTTTCGTTCAAATTTTAGTTAATCATTCTGTAAACAAACAGTGGAGACCCTGATCAGATGCCACATTCTATGTCCCATAAAAAGCACGCGAGGCTTATATGGTTTAACCCAACTCTCAGACGGTGTGAAATGGACCTAATCAAATGGCCTAAATAAATACAATGATCTCTATAAGGATATGCAGAACACAAAATCCTGTTCTTATGCTATGAATGGAAGAACAAAACAAATTTGTCAAATTCATATCCTCCGACGAAGGGTTATTTTAGAGAAACATGTAAATCACAAAACATAAATCCCATTTATCAAAACCCTAAGTTGATCTTCGGTATCATTCAGATCATAACAAATGCCTGTCAAGTATGATTTAATGCTTAGTTTAATATATACAAAAAATCTTACATTTGCACAATTTCAATATCTGACCTTTCAACCCAACCCCAGAGGTCAAGGATGTGTGTAAATTCAAGTGTTACCTTGCATGTAGGTCTACACTTCTTCCAGTTGATATGCAACATGACCACTTTTAGAAAAAAAAAGACCTTTTGACCCCACCCCAGGGGTCGTTGGTGTGTGTGTAATGACAGCATATTTGCTTTTATGGTGCTCTGTGCTCAATTCCCTTTAATTTGATATGCAACATGACTACTTTCACAAAAATATATGATTTGACCTTTTCACCACACCCCTGGGTCAAGGGTGTGTCTGAGGGCAAAATATTTGCTACCATGTTCCTACAAACGTTGTCAGCTTTAATTTGATATGCAACATGACCATATTCTGAAAAATTTTAATTTTGGCCTCGGCCCATCCCTTAAGTCCACCCCAGGGCCTCTGACCCATGTCTTCAAACTAAAATCCCGTTTGATATGTTTCATATCTATTGCTGCTCTGCCTGTATTCAAAATTTCAGCAAAAAATATTGACAATTGCCTAAGTTCTTGTGAAATTTAACCTATGACCCCTTAGTGTGGGTCAAAGGGGGTGGGGTAAAACTTTGACACAGCCATACTTATCTACAGGCAATAGGCAATCATGGTCTATAGTGCGAAGTTGTTAAATATAATAGCTTTGATGAAATCTGAAGATTATGGCACAAAAAAGCCAATATAGGTTTTGCATTATAATTGCCTATACTAAAACAAGGGCAATAACTCAATTGCTAAGGGGCTGATTTTGACAAAACTTATAGGATACGGAGAGTCCATGGTACTTATCATTTGTACCAAGAATGAATCAAATCTGACCAATAGGTACTGAGATATGGCTCCGGACAGACAAAGCATTATAATTGCCTATACTTAAACAAGGGCAATAACTCAAGTGTTAAGAGGTCGATTTTGACGAAACTTATAGGATATCGAGAATCCATGGTACTTATCATTTGTACCAAGAATGAATCAAATCTGACAAATAGGTACTGAGATATGGTTCCAGATGGACAAAAAGTAAGGATGGACGGACAACACCAAAACTATATCCCTCTGACTTCGTCGGGGGATAACTAATCCAAAAGGACATATCAATTGGGCTTTCAATTTTCCTAATCCGAGGACATCATGCTTTATTTTGGCCACATACTGTATTTAAAACAGGTAAAATGTAATCAAATATAGCAAGAAGAATGTTAACAGTAAATGTTAGTAAATGCAACAAGAAGAATGTTAACAGTAAATGAGCCGCGACATGAGATATCCAACAATGTGGTAAGTGCAACCAGCAAGGGCTCAGACCAGCCTGCGCATACGCGCAATCTGGCCAGAGCCTTTGCTAGTCGCTTGAATATTCTATGAGGGTTAAGCTACTGACTGAACATATTTTGGAGTTTCTAGGCTTAAAAGGAGGCTGCACAGTGAATGTGTTAACAGTAAATGTTAGTAAATGCAAAAAGAACATGTTAACAGTGTAACAGGGGAACACGAGGAACATAAGTCTACCTTCCATCACTGGTTTAGCTATAGCAGGCTCTGTACTTTGGGTCAGTGTTGTAATTACTGTGTATAAACAAGGAAAAACATGAAAAGAATTACTGTCATGCCAGTCAAGAGTGACAGTGACGTCATATTTGTTTACAAAGTAATCAGGGACTTGGATAGATCACAAGCCTTGTGTATTAATCCTATCCACAGTGGAGTGTACAAAATTATATTTTACTTTGCAATTATAAACAAAAAAATGTCACTGTCACTCTTGGTTGGCACGACAGTAGATGTACGAGATAGTGATGTTTATATGCTTTGTTAAGCCTTCCTAAAATTGAATTTTCCATCTGTTCTGATACATCAAAGTATTTATGCTTGGTAATTTTTCAAGATGCTTTGTAATCTGGTGATTTTCTTCAAAATTGACATTTCCAAAAATTCATATCAGAAAACCAATCAAAATGTCAAACAGTTTCGAGGGAGCACAGTGGCTCAGTGGTAGAGTGCTTGACTCGAGACCGAAGGGCAGCGGGGTCGAGCCTCACCGGCGTCACTGCGTTGTGTCCTTGAGCAAGGCACATTAATCCTAGCTTAGTACTGGTTCAACCCAGGAAGACTCGTCCCAACGTAACTGAAATATTGTTGACTGGGACAAATCAAAACAGTTTCAACCCAGAATAGGCCAGACATTTTGTAGGGCCTGATCTGGGTCCAAATTGTTTGCAAAGTCTTTCAGCAAAAGAAATTAGTAGTCAAAGAGTTAAACATTGAATGCCCCATTTAAATTTTGAGGGGTCGTGTATTAGTCACAATTTTCAACTGAAATTGTATATCTCTCCATGAATTTTTAGGCATTTCCAGTCCACACAAATGGTTAATTAAAGATGTTTAATGTTTAATATCTTTAGTAATAGCAGACTTTAGTTAAGAGTGCACAACAGAAAATTAATTTTCTTATTTCTCATTCAAAACATATGTTGTAGGTTCTCAAAAGAACCGTCTCAGTGAGACGGTTCTTTTGAGCACCCACAACATATATTAAAACTGATGGGTAAGAAAATATTTACAATTTTACTCTCAAAAATTTTGTGCCTATGTGAGACTATATTATACGTTACACTGACTAAAAGCATGTCTTTGTAAGAAGCATAAAGGCAACATTTACATGTTATGAGACAACTAAAACCAATGAGAATCCCAGACCAATATGCATACATGATATGAGACTACTTAAGATTTAACAGTTTGATAATGTAACATGAGGTCTCTGAAAGTAAGATCAATGCAAAAGTAATAGGAAACCAATGTGATAATTCAAATGTAACAGTAACTGTTGAACTTTCATGTACACATAACAGTAACAGCATACCTAGAGAAATATACTAGCCAAAAGTTCTAACCGTCCACCTGCATTTTATTAATTTTCTTCAAAACGTAAAATAACATGACTACTCTTTTTGCATCTCAAAATAGCCAGACGTGACATTCACCCTAGACAGGAAAGATATTGACAAAATGTTCAACAGTACATGCAGGGTGCCAATTTTAATAGTGGTACCCCCATTTTTATAATTCACATTTTGGCACAATTTGCGAGTCATGACTTTTTGAAATAACTCCATTTAACACACAAAACGTTTTCATTTCAAAAGCCAAACTAAAATTGAACACTACAGTGCTGAAATGAATACTTCATCTGCATGAGACTCTTCACTATTGGCTTAAGTGTCAAAAATAAAAATTAGCCCACCATCATTCATGTGAATTTTGAAATTGAGGATACCTGTATACAGCAAAGCCGCCCGGATACGATTCAATTAATTTTGCTTAGCCGTTTTCTGGTACTGTTTACTGATAGGCCGGCCTATTGGGTAGTGCAAATGAAATTGATATAGTGCTTACAGCTTTTCAGAAAATCAGTAAAAACACACATGGCCGGTTAGAACTTTTGACTAGTATAGTAACAGGAGTATAATTCTTATATAACAGTAACAGCAGACCTACTTGTAAATATATCAGTAACAGCAGTACTATTGTAAGAGAATCTGGAGATAAGGCCAGATTTTTTTTATTAGTTGATTTACCGGGGAAAAAAAATTAGATTAAGGGTCGAGGGGGGGGGGGGAGACGAAAAAAAAAAAAAGCTCTGAAAATGACCATTTTCAGAGCTTTTTTTTTTTGCTTTTTTTTTAATATCTCCAGAAAAAGCAGTAAAACTAGTAAGGTAAACCAACAGTCTGTATTAAATCCTTAAATGTTTCATCATTTCCCTAAAAATCTGGACAGGACAATCACTTTTAACAGTGTCACTCTCAAAAATACAGCACCTCAAAAATATTTTTTTCAACAAAACAAATAATATTTAGAGTCGGCAGATAAAATAATAAAAAAAATAATTTTAGATTTTTTTTTTCTACTTTCCGGAAAATTGCAGTATGAGGGCTTGTAGATCAACTAATTAAAAAATTCTGGCCTAAAGTAAATGCATCAGTAGCAGGAAGGCCTATGTGCAACTATGGTAAATATAACAGTAACGGGCAAAAACATAACAGAAATTCTACCTTCCATTACTGGTTTGATGACAAGAGACTCAGTTGAGATCACTGTATAAACAGATAGAGCATATGTGAGATGTTAAGAATATTTCACAGGTGTGTCTTTGGAATCTATCCCAAGGACTTGCTAGACTATCAAGTTTAAATTGTAACAAGTTTGGCCAATATTCTTCGACGCGCAAGCCAAGCCGTAAAACGTGATTTCCGAACATATATCCGAAGATATACCTCCCCAAATGAAAATTTCAAATATGGTAATCCCCATTCTAATGCACTTCTGCAGTTTTGTCTCAAATTGGAGCATTGCAAGCCGCATAATGCCGCACGTCATCCAACAAAATGTGACATAATAATGTCAAACTGTTTTCTACAGTATATCGCAGGATATACTGCCGCAAATAGTTGACATTATCCAATCAGAAGTCACCTTACAAAAGCAAGTGCATTAGAATCTCATCATGTTGCATCTCAGCGTATTGCGGAAATTCTGGGAGCTTATTTTAAAATGGAATTGATAAGTGGGCAAGAAAAAGATCCATCATTTGGGTGAGGGTGGGATAAAAAAAATCTGTCCTTCTTGATCACAGTTTGGCATCACTCGGCAAGCTATGTGATGCCAAACAGTGATCCTTGGGAAGGATTTTTCTTAACCATTCTCAGACTCATGGAAACAAATTTTGTTTGCAAAACACGGTGTTGATCTGCACAGTACATCACACTTATTAACTAGAAATGCATCAATATAACACAGATGCCCCTGCCATGGGCCGTTGAATGAGAGAAAAAGTCTCCCTTAAAATATGTTGCACAGAAACCATTGCATATGGGACAGGACGTACAGCAAAGTCAAAGGTGATGATATATGCCCCCCATTGAAAATGGTCGATGCATAAAAAGTATAATAGCTACATTTGTTACTGACAAGTTTTTCCAATTTTTTGGTAGAATCTGTAGCTGAGCATAAAAGATTGGGTGTGACCTGGTTGCAAACAGAGACAACCAGTTTTCTTATAAAATGACTTATGTGGACCAAATTCAATCAAATAAGGGCCCATCAAAGTAAGAAAGTCCATTTCTTGCATAAGAATACACTAGGCTAGAAAATCTTTTCTCCAACCTTTGCCTATGTAAGATAGGCTGTCAGCTCATGTAAGAATATAACAATCCACCATGAGTGTCCATGTAGGATAGAGATATCTCACCCAAGGTGTCGGAATTTTAACCAGGGACGAGGCTTGCCGAGTCCCTGGTTAAATTCCGACCCCGAGGGTGAGATTTCTCTATCCTACATGGACAGGCTCATGATGGATTGTTTTTCTCCCACTTTTTCTAGGTTTTTTGTCGGAACATAAAACAAGTCCAAAATCATGAAAATTTTAACTTTTTACTCGTTGGATTTACATTATTTCTGAGTTCACGACTGTTTTTATCAGGCATTCAAATGGGTGTAAACAGAGTTTGCACCTCGGTATTGACTGGAAAACATGATTGGAGCATTAGTTTAGTTGCAAAATGCATAATAAAATCCTACTTGGCCACCTGTGTCATTAGCGTCACATTGCCATTATCGCCACGTGGTGCACGTTCGGTGACGTCATTAACGTTATATGACGTCAATAAGTAACGTTTACCATTGCTTGGTGTCTTTGACTTACTTTGGCGAAATATATTGGTACTTTAATTATCATTTTTTGGGGAAAAAAATATTTTACTCTGCCCATGTAAGAAAGCTGTCACGTGGTCATGTAAGATAGAAATTTCTTACATGGGCTGACAACCTATCTTACATGGGCAAAGGTGGGAGAAATTTTTATCCTTCATGACCACGTGACAGCTTTCTTATATGGGCAGAGTAAAATATTCCTTTTCCTCAAGAAAGGGTATACAAAGAACTAACATATTGCACTAAAGTAACACAAAGACTCTTAGCAAGGTTAAGCGTCACTTATTGACGTAATTGAAAGGTAAAGACGTCACCAAACGTGCGCTATGTGCCGATATTGGAAACGTGACGCTAACAATACAGGGAGCATAGCAGGATTTTCTTTTGCAATTTGCAATTTGCAACTTAACCAATGCTCCAATAGTGTTTTCCAGTCAATAACAAGGTGCAAACTATGTTTACACCCATTATCATACCCAATAAACACGCTCATGAACTAAGAATTAATGTAAATCTAATAAGTAAAAAGTTGAAATTTTCACGTTTTATTGACTTTTTTATTTTCAACAAAAAACCTTGGAAAAGTTGGAGAAAAACAATCCATCATGAGCCTGTCCATGTAGGATAAAGAAATCTCACCCTAGGGGTCATAATTTAACCAGGGACTCTCCAAGCCTCGTCCCTGATTCCGACCCCTCCGGTGAGATATTTCAATCCTACATGGGCACTCATGATGGTTTGTTATAATCTTACCCATGCTATCTTACCCAGGACATCAAGTATCCTCATCATGTGAAATTGCATCTGAACGTATTTAGGGACTTCTGGAAGCTTATTTTAAAATAAATAAATAAATAATAAATAAATAAAAACATTGGTGGGGCAAGAAAAAGAATCCATTTTTGTGTGAGGGTAGGATAGAAAAATCCGTCCTTATGGATCCCTGTTTGTCATCACTCGGCAAGCCTCGTGATGACAAACAGCGATCCTCGGGACAGATTTTTCTATCCTACCCTCACACTCATGATAGATTCTTATATTAACTCTACCTGTTGGTTCTGTGGATTCATCAATGTTTGGTGGTAGAGTTATGTGTCTTGGACAGATTTCTGAAATAAAAAAAATGAATAAAGAATTGAGTCACCATTTTACTACAAATCATAGCCCATATGAAAATGAAATGATAGTCAGTCCTTTACCATAATGCTGCATACAACTCTGCAAAACATAGAAATGATGGGGTTACTGTTTTTGCAATATATGGAAATGCTCTAAAATTTCGAACACTAAACTCGATTTTTTATGTTTTTCAAATTGATTTTCGGCGATAACTTTTAATTTTAGCAAACTGTGTTCGCCGAAAATCATTGTGAAAAACATAAAAACTCAAGTTAAGTTGCCTGCCAGAAAGTCCTATATAATAGGGCAGACACAGATCAGACTCTTCCCTTCTCTGTTTACTATTTTGACAAGCATTTTATAAATTCCAGCCCTGATAACCAACATTTTATTGAAGAATAGAATCAGAAAAGTGTTCCACATTTTACAACATTTACGGTATTGTCATACACTTTTTGATGTATTGTTGTACCCCTACAACACATTTACAGCGATATTTCATGTGAAGATGCAGCAATTACCATCTGATTCAGCATATAACATAGGTTTAGATAAACAATTTTTTAAGCGTAAAATTGTAAATATTTTCTTACCCATCAGTTTTAAGATATGTCTTGGGTGCTGAAAAGAACCGTCTCATTGAGACGGTTCTTTTGAGTACCCACAACATATGTTTTGGTTGAGAAATAGGAAAATTAATTTTTTTGTTACGCTTTCTGATTTTACTACAATGCACATATTCACAGTCTCATCAGAGTCTTCACTGCTCACATAGACAATGGAGGGACATTGATGAAGGTTCAGACAAAAAGTCAGGCCTCTAGCCTTACCAAATAGCTATTAATATTTACATTTTCAAGGCAAGCTATTAATGAATCTTTAGTTTTGCAACCGTTCATAACCTCATGAAAGACATAAATTTGATTGGCAGCTGCCAAGCTCAAATATTGCGTGTGCAATACGCTTAGAACATCGAAATTCATTTGCCAGAAGTGACACTGGTTCATTTCTTAAAGGAACTTTTAAAGACTGACTTTACACATATGGTAAATGGTCTAAAATATGAACACAAGTTGTCTGCCAAAATGCCCTAGACAAACAATGCATACCCAGATCAGACTGCTTCTGAAGAAGCATCTCGTCAGGTTCTTCCCTGTTTGTTATTCTGACAAGTGTTTTGTGAAGTCCAGTCCTGAAAACCAACATTTTAATTGAGAACAGAAAGAAATTGAAGTTTTAGAACATATATAAAAATTACTTTATGTGATAATTGGAGATTTATCTCACAGCGTTTTGGTTATCGCTCGAAAAATCAACCTGAGACACCATCATCAGCCCCAGAGCTTTAGATAATGGTCGAGGGTTGATACTGAGGGCATTAACCAAATCCCCCTGAGATAATCTGTTTATCACTGTTTAACGTCTTTGACGTACAAAAATGTAAGTAAAGCATAGGAGTGACGTAAACTGCATTACATCACACCACTTGTTTACATCTGACGTCATCTAATGATCAACGTCTTGTGCGGGGCATGACAACCTCTCTCTGTTCAAAATACATGACTTCGGGTTATCAGACATGGCAGGCTGATAACCAGTTGGCGGGAAAGAGCTTATCGCATATGCAGACTTTAGGTTATCGCCGCAATTAGTGTCCCAAATATGCGATAAAAACATAAATCTGATGAACTGGCTAATTATTTATTTATCTACTCATTAATATATCAATTGGCTTGAACTGATGGTCAATGTGTTCATTAATCGGAGTCTAATCTGATATTTAAGTCGCTTGCAATCAGTTTGGACCCAGATCAGGCCCGACATTATGTCGAGCCTAATCTGGATCCAAGCTGTTTGTCACTGATGGTATTCCTGAAATAATTTTTTGGAAATGCTGAGACGACAAAAAAGCATGCAAAACTACCCAGTAGGCAATGAGTTATGGCAATAAGCAACACAATTTGCCATCAATTTCCTCACCTGCATAATGCAACAGATTCTCCTTTATGCTGTATTTGGAGTTTTGCATCAAGTCTTGTAAAGCACTGTTGTACACTTCTGCTGCATTACCAGTCGGGGGTAGGGGTGGTGGCCTCCAGCTGTCACACCATTCTGTTGCATTGATTAGGGTGAATTTACCGTTACAGCTATCACAGTCCTGAAAACAAAATTTATATCACATTTTAACCTTTTATCTACAATGGATTATTCCAAGTTCATACAATAAATTTGGGATGGTCATTTATACCTCTTAAAGGGCTCCCAGATTGACATTGCAAAATAACATCTTAATCAAGACTGCTTGTATCTACATGTATTAATACTGTTTGACGGAGAGGCGGGTTTAAAATGTTAGCCTATCCTGTCCTTTAGCTAAAAGTGTTTAGCAAGGATCATTTTTATTTATTTCTCAACCAAAACCCTATATCTTCTGGGTACTCAAAAGAACCATCTCAATGAGACCCCTTAACATATGTTAAAACAGATGATTAAGAAAATTTATCATATGACGTCGCATCTGGGAGTGAAATAACGCCATGCAATAAAATCGATAAACCACTAGTGGTTTACAGATTTTCGGGAAATGTTATGACGTCCATAACAACGTTGAGCACATAATGACAAAATTAAAACGTTTTTTACGGCAGAAATGAGATTTAAAAGTAATCCTAATATCATACGATAAATAGAATCAAACATTCGTGCAAAATGGAGATAAAATGCTCGGCAAGCCTCGCATTTTATCTCTTTTCCCCAACTTGTTTAATAAATTCAATAAAATATGAGCACTCAAAATTGTAAGATCCTCCATGTTTACAATTTTCAATTTTTTTATTAGCATGTGATATCTGAACAAATGTTTTTCATATTAATAAATTAAAGCTTTTGAATTCCTTTCTTTTGATATTCTGATAATCTTTACCCTTACCATGATAAATGCTGATATATCCAGTTTTCTCATGAAGAAAACCAGCTGATCAGGGTCCACACTATTTCTACACAGCTTATAAAACATGCTAATTTAACTGGGATCCTACTCAGGTGAGCTATTACATGTAGCTTATTGATTGCATGCTAGGTAAATTTTCATGATTTTTTATTATAAAACTGCTGATTTTTTTTCTTCAAAATTTACATTTCAAGAAAAATTATTTCCGGATTATATACCACCAGAGTGTCAAACAGTTTGACTAATGATTTATTGGGCATGATCTGGGTTCAAACCATCTGTAAAGGCTACCAGCAGATGACACTGGTATGTGAAGAGTGTTAAACTGCAAATTATGCCGCGACATGTGATTTCCAACAATGTGACGTTTGACAAGTGTAGACTCAGACGAGCCTGTGCAGTGTGCAGCCTCATTTTAAGCTTAGAAACCCCAAATGCTGTTCAGTCAGTAGCTTTACAGTCAACTAATAGTCAAGCCACTAGCAATGGCTCTGAGCAGACTGCGTATATGCGCAGGCTGGTCCGAGCCTTTGCTGATCACACAAACCACATTGTTGGAAATTTCATGTCGCGGCTCAAAAAGGAAATATGGACTCTCCAATCACAATGGATGATCTCTTCCTTGGTTATAGTCAGGAAATTAAAACTTGTCTTTAAGTCACCTAAATGAAACTAAAGGAAATACATACATCAATAGATATGGGCCTCCACGCGAGAAAACCAGTTCTGTCTTCGGAGGTTGGCGAACAACAAAGGTGCATACCAGCCTGCCCATCCACGCAGTCTGATCAGCGCCTTTGTTATTTGCTTTTTGGAAAGTACCATATCGAAGCTTGCTACTAGCGAAATTTCATTTTTCAAACTAGTCTGTAGCTGATGGGACTGGTTTGAGTCTCACTTTGTCGGAAACCCCGAAGACAGGTTTTCTCGCGACAAGGCCCATATTATATGATTTACATATGATAACAAACCTAATACTCATGGGCGAAAGTTCAAAATTTCCGAAAACCTGAACTTGTAAAATTTAAATCTTAAAACTTGTTGTACATGTATGCTTACAAATTATTAAAAAAATCAATTTAAATGGTCAATTGTCCCAAGATGAACTGAAGATAAATCAGAGAAGCTATTAAAATCTGCCTAATTCAGCATTTTGAGGAAAGTCAGTGCATAAAAAGACAAAGGGGATCTTGCTGTGAAATAAAAGAATTTATCACATGACCTTGTGTCTGGAAGCAATATAACGCCATGCAATAAAATCCATAAACCACTAGTGGTTTACTGGTTTACAGATTTTGTTGTAACATTACATAATTACGTCCATTTTAAAGTTTCGTAAAAGATGAAAAATATTGTGTTTTCACGCCAAAATTGCATTAATAGAGTAATTTTAATGTCATGTGATAAATGGAATCTAACATTCATGCTCCTGTATTATTGAATTTATCAAACTTGTTGCGAAAAAGAGATAAAATGCTCGGCACGTCTCACATTTTATCTCTTTTCCCCAACTCGTTTAATAAATTCAATAAAATATTAGCACACATGTAAGATCCTCTATATATGTTAAAGTCACAAACCAGCATAATGTACTACAATGGCTCAGACTGGCATACTTCTTCTTCACTCTCAGGAATGTACAATGGCTAAGCTTGCTTCCTACAATTTAAATTCTAGTTTGTCTCTGTAGCTGCGCATGCTTGCTTGCATATATCTGGTCACATAACTCGAAACTCTTAACACATGTATTCTGACGAGGTTCAAAAAAGTGGCTTAGGCTGCTGTCCTTTCATTAGGCCGTGGTTCTGTTGTTGTTGATTCGTTGTTGATTGTTGCTTCCATTGTGGGATTCTGTAATTGTTCTATGTTTTGTTGTGCGTTACTTTGTGTCCATTCTAGTTTTGCAATCATCTAAATGGAAAAGAGAGAGCTGGTTGCTTTGCTTAGTTTGTCTTCCTGGTGTCTCGTGATTGTTGTGTGGCTCATCCTCAGGGTGCCATGGGTTTGTCTGCAGTATGTGATTGTGGTATTTCCTGATCATGCTCACTTACTATTTGTCTTACCATTATATTTAGTAACAGTTCAATTCCTGCCTTTAGAATTTAACCAATAACATCACAATCCATTCTTGGCTTTTCTGAAGAAAAAAATATAACCAGGACTTTAGTTAAGAGTGCGTATCCAAAAACTAATTTTCTAATTTCTCAACCAAATCATATGTTGTGGGTACTCAAAAGAACCGTCTCAATGAGACGGTTCTTTTAGGCACCCAAAACATATGTTAAAACTGATGAGTAAGAAAATATTAACAACTTTACCCTCAAAAATTTTGTTATCTAAACCTGTGAATAACTCTATATTTAGACCAATGGAATTTCCCATAAAGATTGATACAATGAAGTTTGGGTCTTCCATTGTATTTATTATGGGATTTTCAGATTATAACTTCAGATTCTGCCTCTGTTTTTTGTTTTTTTTAAAGCTTCATCTTGGTAAACAGCACAAGTGCAGACCCCAATATAATATCAAATTCTGTGGCATATCATCAGGGTCCTCGCTGTTTACAAAAGTTACTTTTTACAAAATGTCAATTATGCCGGGCCATGTAGCGCAGTCGGTAACATTTTTTGTCTAACTGCAGATCCAGGGGTGGCAAGTTCAATCACAGCCCGGTCCCATACGTTCGTGGAGATTGATCATGAAATAATTTCTACAGCCATTCTCCTCTCTTCCCGATTCAAGAAGGGTTCAAGGATCGGCTGAGAGTTACAAGCGAAAGTATGTGCACAAAGTATTCGTTAACCACTTAGTCAAGCTTGCCCAGGAAAAAAGTGTGGTTAGGTAAACTGACTGTCCCAGCATGACAATAGCTGTTGACTGGGATGTTAAGCATCAAAACAAGAAAACAAACAAATTGTCAAGCCTGATCTGAATCAAAACTGTTTGACACTCTGATGGTATTCCTGAAAGCATTTTTTGAAAAAAAATAATTGTGAAGAAAGAAAGTCACATCAGCATCAATTTGGGTGCAAGATATGTGTTTACAAATTATTGATATCAGCAATGCCCTTCATAAACTTACAGCAATAAGACACTTTCACTAAACACTGACACTTATTTTAATGGCAACTCACAGTGTTTAGACTCAGAGAGGCTTGTAAAACAATTTACTATTATCTAAACTTTTTCAAATGGAATCTTGCATTAGAATTTCATTGTTCAATATAGGGATCACACATGTTTTTTCATGCATTAACATTTGCCAGGTCCCGAGGAAGCTGTTTGAACACGAGGCCGTTAGGCCGAGTGTTTAAACATCGTCCGAGGGACCCGGCAAGTGTTAATGCAATGAAACAAACATGTATGATCGTTATTCTTGCATATTTTACCTGATTTCAGCATAAACCGCGCTGAAAACATCGCTTAAACATTAAATATCCCTTTTCTTACACTGGATTTCTCAAAACAAAATGGTGTCAGCGTCAACTTTCGAACGTCATTACGTCGCCACAACGTCATATATACGCGCGCAACGTTTTCGCAAACGAAAGCATCGGCGAAATGATCAGTCACGGCCGCAACGCATTCCAGTGTAACGTCATGCATGCAAATCAGGGCCCAGTTTAGGCTTTTTCAAGTAAAAGCCATGTTCAAACAGCACGTAAATCTCAAGATTTGATCATGGATTTTGCGGCTTCAAACAGCTTCGCGTAACGAATTCTCATGCAAGAATGCATAATTAACCTGAATACTCAAGATCAATTCTCTGAGAGCACCAGACAAATTTCTCCACGTACCGAAAAGAAATTTCTTGAAACCATATTCAAATGAAAGTCTATGTTCAATAACCCAGAAAAATATACTTTGTTTCATAATTGAATCTTTCGTTGCCATGGAAACCCTGTATGAATTATGTAAAACTGATAATTGGTCAAGAATTTCAGTGGCCCAAAATATTGTCTTTTTTAGCAAACAAGAGCTGTATTAATTTCATTGATTCTGCAATGTTTGTTTGAAGTAAATACCAAAGAAATAAATAATAATTAAAAATGAGGTATTTGAAGCCTATTTTTGTTACAGTGGCCTTTTAACTGAGAAATTTGCAATTGTTTTGTCATAAAACAGTGAATATTTTGCATAATGCACCGGGATACAGACATGGCCCCATATCAAAACATAATCTGAATAGTCTGAAATACAATATTCACAAGAAACATGAGTGGGTTATTGTAATCTCACTAAGATTTTACAGGGTGATAGAGTCTTAATTTTGAAGTTTTTATTCTGTTCTATTCTATCCCTTGTCTTGTTGCTAGGCAGTTGCTAGGCAGTTACCTCCCTTATATATGTGAACGAATTTCCCGCATTTATCAAACGATGTCAAATTCTGCTGGAAAAGACTGTCAAGCAGCCTATTTGGGTAGCTGTGTTGATTTATCCACCATAGTTGTATGTTCAGATGAATTTCTAACTGACAGAGAATAAGTTATGTCTGAAAACGGACTCAAGAAGGACTGAATGTGACTAAAATTTGTATGTAACATTATTTCGTTTAACAACAAAAACAACAATTACACTTTGATGAAGCATTCTGTAGCATATATCTGCCTGACATTTTGCTGCTGCTGAGTAAAATGACCAAGGAATTTGTTGTGTGTCATGCACATATAGGATTGACTAAACTGAATATTAATTCGAGGAGAGGCTACTTTGTGTGATGCTACTGATACCCTATTCCGACAGGCTACTTAATTAATGTAGAATGGCCCATTGGAAATGATGCTGAAGATTAAAGAGGCTGCCAGGGTGTTCAAATTATAATAGGTAAGCCTATAAATGGACATCTCGGGGCCCCACAAACTAGGCAAATTCAGCCCCTAACCAACTCGACGACCCCTATTGTCATAATTTGGGAGAACTATACCAACGACGATATACATGTGCCTATCTCAGAGTTGCTGAAGGAGTGCTAAAAAATTTACAGGCCCTCAAGAGTGAAGTTTAAGGATGTAATTGTGTTCTGTTATCCAATATTTTACAACTAGCCTATCATCCCATATGGTACTTTATATCCAATATGCGACCTGCGAAGGGTTAGGCCAGACTGAGCATAGAGCCTTCAGTGGCGGATCCAGAGAAGGCTCGATTGAGACAAATTATTTCATTTTCATGGAGAAAGTTCAGAAGTATCTGAAAAAATGAATAAATAATCAGGTAAAACTAACAAATCGAACCCCCCTTTATAAATTTGAATCCCCTATCAAGAAATCCTGGATCCCCCCCTGGCCTTCGATATTTACACACATTTATTATCACCAGTCCGACAATAATTGATGCATTCTTTTTCCGTTTGAGTCATCATAAATTGGTATTTCAATCATTGTTGTCCTGATGAAACACCATTATTATCAGGCTTCTCAACTTGGACTGCACTGTTTGCTATTTAACATTTGAAAAGCTAGTAAATAGATGAATCGGCTTTGACTAAACTGGGTACTTTGAGTTATAATCAGGACAAACCAACTTGCTTAATAGCTACAGATACTAGCTAGAACATTGAGATTTTGTCAATAACATTGACGTTTACGATTTTACTTTGGGGCGAATGATAAAGGTGCTGATCAGACTGCATGTATATGCAGACTGCATGTATATGCAGGCTGGTCTCAGTGGTCTGCTCATGCAATGAAATCAGATTTTCGAATTTCTTGTGACATTGCCTATATAATCATGATAATATACTTTTGACAGTTCAAGCTATCATCCCTTAAAATTACTAATGGAGCTTCCATAGGCCTAAAGAAAAATTGTGTGTTTCAGGTTACCAGACAGTGTCTCATTTATTTGCCCCTTTGAAGCCTTTTGAGGGGTTTTCCCAGTTTAGCCATATTGTTTCGGCCCATGTATTTTTTTAATGAAATAGAAATATTTTTCTACCTACCACCCCTATTATAAAATTAATGTAACCTGAAACACACAATTTATTAATTGGTTGGCCTATTATTGTATCAAACTGCATATGAATAAATGCGGATCATTCCCTATACTTTTAACTTTACATTTTACAATTATTATCCCCAGACATTTTTTTATATTATTGTGACCAGCTCTGTCCGTTGTCTCAATGAGACAGTTCTTTTGAGTAACCACAAAGAAACTGATGGATAAGAAAATAGGCTTAATTTTTATGCTCAACAAGACAAATTCGACGAATTTATATCCCCCGACGAAGGGTTATTTGAGAGAAACATGTAAATCACAAAACATAAATCCAATTTATCTAACCCTTAGTTCACCTTCAGTATTATTCAGATCATAACAAACACCTGTCAAGCATGTTTTAGTGCTTAGTTTAATAAAAATATACTTACATCTACACAATTTCAATATCTGACCTTTAAACCCAACACCCAGAGGTCAAGGGTGTGTGTAAATTCAAAGTGTTACCTTGCATGTAGGTCTGCACTTCTTCCACTTTAATTTGATATGCAACATGACCACTTTTAGAAAAGAAAAATAAAATGACCTTTTGACCCCACCCCAGAGGTCATTGGTGTGTGTAATGACAGCATGTTTGCTTTCATGGTGCTCTGTGCTCAATTCCCTTTAATTTGATATGCAACATGACTACTTTCAGAAAAAGATATAGTTTGACCTTTTGACCCCACCCCCTGGGCGGAGGGTGTGTCTGTGGGCAAAATATTTGCTACCATGTTGCTGTCAGCGTCGTCAGCTTTAATTTGATATGCAGCATGACTACTTTCAAAAAAATATATAGTTTGACCTTTTGACCCCACCCCCTGGGTCGAGGGTGTGTCTGTGGGCAAAATATTTGCTACCATGTTGTTGCCAGCATCGTCAGCTTTAATTTGATATGCAACATGACCATATTCTGAAAAAACTTAATTTTGACCTCGGCCCCACCCCCTAAAGTCCACCCAAAAGGCTCGGACCCAGGCCTTGAAACTAAAATCCCGTTTGATATGTTTCATATCTATTGATGCTCTGCCTGTATGCAAAATTTCAGCAAAAAATATTAACAATTGCCTTAGTTATTGCGAAATTTAAATATTTGACCTTTGACCCCTTAGGGGGGGTCAAAGGGGTGGGGTAAAACTTTGACACTGCCATGCTTATCTACAGGCACTTGGCAATCATGGTCTTAAAGTGAGAAGTTGTTAAATATAATAGCTTTGATGAAATGTGAAGATCATCACACAAAAAAGCTAATACAGGTTTTGCCTTATAATTGCCTATACTTAAACAAGGGCAATAACTCAAGTGTTAAGGGGTCAATTTTGACCAAACTTATAGGATATCGAGAGTTCATGGTACTTATCATTTGTACCAAGAATGAATCAAATCTGACCAATAGGTACTGAGATATGGTTCCGGACAGACAAAAAGGGTGGACGGACGGACGGACGGAAGGGACGGACGGACTGACGGACGACGTCAAAACTATATCCCTCCGACTTCGTCGGGGGATAAAAAGTATGTTACAGCTTACATTAAAAACATATGTGTTTCATGTTCCCCGACTGTGCCTAATTTTTAGCTTTTTTCATTATTTTTAGGGAATTTCCAGATTGGGCCATTATGTCTCCCACTTAAAAACTTTTAACAAAATAAAAAATATTTTCCTACAGTATCTACCATCCATATTTTAAAATTTTATGTAACCAGAAACACACATATACTTTTTTCACACTAATCTGGACCATTGAAATGTTTTAGATTTCTTAACAATATTTTAAAATAAAAAAGTATGGAAGTTTTATTGTCATGAAAAAAAGAGATCATTGAATGTTGGCTAAGATCAGATTGTGCATCTGCCTAATCTGATCAAAAGCCCATCGATTGCTGCCTAGTCATTTTGAAAACCTAGTCTTTGTCTAGTCAGACCTGTTTACTAATTAATGGCTCCCCTTTTTTCAGATTTTTACCATGTTCACAGATCCTATTACAGAGACGACAGTGTATGCTTATTTGGTGGTTCATTTCAAGATCTAGTAACATTATACCTCTGGAAAAGTGACCATAAATGACCTATATCAGCCAAAATACAAACACTGGTGTTGATGCAGAACAGTAAAAAATAAACTCAATTGACTATGGGACATCCATCCACCATCTGTACACTACCACCAAGTCCAGGAAAAGAACCGACAACAATTTCAACAGCTTACTTCACAGCTTCAAGTCTGAACATTTGTATTTCTGTCTTCCTCTCATCTTGACTTGTACCTTACATTTAACATGAATGATAAAATGGTTAGACTTACAGACTGCTGCACTGAATCAACTGATTTCTAGAAGGACAACCCAGAGAGTGCTATGGAATCCCATGGAGATTAATAGCAATAAAATTAATATTATCAAGACAATAGTAGGCTTCATGATATAAAAAAACAACAAAATGCAATTCAAAATTACTTTTCATATTTTCAACAAAAACATATGGTTTAGGTACTCAAAAGAATCATCTCAATGGGAAGTTTCTTTTGAGCACCCAAAACAAATATAAAAATTGATGTCAAAAGAAATTTTCCACAATTTTAAGCCCAACATTTTTAGCTCACCTGAGCCGAAGGCTCATGGGTGAGCTTATAAGTATACCAGTGACTCTGGCTCTGTCTGTCATCCGTCCTCAGCATACGCCTGTCCTTCAACATATTCAAACATCCTCTCCTCTGAAACCTCTGGACCAATTTAATTCATATTTTTATATAGAGACTGCTTAGGATATTGGAGTCCCATCAATGTATTAAAACTATTTTTTCTCAAAAATCATTAGGCCAATTGAACTCAAATTTCATATGAAGACTCCTCACAGCTTTTGATTAACAAAAATTTTCAGCCTTAAAATTTTATATATTATCTTGCCCATCAGTTTTAATATATGTTTTGGGTGCTCAAAAGAACCGTCTCATTGAGATGGTTCTTTTGAATACCCACAACATATGTTTTGGTTGAGAAATAAGAAAATTAAATTTTTGTTATGCACTCTTAACTAAAGTCCTGCTCCTTATGATAAGTTAGACAAAATTTTTACAAATTGTTCTGGTCACATGACAAAGATAGCCGACATACCCATATATGGTAAAAACCCTTTAAAATCTTCTTTTCAAGAACCAGAAGGCTGATGACCTTGGGACTTGGTATGTAGCATTCAGGGTGTAGGACCTACCAATTTTGTTCAAATGGTGATCCTAGGTTGACCTTGACCTACTTAACACCAAGTTCAAATTTGCTTCCTAATGCATTTAACTTGGGATTTTTTTGAAAGTTGATTTTTAAATACTTTTGAAGCCAAAATTGTTATTCTCTCTTGATATGTTAAGAGACAATGTCTATTATTAAGTTCTAAAGGTCAAGGTTAACCCTTCAGCCAAGTTCGCTCATAATTGAGTCCCATCAATGTATTAAAACATAGTTTTCTCAGAAACCACTTGACCAATTGAACTCAAATTTCATATGGAGACTCCTTAAGTAAAGGTGAGTAAATTTACAAAAAATGTTAATGGCTACTTGACCAAGATGGCAGCCATGCCCATATACAGTAAAAGCCCTTTAAATATCTTCTTCTCTAGAACCTAAAGGCCAATGACCTTGGGACTTGGTATGTAGCATTGGAGATGTTGGCCCTACCAGGTTTGCACAAATGATGGATCCGGGTTGTCCTTGACTTTTTTTTACCTCAAGGCCAAATTTGATTCCCACGCATTTATATTGGAAAAATCTTGAAATGTGCAATTTCTACATCTGTTTAAGTGGAAATCATAATACATGCGAGAAATGTTAAACCTTCATGCTGGAATAAAGCGTTGTCATGGAAACACTAAACAAAAAAAGTTACATCCACTTGTCCATTTGTTGCATAAAAATGTCTGTATATACTTCGTTAAAAGCAACAACTGTAATTGAGCTGTTGGAATTTTATTCCACAAATAACTGGAAACTTAAATCACTTTTCGGAAAATTTCATCCCAAAATATACCCCACCCACCAATAACGGTTCATTCTAGAGATAAGTTTTCAACTAAGTATACCTCTACTATATTAACCTGATCCTGACCTTTATGCATGAATACATTATTGCGTTATTTACACTGAATATATACATATTCGCGAGGGTTCGTGTGAAATCGGTCTGTTACGTGCAATTACGGAAATAAGCGTCTCCTTGCTATTGTTGTTAAAAAAGCTAATAACTTAATGAAGTTTCACTATCCCCCATAGTTGTAAGGCTTGTAAACATAACTCGAGAGATGGAAGTCGTGGGTTCGATTCCTGGCTGTTCCCATATTTTTTTAATTTATTTTTTTCTTTGTTTTCGTGTTAAAGAAAAGTACACAATCACGAGAATTCGTAAGTTCATGCTTTCCTTGAAAAAATAATGACTAGCAACTTCTTGACGTTGTCAGTTAGAAAATGTCTAAAAAACAGAACAACCGCGCACTTGGGTCCAAAGCTAAAGAAATTATTTATAAAACATCAGAGCATTTCTCTAAAGAGCAGCAAGGAGGCTCATATATCATGAAAACTGCGGAGGTGACAGGCGTTAGCAGAAGTACTGTCTTAAGGGTTAGGCGAGAGAAGAAAGAGACTGGGGTGCTGTTGTCGCCGACGAGATCAAAGAGAGGACCATATAAGGAGGTAGATGACTTCGATCAGTCAGTCATCAGAAATGAGATCAATAAATTCTACACATTCAGAAAACAACTACCAACCCTTAGAGCTCTGCATCAGGTAATGACAGATGAAGTCCAGTTTCCTGGAAGTATCGAGACCCTACGGAAGATGATACGACAAATGGGATACAGGTGGCAAAAGACACGTGACAACAGGAAGGTTTTGCTGGAGAGGCCAAACATTGTTGCGCTGAGACAGACTTTTTATCAGAAGAAAAAAGAGTTTGAAGACAGAGGACTCCAGTTTGTTTATATTGACGAAACGTGGATAGATACTGCATACACTTTGAAGAATTGTTGGCAAGGAGACAATACACCGGGTGTATTTCCCCCTTGCAATAGAGGACAGCGGATCATCGTAGTCAACGCTGGCAGCAGTAACGGTTTCGTCCCTGGAGCATTACTGACCTACAAATCCAGATCCACTACAGGCGACTACCACAGTGAGATGGACGGGAAAAACTTCACAAAGTGGCTGGAAGAGATGTTACTACCGAACCTGGAGGAGCCCAGCGCTATTGTAATGGACAACGCCTCGTACCACTCAATGAAGACAGACAAATGTCCAAACTCAAGCACGAGGAAGGCAGACATTCAGGTACAGTATAACCTCAAAAACTCGAACTTCGATTTTTCGAAATACTCGATTTTTCGAAATGCTCGAATTTTCGAAATACTCGAATTTTCGAAATAAATTTTGGATGACACTGAATTCAGAGAATAGAACTTAGTCATGATCTAATTTAATATCTTTCTATAATAACATATGTTTTGGGTTCGTAAAAGAAACGTCTCATTCAGAAGTTTCCTAACCTTCATTGAGACGTTTCTTTAATGTGCCAAAAACTTATGTTTTATAGAAAAATATTATCCAGCAACTTTCCAAAATTATAATTTTACACATATGCAAAAAGCAGAACTGCGCCCTGTATTTTTATCCAATAAAACAATGAGAAGAGAGCTTACACCAAATTATTTTCAATCTATCTTGCATTTTTGGCATTTTCCCCCTTTTGTTGTTACCAGGATTCTGCATATATATAATGAAATTCTTTGAACAGCTTTAAACAGTGGTTAAGAATGAGGCGGTGTTTAAATTAAATTATTGACTGGCGACCGGCGATGGACAACTGCATACGTGGACGAGGGGCATCTTATGTTCACAAGAGCTCAGCCAGGTGTGTTAAAAGCTTAACCTGAACCGATGACTCAGGTGAGCTTACAGCTCTACTTGAACAGATGGCTCAGGTGGGCTAAAGGCTCAACTTGAGCCTATGGCTTAGGTGACATAATTGCTCAGGTGACCTAATAGGTTTACTGCAGCCCAAGGCTCAGGTGAGCTTATAGCTCAACTTGAACAGATGGCTCAGGTGGGCTAAAGGCTCAACATTGGTTTCATACTTTAATTTTTCAGGAGTGGTTGCGGAAACATAAGATCAACTTCACAGCAGCCATGCTTCGACCACAACTGTTGGAGTTAGTACGGATGAACAAGCCCCCTCCAGAATATGCCGTAGATCAGTTGATACGCTACCACGGCCATGAGGTTTTACGACTACCACCATATCATCCAGACTTCAACCCCATTGAGCTTATCTGGAGCCAGGTGAAGGGCATTGTAGGGAGGAGGAACGTCACATTTCGGTTAGTAAATAGTCCATTTTAGATTAATTATTCAATTGTCAAAATCTTCTGCAACTTTTTAGTTTGTCCAAGACATTAACATTTTATGTAATCAGCTTTTTTCTCATTTCAGGTATGATGACGTCCTTCAAGTGACGAACGACGCTTTTCAACAAATTGATGCAGACAGATGGCGTGGAGTATGCGATCACGTCAACAGGCACATTGACCAGTGCAAAAAGGACGACCACGCCATGGATGAAGTGATGGATCCAATTGTGATAGAACTCAGGGACGATTCTGATGACAGCTCCCTAGAGACCTACAGCAGCAGCAGTGAAGAACTTTGAAATACATGTTAAATCTCGCGGTGTATTTGCAATGTACATTTTTACTTATAAAATAAATGTATTGCTACGATATAAAATACATAAAATAAAGAAAAGATATTGCAAACAAAATTAGAAAATATAACACAACAAAAAAAGTAATAAAAAAAACTTTCAGTAAGTGAAGTATTGAATGATGCGTATGGGGTTCGAACTATCAACGCAGAGAGTTTTAATAAAATTAAGTGTTCTATATTTACGTGTTCTATCCACTGGGCCACTCAGGTAAGCGATAACTAATTGAAATATTTAGCGATATATACATAGTACCACGTGCATTTCCGTATTAGTATGTACGATAACAGCCGAAGATATAATTACATGCTCAATCAGCTGTGAAATTATGGTAATGAAAAAGGCCAGGATCAGGTTAATATAGTAGAGGTATACTATATTATATAACCATTTCATTGTATGAAGTCATTGTTTATAATATCTGAGTGTATATCTTGAATATTCTTAGGAATAAACGGTTTCCATAGCATCTAAATCTGGTATTTTTATCAAAAAAAAGAATTTTCTTCGATTTTGGTTGCTAGACAACTATTCGAATATCGCATGTACTCACTTTCTATTTTTCTTCTTTAAAACATTGCTAGCACATTGTTTGATAGAATTTGGAAGATAAAAGGTCCGTTGTTATTCATGTACTGTTTTAGATTTGAAATAATTTCAAATTCATCCCTGCTTCGTCAGAAATGTCGTCAGCGCGAACGCACATCGCTGAAAGGCGGTCTTCTGTTGCCTAGCAACAGCACATTGAAGATGATAAGACGTCAACATCTATATGCAATAAAGCACATTGGTTCATTCTATAGGTGTTTTAAGTTTCAGTCAAGAGAAAGAGATATTAACCAACTCTCAGTTATTTTTGATTAACCCTCGAATATAGAAAAATTCTCCAAAATCCTTGCATTTTCAGTTCCTTATAAAGAGTTATGGCCCCTTTTCTCTCAAAACAATGTAAATATTTTAATTAACTTGGTTTTAAAACCTAGCAGGGCCAATATTATTTTGATTATAGTACTTTTCTGCCAAGCAAGCCTTTCACAATAAAGGTCAATCTTTGGTTGATTTTCCCTACCCCCTGTTTGTTGCATTTTTGGCTTAAAAATATGGAAAATAAGCACTATTTTCAAGATGCAAACCCGTTTTCACACAATTTTGATCTAAAGCCCTTCCAGGGAGCAGGTTATTTATCAAAAGTACTTGCTGTTGAATTAATTATATTGTTAGAACATATTTATGACAGTGCTCCATTAAAACCCGTTTTAAAAATTGCTGTAAAGAGCCATTATTAAAGACCTCATTTTGCAAGTAAGATCCAAAATAACCCACTCATGTTTTTCTATAACTTTACTAACTTTATTTAGTCAGTTCAGAAAAACTATATGAGAATGTTCAAAGCCCGGTGCATTTTTGACTATCTTTTCAAAAATTGCCTAAAATGGTGATTTTAACTTTTTGAGAAATATTGAAGAGTACTTACACTTCACCCTTGTGACACAAAACTTTGTAATTTTTAAATTTTGAAATAAACATCTGATATTAGTTAGCAAGACATGGTTGACTTGGAAGAAAAAGCATATTTTAGATGTATGCTATTTTTTTATATTGATATTTTCACATGAAAAACAGCTATTTTCAATACTTGCATATGAGAAATTTTGCTAAATTTAGCCAATTTTTATTCTGCTGGTTGCCATGGCAACGGTGCATGCAAACAAAATTTTAACTAAATTTATGCTGTTATTGGGTGGTCATAATCATTGTGTTAAAGTTTTGTCCGATTCTGAGACGGTGCGTGGAATGGGTCTATGGGAATTTTCTGGTGCTCTCAGAGAACTGATCTTAAAAGTTGTTTCAATTCTAAGAACTAAGCCAGGATAAATGTGTCTTGCTCAAGGACACAACACAGTGACACTGATGCTTTCCTTCAAACTGGAAGGGGAGCGAACATTCTATACATGTACTCTTTACTAGATGAGATGAGGATGTGAAAGTTGTCTACCTTATAAAAGTTTTAACAATACATGATAAAAATGGTGTTTTATTGTATACACTAGTAGTCAAACAAGTTTGCTTTTTGAATCAGTATATTTCTATAAACACTAGAGATGAATTTCAATGACATATTATGCAAAAAAAAAACACTATTAAAAGTATTGTAATTCAAATATATGAAATATGACCATGAGATAATACCTGCATATTCTATAGGTCGAGATATAAACAAGATTTTTTAGCATTGAATAGCTTATATTTTCTTATTCATTCATTTCAACAAGTGTTTTGGGTAATCAAAAGAACCGTCTCATTGAGACGGTTCTTTTGAGTACCCACAACATCTGTTTTGGTTGAGAAACAAGTAAACTAATTTTTAATTATGCTCACTTAACTAGGGGCCTGAGTTTCAATAAAGCAGTTTCAATTATGCAATATGGTGTCATTCACATATATCAAGTTATTGTTACCCTTATTTACTTTAACAAATAGTGTAGACCCAGATCTCAGATGAGCGACATGATACTCATCAAGACCTGCACTGTTTGTTGATTAGGGCCACCATATGATTCAGGACAGACACAACAATGAGCAATCACTATGGACCACTAATTGAGCATATGCACTCAGGTTCAGGTGAGCTAAAAAGAGATTGCATTGAAAAAAAAATCAGATTTTTTTTTCTTCTTTTTTTGAGATTTTGAGGAGCTGTGCATCCTTCTACTGCATCGCCAAAAAGTTAAATGTTATATCAGAGAAATCACTGAAATTCCAGTGATTTTTTACTGATACAAGCTTCTCAAGTCT
Source organism: Loripinus fragilis (assembly GCA_964019695.1). Taxonomy (NCBI): domain Eukaryota; kingdom Metazoa; phylum Mollusca; class Bivalvia; order Lucinida; family Lucinidae; genus Loripinus; species Loripinus fragilis. The sequence goes on from OZ026514.1 coordinate 85,873,419, forward strand.
TTTTTTGTCAAGTAAAAGCCCTACAGGGCTTATATGTTTCCAGTAGGGTTGGACAGGTTTTATGCATTTATACAGCTTAAAAAAACTGTTCATCGGTTTTGTTTTGATTCTTTTCATCCCAGTCAACAATTTTTCAGTCATGTCGGGGCAGGTTTTCCTCGGTTGAACCAGTAATGAAGCAGAAGATGAGGTGTCTTGCTCAAGGACATAAATTGTAAACACAGTGCCTTAGGTGAGGCATGAACCTGTAACCCTCGATCTTCAGGGTCAAGCACTTTAGCACTGAGCCACAGCTCTTCTCTACCTGTTCATGTCATGATACTGTAAATTCTGAAATTTTCGTGATAATTTTATTTTCGTGAATAGCGTAAAAAGACATATTTGAGATGGTAAAATTCACGACAAGAGCATGATTTACCTATATCAGCAAAGTACAGAGTGATTCACCATTATGCAAGTTTTATTTTCACGAAACTTCGCACATGCGAAGTTTAGCGAAAATAAAACCCTCTCGAAAATTTCCCAATTTACAGTAATAAATTATATAAATTCTACAATATGTCGGCTAAATTGCCATTCATATTAAAGCCTGAAGCTAACAGAAAATAGTTCTTCTCTGTAATTCTAAGATTCCAAATTAAAAGCTAAATTCCATATTCAAGAGTTTTTAGGTCACAATTTACTTCTCATTAAATTTCTTAGACTAGTGGGTTTCAATTGTAAAAATATTTATCCATAAAGCAATCCTTTATTCTTCTCATTATGCTTAAATTACAAAATGTCATCATTGATTTCTCGATCAATTTTATTTTAGTGTTCTATAAGGAAGTAACCCTTAAAATGATTATCTTTGTTCTACTATTAAATTTTGATAGCATGGACAGATCAATAATAATGTCTTATTTATCTAGCTAAGTAATTAATCCCTTGACAAAGTTAGCATGTAGATAAAGTTAGCATTAAAGACATTATGCCGCTAATTTCATTGTGCACAATTCATGATTCGGGAAACATTTCCACATTTTCTTGACAATTTATATAAAGTAACTAAAATGTGTCCGAAATATCTATTGACCCTTTATCAGAACCGATCGTCTTAGTACCAAATACAAGTAAATAGATCAGGCAAAATCAAACAATGTAAAAAAATTCTTCTATATGAGATTATGAAAAAATGAGCACGGTGACATATTCTTTATATTTCATAAGTTAACAGACCATGCATAAAACAAACTGTATGCAAAGTATTGAAAATATTTCAATGTTGGAAGTATTTAGTAGCATGTGTCCTTAACACTGCATGCTGGGTTACAATTGTAAGCAAATACACTTATGTCCCAGAACAAGCAATTAAATTTATGTCCCAGAACAGGATATTAAATTGCCCTTGCTCGTACAAGTTTTCTCACTATATTTTCAGCGATTCAGATAGGACCTTGTATTGGTGTTGATTCATGCTGAAGAAGTGAAGAAGTGGTACGCTCTCTCTCTCTCTCTCTCTCTCTCTCTCTCTCTCTCTCTCTCTCTCTCTCTCAGCAAAGGCAACCTTATTTCAAAAAAATTTCTAGTGTCCCTATGTTAATTGACAGAACTAACTGATCAAAGGTATGTCCACTACAACTTCCAAGTCAAACTACATAAATGGAGCCACACTACATAAACAGAGCCAGTCGTGTTTGGAGCCAACTTTCTGTGATTTCTATTAGAACTATGTGGGGGGCATTGTGGTTTGATATACATGTTTATTATACCTCACGTGAATTTCCCATACAAAACTTCCATAGACGAACGACTGATATTTTATATTATTATACCTCACGTGAATTCCTCATACAAAACTTCCATAGACGAACGACTGATATTTTATAATATCATCCGTTGCTACAGCGACAGCGAATACTGACACTTGTTTGCCATAGCAGCGGGTGATATTATAAAATATCAGGGCGGTCACATGATGCACAACGCCGATGCGCGCACGGTTTGTTCACGTCAGGAGACGTTCAACAGCAATAGCGGACATGACGCATGATTTTGCAACTTTAAACTCCAAATAACTTCGCTGTTTATGGTCAGAAAATTAAAGTGTGGGTACTCGATTTCTTAGTTAGGACGAGAGGAGCAAGTTGATACCAAATTTAAGCAGCTTTAATGACGTATTTTGTTAAACAGAACGTCAGTGATCAGGTCAAGCATTCAGATCGTTAATATTTTTGTGAAAGATTTAATTTCATTCAAGCATATAGATAAGAGGCTGTTCATTATTTTCCCTTAGGATCTTCCCTCACCATGATAGCTATATTGAGTAAGAGAAGTAATTCAGAAAATAATAGGGGATCTAATATTCTGTTCGGTATAATAAAATAAATATTACATTTCCTGCTAGGGTGATAGTCGAAAATATCATCCCTCGAAATATGATTATCAACCTCGGCTGCGCCTCGGTTGATAATCACATTCCTTGGGATGATATTTTTGACTATCACCCGCGCAGGGAATGTAATATTTATATAAAATCACCCAGAGAAACCTTAATCAGCAGTGCTCAGCAAAACAGGTTCAATAAGTCACGCATTAAAGTGAAAATTCAACTGTTTTTCATCACCTTTTACATGCGTTCATCTCAGGCATTTTGGTTTCAAAAACGAGCCCTAGGGCTTTGTTCAATACCCTTAACAAATTTCGACGATAGACTATCATGGCAGTCGAATAGCATTCCATTTTTCTTGATAAAACCCTTCAAAGAAGAGAAAGAAATGAAAATAGCGAGCACCTACCTGCTACTTTCGCTTTGAAGCGGATGATGACATGATACAACTTCGGAGCCGTACGTACTTGACCCCAAAATGCTCCATAAGATTTATAATGCGGAGCCAGTGGCTCCGTTTATCAAGATCCCCGGCCGTGCATTGGTTTCTAAACAGGATTCGTAAACTTAAAGGGCTAAAAAATGACTTTATTGAATTTACGCCAAAATGTGTGTGCCCTGCAGCCCAGTAAAACAAGATTGTCAGTTAACGTAAGGGACTGTAGGTACAGCAGGGGATTTTCTGCCTTCTTTAGCGACCACTATAACTGATTTCATAGGCCTTCTGTACTTTTCGGATTTCCATCGGGACTCAAGTCACATGTACTTATATCACATGACTTTCTCAGCCAATCGAAATTTGTTCCATTACCACGAGACCAAGCAGCCATGTGCTTGAGGCAAGCATCAAAAAAACAAAAGAAATTCTGTTTTGTAAGCAAACAGGCTTGTATATATTGCACACGAAGTGAGGATTAGTTGTAAGCGGCCACTTAGAGCCTCTTTGTATGTTGATTGTTATCTTGAAATCCTATTTTATGTTTTTCAAACAGCACCCGTGGTTGTTTACAGGCTGATGACGTCAGTATTTAGTACGTCACAGCACAGGTGTTACTGACTGAGTCGGTGTTTATGTAAACAGTTCACAATTTGAAGAATGACTCAAAATGTCGTCAAAAACATCATTGGTAATGTGGCATCGAGCTATCAAGTCAATTTAGTGATAGAAATTCCTAATATAACCGAAAACTGCATAAATTCGCACGTTTTCACTTGTCAACATTGGGTATCTTCAATGCTTATTTAAAAATACGTCACATTGTTGGGAAGTTTTTTTGATTGGCCAGATATTTTTTAATCGGGAGAGCTCGGAGCTAATCGGAACATGTCGGGAAAACTCAGTATGAAATTAGCTATTACTTATGAGAAACAATGACACATGTATCAGAATGCTACTTAAACACTTGTGCTTGGCATTTGACAATCTAAAAAAACTTGATTTTGGGGATAAATTTTACTCCCATTATTATGTTTTATGTCGTTGATTTTTCTCAATTTTGACGTTAAGTCAATCATTTTTTCCAAATTTTGGCCAAGGGCCTTTTCCCAAATTTGCTGGATAAAGCCCTGTCTAGTTCAAATACAGGGGGTGTAAATGATAACAGTCAGTCCCTGTTTCTGATCTATGTTAGTTAACTATTACAGCAGTTCTAGATTTCTGCTTATTCAGTGTGACTCTAGATATTCATGATTTTATGCAGCATGCAGTTATCAGACTTTAAATGACCATTAACAACCGGTTGTTGAACTTTAGCTTAGAGAAATTAAGCAAATTTCATTCAAGTAATTACTTTAACGCTTTTTAACCCTTAACCTGCTGAATACACTAATGACACATTCACCTTTATTTCCCAACCAGTTCAGTTTCTGATTTCAATTAATACAGAGCATGAGGCTGCATTGAAAACACTGCCTCGATATCCTGAGAAATTAATGATAGGAAAATATTTACAGTTTTATAAACTTTTTTTCTTCAATTTACAAAGTAATTACAGGAAAATGACAAGCAGTGATTTTCCTGTAATTACTTTGTAGAATTGCCTCATATTAAATGGTTTAAGGACAAAAGTAGAGCATTATAAAAGTACTGTATAGACCCAAACCCAACAAAGACCATTTTTGAGTACAAAAAGTTCTTCTTGCTGCTGGTGAGGTGGCTTCCGTTTTTGTCCCATATACCCCATCCAAAAAGTTTTGTTAGAGGGGGATCCCCTTTGACAACTTTTTTGATGAGAGGATCCAATTACCACTATAAGCGGGCCACCATTGGCCAGCCAGCAAAACGCCATTAAATGGCATTTCACTGGTGGGCCAATTGTGGCCCAACATTGAATGTTTTGTGATTTTTCTAAGAATCCTGACCAGTATTGCTAAGTTTAACCCTATATTTTTGTGATTTTTAGGGGGGGGGGGGGGGGGGGGGGGTTGGGGGGGGGGAGAACCTCCTGTCCCCCCTTCTGGAGCCACACATGTACCCCACCTATCACCAACACAAAAAAGAGCCTCTGTGGTGTAGTGGATGAACCACTCGCTCTGAACTATGGGGTCCTCGGTTTGATCCCTGGAGCTTCTCCAGTCTGTAGGATGAGACTCTTAGCTGTAGCCCTGTCTACATGTTGTTTGATTTGATTTCTTACGTCCTTGTCAACATTTTTCAGTCATGTCGGGACGGGTCTTCCTGGCTTGAACCAGTACTATAAGCAGGAATTACTCAAGGACACAACACCGCACCACCGGTGAGGCTTGAACAACCCTTTGATCTCAAGTACCACTGAGTCACTGCCCTGCCATGGCCCTGTCTACATAATTATGACCTTTGTTAAACATAAACTCATGGGTGAAAGTTAAAAATTTCCAAAATCCTGAACTTTAGAAATTCAAATTTTAAAATTTGCAGAATGACTACAAAAATGAATAATTTCAAGTTTAACTTTAGATAATCTAAAAACTAATCAGAGAAGTTATTATAATCTGCCTAACTATAATCTGCTATTATACTCTGCCTAATTCAGCATTTTGAGGCTGACTTTCTATGGAAAGTCAGCCTCAAAATCCTGAATTCAGGATAAATCCTGAAAACATTCACCCATGTAAACTAACCCACTCACCAACATAAATAATCCTCCAAATACTTGTATATTACTAGAAACAACATTTACATCAACCCGGATGATATCTCTATCATATTCTTAATCAGTCTGTCAATATTCCTGATTAATTGTCATTCATGTCATAAGCATCGATACATCTGTGCAAATCTGTTCTTTATAGCCTTGCACAAAATTATCATTTTCCCTGACATTAACGACTTTTTTCATCTGTCCTTCTCAGCTGCTTATGTTCTTACAATAAGATTCTTTCATGTAATCCAAACATCTATATCCACATCGGAAATAAGGGTGAGGTTTGTACAGTCAAAATGTTTTAGTAGACTTGCCCATGTCTAACTGATAATTTATCATATTACGTAAAATGCAAAAAAGGTTCTTTTGAGTACCTGATTGAGAAATAAGAACATCATTTTTCTGTTACGCACTCTTAACTGAAGGCCTGCAATTGTTATATTTCCTAAGGCAACTATGATTTTAAGGTTCCAGGCATCTACGATTTTAAGGTTCCAGGAGGAGTCCAACATTTTCCAGGGGGGGGGGGTCCAATTGCTTATTCCCAATAGAAACCCTCTGGATTTGCGCATGCAGCCTGGTTTAGGCATACACACAGCTTGGATGTTCATGAGTTAAATAGGGCAGTTGTCTTTGCTTAAGTGGCCCATAGAGTGCTGATTAAAACTGTTTCATAAGTTTCTTACATATATACTCTTACTTATAAATATTATTATATTACATTTTGTCATATACCACACACTAGAGAACACTGTACTCGAACAGTGCAGATATCACGTGGTGGTTGCAATCGACGAGTGCACAAAATAGTGTACCTAGCTGTAAATAATGTGCACAGTTTGAAATCTGAGGACAGAGCATTTTGAAAGTTATTCAAACACATACAGTAGTTCTGTATATCGGGTGGTCTGGCCCAGTAGTGGAGTGTCTAAATAAAATCAATATGTTGCAGTCAACGACCCGACCACTGGGCCAGAACACCCGATATACAGAACTAGGCGTACAGTATGAAGAGCATAAATAACTTTCAAAATGCTTCAGATTTCAAACTTTATTCGCACTACTGTACGCTGTACATTAAGTACTGTTATTTTGCATTTTATCGAAAGTAAGCATAAATTCCAGAACAGAAGTAAAAAATTTCGTTCATCCTCTTTTTCAGGGAAAAATCACATTTTTGGCATAACTCTGGCGCTGTAGCGACTATCACTCAACCCACAAAAATGTTGTAAAGCAGAATGATACACAGCTGAATTTATAAATGACAATTATTCCCAAAGAATATTTTCAGAAGTAAAATGTTGACCAAAATATTACCCTTTTTTAATCTAGGTACACTATTTTGTGCACTCATCGACCGCAACCACCACACAATGACTGCGCTGTTCGAGCACAGTGGTTAAATCTCTAGCGTGTGCATATTGAACTCGTTTATGTCAAACATCCACAAAAGAGAGTGGCAAATGACACCATTGTCTGCTAGTGTAGTCTGCTAATAACCTGGCAAACATTTTGGACCCAGATCAGGAAAAACAGAACATCAGGCCTGGCCCCGAGGTTATAAAACTTTTTTCATGCTCACCTCAACTGAGCATGAAATTTCAACTGCTCATAAAAACTAAAATACCGACAAATAAAGAAGAAGTGTTTCAAGTGTTGTATTTATCATGCTAATAAATGTTAAAATGCCAACAATTGTTGGCATTTCAACATTTATGAGCAGGATAAATTTCATGCTCAGCTGAGTTGAGTACATGTATGAAAAAAGTTTATAACCTCTGGCCTGATCTGGATCAAAACTGTTTGAAACTCTGAGGAATTCTTGAAAGAACCTTCCGAAAACATTAATTTTGAAGAAAAAAAATCAGCAAACAACAAAAAAATATGCAAAATTTCCCAGCAAACAGAGTTAATGCCACACAATCAAATCAAAACTGGGATGGTGGCAATGGTGGTGTGTGTGCAGCAGGGGATGGAGGATGGGATGGGATGGGGTTCAAAATTCTGCATGTAAATTTAGCCTCAAAGTCCCTTGATAAATTAAGTTAAAATGATTAATTAATGGTATACTTACCATAAATAATTCTTCTGATTCTGTCTACTCTAAATCAAAACAATAACTCTGAACTGGAGAAATCCAATTCTCATTCCTGCATAGTTTAACAATTACTGGTTACAGGATACAGTGGCTGAAATATATTAAAAAAATCTAAGGATGAGCTCACTAACCATCCTATCTGTAGACATTGGGTCTAATCAGATAAAGCAAGAGGGTCAATGTGACCCTTTATTGCTCACCTGTGACACTAACAAAGTGTTAAAAAGTCAAATTATTTTCAACATTGCTTAAAGTCTACATTAAATGTAGACTTTAAGTAATGTTGAAAATAATTAATCATTGTTTTTGTTTGTTTGATTTGATTATTTACGTCCCAGTCAACAATTTTTCAGTTATGTCGGGGCTTTTGTTTGTTTGATTTGATTATTTACGCCCCAGTCAACAACTTTAAAGTCATCTTAGGTGACCATTTCTGCCAAATTGTTTTCAATTCTGACCATTGGTTTCAAAGAATGTTTCTTACATGTAGCTACTGGTGCATAAGGGAAAATGACACTGCCACCCTCCCTCCCTGATGGACATGTTTTTTAACGGATTAAATTCGTTTTAGCTATAAGGTCATCCAGTGATCATTTTGAATTCAGACCACCTCATCTACCCCACTACTTTGTGGGTGTATCATATGAGAGCGGCAAAAGTTCTAACCAGACTGCACATTTGTGCACCTGGCGCTTGACTGAGCCTTCCCCTAGGCGTGGTTTTGGGAAAGGTGAATTGTGGCTAGATATGCACCAAAACATATAGCTACATTTCTTAATGCTAATTACCTCTGATTGTTTTAGAAAATCCAAATTCAAACAAATTTATATCCAATACACAGGTAATTGAGCACTCAGTTTCTGAAACATTACACCTTTGATTACTATTGATTTCACATTATTACTAAAGCACCATGACACATAGACTGCTTCATTGGATGATGCTGTATACAACAGGCCCCCAGATAAGAGTGCGTAACTGAAAATTATTCTTTCTTATTTCTCAACCAAAACATATGATGTGGGTACTCAAAAGAAATGTCTCGATAAGCACCAAAAACACATGTTTAAACTGGTGGATAGAAAAAGATTTCAATTTTGCGCTAAAAGAATTTGCTTTACTGGTCCTAAAATGGCAGACTCCATTTTGAAATGACTTTGAGCCTCTATAGGAAAAATAATCCCACCTGAAACTGTCATCTGCTATTTATATCCAAGTGCACTTCTGACTAGATTTTATCTTGGAAGCAAGCACTATAAATCCTGATTAGCCTGCTCTCAGGCTGATCTGGATCCATATTTTTGCAATGTAGGCTACCTAATTCAACATATAAGCAGATAAGGGAGCACTCAGAGCAGACGGGAAAGTCTTGACAGGCTGGAAAAGGGTTAAATATTGGAAAAATCATCCTGTATTCTCTTAAAGCTGCAGCAATCGAAGACATTTGTGACATCTTACACAGACACAAGGCTTTTGTCGCCTGCTCCCCTTGTCTGCTTATATTCTTAGGTACATGTAGCCTATATTGTAAACAATACGGACCCATGCAATTTTGGGAGCAGTCTGATCGTGGTTCATAGTGTCACAAACTTGACATACTGAATATAACTGTGCACACCCGAAACCGATTCTAAGAATAATCAATACTGTCTGTTTTTCAAGATGAATAAGGTATAACATTTAAGGTATAAACTCACTAATTATAGGTTCTATTTTGCAAACAATATGGATCCAGATCAAAAATCAATAAGATAATATGTTGCCTGGGAACAGGTAATTCAGCAATTCGAGATGACTGTCGTCTGCACTTTAGTCCGGTAGCCTGTATTTCAAACAATATAGACCCCACTGCTCCTAGAGCAGTCTGATCAGAGTCCATAGTGTTTGCTTTCATGACAGAAGTGTTCTGGAGCACAGGTGAGAGAGAGATGAGAGAATGTATTTTTAGTTTTTTCTGTATATGGGAGTCTGTGGGGAACTAGCAGCCGATCAGTCTAGATCTTCCTTTAAACTGGGAACATTGGATGTTATACTGACGTCAACTAAAAACGCCTCATCATTATCACTGATTTCTTAGCGATGGTATATAAAAATGAACAGCCATGTACTACTTCTTTATGTAGAGGTTGGGCGATGTTGGAAAACGACTTTAATTTGATATGCAGGTGACACGTTATTCCGATGACGTCATACAGGCTCAACGTAAACACGACGGCATTGTGCATCGACCGCTTACGATCTCAATTTGAAGTTGCACCCAGTTTGTGCTGTTAATGTTTTGCTAATCAATGAACAAATTTTGGATCATTTTTTCAAACAGTTGTGCTTGAGAGTAATAACTTTATGAAATTATGATGTCATAATAAAGACAAAATGTAAGGTCCGTTTACGAAACTTGCCAACATTCTTGTTTTGCTTTAAGTAATGGAAAAAATGATAAGGTGGTACATTAGGTAATGTACACAGAACATGCCTACATAAAATTACCTTATTCAAGATGAGTTGTAACGCCTAATGGCCAGTCGTTGGTCTACGTTAACGTCATCCAAAACGGCCGTCTGGAACACGTGCCAGATTGCGTTTCCTCCGCAATCGACGCTGGTTAAAGACTAAAGACTTTTGCAAAGGATGTGTAGCAATCTTTTCACCCACTTTGCAGAGTCATGAAGTTTAAGTTTTACTGAAGTGCATGGCGAACAGGTGGGTGGGGTAAGTTGTTTCATTCAGCAGACCCATACAAATATAGAGACTGTTTTACAATGGTAAAACACGTTTTCCCTGTCAACGGATTGTGTCTGGAAACAAAGCAAATGTGACAGTGGCTAAAATCTTGTGTCGCACGAAATGCTGACCCCTGTCTCAAACCGAGGTTGTTTTCTCAGCCTCAAATATTCTTTCAGCAATTTTGTTTTCATGAAATAAGCTTGACTGATAAGATGTTACAATGCATTAAAATTCATAACTTTAGTCTGACCAGTCTAAGAGATATTTACTTTTATTTTCAGATGAGGAATTTTTTCTTGACATCAGTATACATTGTAGACTTTTCAAGTTTGCATAGACCTTTGACTTTGTGGTTTCTGTGTAAAGGTCTTATAAATCTTTGTCAAGCCTATCTGAACAGTTTTTTGGAAATGTGATGAGCTAGAACTAATAGGCATTTTTTGATTTATTTTTGTATTTGTGGAATCTTCAAATTAGCTGAGCTGATTGGATATATGTAATCTTGGAAAATTATATTGCTGGCGACATTGAGGTTAAGGACAATTCAAGTGAAATGTTGTTTGTGACTTCACTTTTTAATGTGTAAAAATTTAGAACATTTTGCTTTACCGGGACAGTGAAATTCTAGAACTTGAGAAGAACAGTGAATAGGGAGTATCAGTGGTAATTTAGAACTGTAAGAACAGTAAAATTCAACAGTCTGCATCCATCGCGCTTTAGGAACATTTTTACATTTATTAAAATTATAGAAAATTCAAATTGTCTCAGAGTGTTTATACTTCTAGCTAGTGCTATTTAAGATCTGTCACAAGGGTACCCTAAGGGGAAAGACATCCCATCATATTCAAAGTTTCTGGAGTGAGTTCTGGGTGCTACCGATATTGAGTCTTATTCCCCAAAATAGCCAAGTGGGGTGTTCACCCAGTCACATCTCCAGACAGGATACAGGGGGTTAATTACCATCATTAGGGCCCACTGTGACATATAAATATAATAATATTAATTTATTTACTGCAGACTCATCATGTGACCAATATTGACACAGTAATATGGAAGACCATTGAACATCACTATTTAGCTACTCAAAAATCTGACTCCACTCCACCCCAATACTCCGCTCCAAGACAACACTCCATAGAATACATGATTTTATGAGCAAAGAGCAAGTACTTTTCCCGCTCCAAAATTTGACTCTACTCCAAGACTCCACTCCATAGAATACATGATTTTATAAGAGCAAGAGCAAGTACTTTGGGTGGGGGGGGGGGGTCATTTTTTTAATTTTGAATTTCAACATTGGGGGGGTGGGGGGGGGGGGGAGCTCAGTAAAATGAATATTTTTTGGGGTATGAAAAATGAAAATTTTGTGGATATTTGGGGGGGGAGGGGGGTCATCACAAAATTGGACTATATTTAGGGTACCTTTAATTTCTATGCATTCTAAGGTCTTTTCTTAAGGTCAAGATACAGAATGGGGGATATTTTATTGGGTTGCTAAAATTTCAATAATTTTTTTTTTTGGGGGGGGGGTTGAATGCAGTGCTGGACCCAGGGGGGGGGGCAGAAGGGGCACCCCCACCCCGAAGAGGCTGTGAGAACTTGTGACCCAACCCAACAGCTGCAAATATTTTGGCTATAAAATATGTTAAAACTAAGTGGTCGTGAGTACCATAAAAAGTATGATATTGGTTGCTAGTATATACGGTAATGCATAATTGGCATAATTCAGAAAAAAGAATTTTTTGGGGGCTATGAAAGTTTTGTGGATATTTTTTGGGGGGTCATCACAAATTTGGACTAAATCTAGGGTACCTTTAATTTCTATGCATTCTAAGGTCTTTTCTTAAGGTCAAGGTTCAGAATGGGGGATATTTTATTGGGTTGCTTAAATTTCAAATTTGTTTTTTTTTTTTGGGGGGGGGGGGGGAGGGGGGGTAAACGCAGTGCTGGACCCAGGGGTGGCAGAAGGGGCACCCCCATTCCCGAAGAGGCTTTGAAAACTTGTGACCCAACCCCATAGCTGTAAATATTTTGGCATTAAAATATGTTTAAACCAAGTGGCCGTGAGTGCCCTAAAAAATAAAAAAGAATATATGATATTGCTAGTAATGGTAACCCATAATTGGGAAAACACAATTTATCGATAGCTCATGACCTAGATCACTTAGATGATAATGGATTACCAACAATTCTGCTGAAAGAAAAGTTGGCTATGGGGGCACTGTGACCCGGGCTCGGGTCATTTTTTTTCAAAATTTTGAATTTTAATATTGGGGGGGGGGGGGGGGGGGGGAAGGGGGGTGTCAGAAAAATGAATATTTTTGGGGTTATGACAGTTTTGTGGATATTTTATTTGGGGGGGGGGGGGGTCATCACAAAATTGGACTATATTTAGGGTACCTTTAATTTCTATGCATTCAATAGTCTTTTCTTAAGGTCAAGGTACAGAATGGGGGATATTTTATTGGGTTGCTAAATAACTGTGCAGCCTGTGCCCCCCGCCCCCGACCAGACTCAGAGAAATTAAAAAGAGAGCCCCAGTCCCTAGGCCAGGGTTGCGATTACTTTAAATATATGTCAAAAGCACAGAGATTCAATTTCACATATCGAGCGGTCGGTTAACGTTCTTGGTGAGGATCCTACAAAAATAACAATAACAAATGCAAGTATAGATAAACACTGAATAACTTTGAAGCGTGTTTATATTTACAAAATTGAAAATACAGATCTAGAAATAGGGGTTTCAGGCGTTTTATTGAGTTTACTATTCTATTTTGAAGCACGCAGATGTTCCAGACAGACTGGTTCAGTGTATGCGTTACGCATCAACCTTTTGAATAAATGATCCAAAGGAAATTACTCAGAGGTCGTGGTACATCTATAATAAATGAAGTTAAACAAATCAAATAAAGGTAAAAATACAAAACAAAAAAACAAAAAAAAAAACATATGTGGACTCGAACTCACGCCATTTTTGGTTGTAAACTCCCTACCATAACCGCTTGACTAGTCAGTAGGACAGTGCAAAACGTTTCATTATCTCATTAGTACTTGCTGAATTCCTGTTAAACTTACGGTAAATACCTAAAGTCGACGGAAGGTAAAAATATCTTGTGCACTAACCGTGAAATTATGCACCTGTGTCAGGTTAATATAACTGAACAATAATACCATCAAAACATGCAGACAAAAATGCAACCAGCTTTAATCCTGATCAGACTGTTTCTCTCTAGACCAGCACTGTTAGCACAGAAAAACTGTAAGGTACAGCACCCTAGATAAGCAGCGTATTTGCGTAAATACGCAATTAAAATCCTCAAAAAAGCAATTAAAATGAAATGTGTGCGTACCGAAAAGCAATTCTGCGATCGGTATGCAATTACATGCGATGTCATTGCTTACAATTTGGTCCATTTCGTTTCCATTTGAGTAATAAACAAATGCCAGTCGGGTATTGATTTTTTTTTACTAGCGAGCGCGCAAAATAACTCCAGTTTATGAATAAAATATCGGTGCCCAGTCCAGTATTTCGCGGAAAAACACAATGATGAAAGTGAAACTTTGCAAAGTGTACACGCTCGAATGTCAACAAGGGGATGAGAATGGCTTCAGGTACAATATCAGAGCTCTCGGAAACGCAGGATAACGCGTATTGGTACGCACGTTTTTTCCCTGGGACGCATGATTTTCGCTAGGCAGGAGTCTCGCGTACGCATGCTTTTTTAGTCGGCACGCGCTAAAAATCCAGTAGTTGATAAATAAACACCGGGAGATCAGAAGCCCTTTGATATTATCGATCGTGACACGCTTTTCCTGTCTCTGTTGACCAATCGCATCGTATGACTCGGACTGCAGTGTAGAAATTCTGACAGGTGATTGACAGGATTACCGATGCGGGACAGTGTGATTATTACGAGGTGATTATTAAAGTAATTAAGCAAGGATTATCGGATAATTGTTTGAAACAGATGCGCTACCGATTTACCGTTAATAAGAAAAAACTAATAGGGTATTGTAAACAACATCGGACTACCGACTTCCGAATTCGAATGATTAGGGATGAAAGAGAAAACATACTTAATTGCACTCGTTTGCGATTTGAGCAACATAAACATGGAGAGAAAAAACAACAAGTTTACGGATTTGCATTTCTACATTCGTTCAGTGCTACGGCAATACGGCAAACATAACATAAGAGTCTGAGAATTGTTGGGAAAAAAACAACGGTACAGCGGTAAGCCGTATACGGTAACGTCCGACTGACAAAAGTTCCAAATGAAGCTACACTACAAGCCGTGCGATGAAATATCGGTCCAAGCCGAATGTCTAGATGAAATCACTTTCAGCAAGTAAAATCGTTCATTCTAAATCATTGAAGCTAAGTAATGTCAGTCTATTCATTGCAATCGCCGTTGACACTAGCGAGATGCGTTTTTTTAGAAGAAAAAAAAAAGACTTCCATCTGCATAAAATTATACAAAACAGAGGACTGCTGTCTGTCTGTCTGCCTGCCTGCCTGCCTGCCTGCCTGTCTTGTTGATGAATAAAACAAGTACTGACAGTTTAATCTTTTTATTTTGATAAGGTCAAACAAAAAAATGTGTGTTCATGTAGCATGAAAAAATATACCAAAATATTTTGTTTTGTTAAGTAGGAACAGTCCATTAATACTTATAGGGTTAAAATCAGTCGATCTAAAAAATATTCAAATGCTGCATTGGATAAAATGGAAAAGATATACCGTATGCACAAATTGGTGGGACTCCAACTTTTTTGAAGTGGGACTCCCTTTTTTTCCAGTGGGACTCCTGCTTTTTGCCAGATGGGAGTCCTGAACTCCTGTTTTCAAAATCCTAGTGAGAGCTCTGCAATATAATCCGCTAGTTTGATATTTTTGAAAGGCAGACGATGGGAGTGAATAAATATGCAAGCTCATTCCCGATGGCTTCATGCAATAAGAAAACATGTACTAAAATCACAGAAGAAAAATGTGGCGTAAAAAAAATGTGAAAATACGCAATTGTTTTTGCATGTTCGCAATTGAGGATAACCAGGTTGCATAAATACCCAATTGACCCAAAAGCTTATCTAGGGCACTGAAGGTAGCAACTGGTTGTAGGAGTTATGATAAACTGTAAGATTTATAACACCCACATAAAACCCTTGAAACCCCAAAAACCCGCTCTCATAAATCAGTAAAACCCGCTGGGTTGGGCTTTATGATAAAACCCCGGTTTTATGCCAACCCTGCCCTAGGCTGCTGCCGTGCTGGGTCTATGTTAATTGTTATTGGTTTGGGTGAATGTAAAAGTACCAAATACAAGGGGACCTATATAAATGCCCAATTTTTTCTTAGGTATGGACTTTGTTGTTTCTCAAGCATTATTTTTTTCTAATTTTAAGCCCCCCTCCCCTCCTCAGACTTGAAATGCAGTCTCAGAGACATATAGATCTTTAAAAAAATCCGGACCCCATACCCCCTCTCATACCGCCCTCCGGCTCGGGACTTGCCCCGCTCGCTTCAAGCCTTTGGCTTTCAGTGCCCCCCCCCTCCTCTTTGACTAACAAAGTACATGATACAAAATTGATGCTTCTAGTGTTACTTGATTTAAAGAAGTAGGGAATCTTTCATTCATAACATTTGGTCACATGAAACAGCTGACCCCTATCTCAAAACATTTGCATTAAGTTAATCTCAGTTGGACAAGTTTTCCATGTTTTACTTACAAATGAATTCCAATTTTTTTTTATATATTCACACTTTTGTTACTAGGACCAGCATGACTGCTTTTGACAATAATTCAAAAGCAGAGTTGGCATAAAACCCGGGTTTTATCATAAAGCCCAACCCGGTGGGTTTTATGGGTTTTATGAGGGCGGGTTTTGGGGGTTTTATGTGGGTTTTATAAATTTGAAAGTTTATCATCATTATCATAACTCCCAAAACCAGCTGCTACCTTACAGTTTTTTCTGTGCAAACAGTGCTGGTCTAAAGAGAAACAGCCTGTGTATGCATCTTTTGATGGTATTACTTTGTGGTAAAATTTTAGGCTGATTACAAAAAACTGTGGGGATATCCCAAAAGTTAGAAAAATAACAGTAGTCTTGTTTTGATTGTGATTCACACCTTTCGGGCAGTAATTGAGCAATTATCCTTGACTATTGAAATTATGGTCAAATGCAGTCATGCTGGTCCTTATAAGTAACAAAAGTGTGAATATATTTCAATGCAGTCTTATTTGGAAATGGGAACTTATTCACACTCTGGAATAGAATTACATGTATACATACATGATACATAAAGTTTATTCAGGCTTAAGCATAAAACAGCTCATTACCAATCAAAGTTAGCTTTAAAATTTGCATTTACTTCCAATATGATCAAGCAATATTAGACCAAGAGTGGATTTGTTTATATTATTGAAACCCAAGATATTTTATTCAGGGGAAAGATGGCATTAGAAGACTAGCATCATCATGATAATAGACAAGATAATAATAATCAGATATAGTTGAAAACTGACTTGTATGTATGTTGTAAATACATGTAATATATTTTTTAAATGTATATGTTGATACTCATATTTTAATGACTATTTAAACTGATTAAAATATGGCTATATAGAATCATTTCTACACTTTTATATCTATCATCAATCTGAAAACGAGAATTTATAAGACCAAAAATTCATAAAACCCGCATATTGCCCAAAGTGGGTAATATGACCTTATTGCCCAACCTGGGTGAACCCGGGTTTTATGGGGTGGGTCAACCCGGGCGGGTAATATGGTGCCAACCCTGTTCAAAAGCCAAGGATAATTGCTCAATTACTGTCCTAAAGGTGTTAATCAGAGTCAAAACATTAGTACTGTTATTTTTCTGAGTTTTGGGATATCCCCAAAGTTTTTTGAAATCATCGTAAAATTTTCCACAAAGTAATACCATCAAAACATGCAGACAAAAATGCAACCAGCACCCTAGATAAGCAGCGTATTTGCGTAAATACGCAATTAAAATCCTCAAAAAAGCAATTAAAATGAAATGTGTGCGTACCGTAAAGCAATTCTGCGATCAGTATGCAATTACATGCGATGTCATTGCCTACCATTTGGTCCATTTCATTTCCATTTGAGGAATAAACAAATGCCAGTTGGGTATTGATTATGTTTTACTAGCGAGCGCGCAATATATCCAGTTTATGAATAAAATATTGGTGCCCAGTCTCAGAGACATATAGATCTTTAAAAAAATCCGGACTCCATACCCCCTCTCATACTCCCCTCCAGCTCGCGACTTGAGTGCCCCCCCCCCCCCCCCCCGACCTTTTAGAAAATTTAAGGGCCTTTTAGCTGTTTAGCACATGGCCCCTTCCATAATTATCCCTTCAACTTGCCCCAAGTATCAGATATTAGCTAGATACGATACATACAGAAAAGCGGAAGACTAAAAAGCTTGCAAATTCAACTTTCATTGTCAATAGTCCTTTAGAATCACTAAAAATAACCAAAACAAGAAAAGTTATAACATGTGTTACATGTTATAAACGGCGTTGTTGAAAGGTTCTTATGAGTTATAATAGATGAAGGATAATAATGAAGTTTTTTTTTCAAAATGAGATATACATTAAAGCGGCTTTGAAATGAGTCATTAAATGCTATATGACGTTTCGCTAATAAACTATTTAATCAGACGGTGATGGGGAAGCAAGCTTTTGTGAATACTTGTTATCTTCAGTCTTTTATGAAAACCATTACTTGTCCGCGGGGAAAGAAAAGTTAGACTGCATTACGTCCCTTGATATACAGTATTTAAAAAAGGAAAATTCTACGAAAAAGTCAACTTTTGTGAGTTCCAAAATGATATCCCATGCATTTTCCTCCGTCATTGCTATGTGTAATCCAGATAAAAGCCAATAAAAACAGTTATTTCATTTGCACAGCGTTGCAAGTTCATTATCTTTGATACATGTATTTTCATTGGCTGAAAAATGTCTACGTCATAGTAAACTTTCAGAGCTCCAAATGTTAAAAATCTCACCAGACCAAACGTAACCACCGCCTTAGATAATATACCCGTGTATTGTCTAAATTGTGGTAATAACTTTCTGCATTCTCTGCACTTGTGTTTAGCGGACATTATATTTTGTGTCTTTAATTGTATTTAGTGAAAAATCTCATAGATTCAGTTGCAATTGGACAAACAAAATGTGTCCGACTGTACCAACCAAATAAAAACGAACTGCAGGTACAGTCGGACAGCATGATTTAGTTGCTCTAAACGAATCCAACTTGCACCAAAACAAGTTTAAACATTTATTAAAATGCTTGTCACAGCCCTAATTAGCCCAAACTTCCTTTCTCTTCTATAACATGGTCTAACTTAATGGTTGGTCTGCAGTGTGTGTTTGTGGTATTTCCTGACCATACTCACTTACTTTTTGTAAGATCGTCTTGTGTCCTTGGATTACCTTACAAAAACCAACTGTGTAAAACTTACACGAATAACACTGTGTGAACGCTTTGGCACTGGAAGATTGTTATATTGATATTGTGATAGCTATGAAATAGCCTATATGGGCACCCTTTGTGCCTGTTTGTTCTATGTTGGTCATTTTCGTGTGTATTCTTCTCTTGAGGCTGTTGGTTGGCGTTGATAAGTGATTATGGTAATAAATGGTCTCTTTGTATGTTTGTTTTTACAAAATAACCCTAGCCTCTCTCTACACATATCTATCTGTCTATTGCTAGACACGATTACCTAACTACATGATGAATTTTTTTATCTAATATACAATAAAGTAGCGAGTATATATGATCAGGAAAGAAATGCCACAGATCACAGACCAACCCACGACCGACAACAACGTGCAGAAGAGACAGAGAAAAAGACAGAAAGAAACACAGAACACAGACGGCAACAAAACGGATCCTCACCTAGCACAAAATGATTTGAGCAACAATATTTATTATAAACATTGAATCAACAACAACAGAACCATGGGCGCACCGCATTAGAACAGCCAACACCACTAGAGGTGGGTACTTTTATGCATTTACTGGCCAATTCTTCGCCTATCAGTCTGTATTTAGTTTATGCACTTGTATAAAAATAATAACTAAAAAACTAGCACAGAAACATATTTTGATTCTAATATACTGTTAATCAATTAATAAACAATAAAGTACATGTAGTATATAGTGGGTGTTATTGAGTGGCGCAAGTTTATCAGTAGCACCCATCCTCCCTATCTCACAGAAGCTTAATTGCTGTCGTCCTCTGAATCGGTAACAGGAAGAGAGGAGCTGCTGAAACTATTCCTTGATGAGTATTTATGGACAAAGTGTAATATTTTGTTAAAGAATAAATGAATAACAACTGATAAAAAGACTTTCGTCTACCGATTCTACGCCCATATGCGTCACTTTTGTTGTCCGATTGTACCAGCCTGTATGTCCGAATGTACCAGCAATTGTCCGATTGTACCAGCTGTCTGATCAAAGGCAGAGCAGCGATGGTTTATCAAGGTTTTAATCATATTTTCGTGACAAAATTGTTTTAAAACATATCTTGGATAATATAAGCATCTATATGTCATTTGAAACGTTACATTGTACAATATGTCGTATACCTTGAGAATACCTTGAGAATCGTTGCTGGGCTCTGAGGGAAGGAGATATCTCCTTTTTAAGCCCGACTTCGTTTTAGAATTTTTCTGTCACTGTGTCTTATTAATTTTCTTAAGTTTTGCTGAGCATCATAAGTACAGGTTTGCTTTACAGTTAAATGATAATATATGTCAAAACTGACATGATAACTGATCAATAATCATACATGACTTCATGGTTCCAGTGTTGGTCTATTTTTGATTTAAACTCATTCACATCCTTTGCCAGTACCGCTCCCTCTGGCAAAGAATTCCAGTCGTTTATAATTCTCTGTGAAAACTGCTGTAATCGTAATGTTGTTCTACAACGGGGCTTCTCCAACTTGAGACTATGACCACGGGTTGATGATGAGGTACACAATTTAAAAAATCTTTCGGAAGGAATGTCCTCTATGCCTTTGATAATTTTGAATGCCTGAATCATGTCAGAAAGAGTTGAACACGAGAGTGTCCGAATGTACCTATACTGGGATAATCAGTTTTCGCCAACGTAAGCAGATATGGTTCTGAGGATAGCAAAACAAAATACAACCTGACCAGAAAATGATTTTATAATATAATTTCAACCTTTTATAATAATGTGTGATATCTTAGACCATCAAAATATGTTATTTAATTTGTAAAAACCTTGATTTGTTTGTGCACCCGTTTTTCCGCCATTTTGAAAATAGTAATCTAATTCCGACAACTCTTGTTGACCTGAAAAAAGAGGCCTCAAAAAGGGTTGGATAGACAAAAAATCAATAGATGTTATGAGACAAACCATTTTTTTCATTCAATGAATATAAATTATTGTGAATCTTCTATCAATTAATTTATTGTAATCAAAAATATGTCAGTCATATTTTTTTTCTATATTCAATCCAATTTCAGATTGATTTGAACCCCTAGGTTCATTGGGGTGCTACCACATAGACTGTAAATGAAAAAGTAGACATAAAAACTTTCTTTTGTGTACTTAAGGGATACATCAAGCCATTGCAGGCGAAAGATTGATATAATTTAACAAAAAATCATTTTTAGATATATGGTCCGTACAGCTGCTTATTAGCCAGACCATTGTTTTTGAGTCTTAACATTAATAAGAACCCCCTTATGATAAAATCAATGATTTTCCCCACTTGGGACCCCAATACATCACTGAGTTTTCTTACCTCCATCGTGAGGGTGTCAACACAAATGAAGATGAAGGAAGCGATGTATTCAATGAATAAAACATATCAGGATCATAATTTAAAGATTGGGGTTAAAAAGAATTAGTGAAAATGGCAGGAAAACATTGATGCAGATATGTGACCATTATTTTACCACTCAGATATGAATTTTCTTACTGCTAAAACAACTTAACAGACAGCTTTTCTTTTGCCCTTGGAAATCCCCTTTTCAGAATGAACCTGTGATGTCACACAAGTGAAAAAATGGTAGGAATGTTCAATTGGCGAAAATACATTCTTGGCGAAATTAGCTTACTCCACTATACATTGACCCTAGTCCATTTCAAAACCAATTACAATTATAGGCTAAGTAACCACTGTTTCATAAATGAACTAATATTAGTTACTTATGCATTAATAAGTAACGCCGTAGAAAAATAATTCACCACGAAACTAGCGGAAGTATCAAACCAGAGACAAGGCTATTTACAAAGGTCTCGTGTCAAAAGAAATAAAAAGGTATATATAAACACCAAAATGTGCTTATCGCGAAATGTTACCCCAACAAATAGGATACCCTCGACTTATTCGGACACAAGACAAATTTTATTTAAAGTCGGAGAGTATAAACAGATATAACATTAGCTACACTCAGTGGCCATAAGTGAGTTCCCAAATCAACTTACAAGAAGTTGACAAAAATATGATCTGAAACAATGGTCTTTTCTAGCCAATTTAGACAATTTCCACAAATGATAATTGTACTGAATAAATATACAGGGTATATGTTTACGTAATCACCAAATTGTATGATGTCATCATCTTCTTTCTTCTTTCTTTCGTATGTATGTTCCGCCTGTTTTTAGGCGCACCACCTCTCGGCGTAGGAATGTTAGTGTTATTAAAAGTAACTAATTAAACTAGATCTACTGTAGAAAATGGTAACGTGTGAAACTTAAAAAAAAATATCTACAGGTGCTTGTGGTAGAGAATCAAGCTTTCACAGTGTCCGACTTCTTGGCCACAACCGCACAAGCAAATCGGTGAAAGTCCCAATTTTTCCTCTGGCACTCAACGCTACAGTAGCGGGTTATATGACAGCGCGAACAACGTTTAAGGTCCTCTCCTTTTTTGGCTGGATGCTTACAGTTTGAACAAACACTATATACACTGCTCAAATCGTCGTCACTATCGTCACTATCAATGGTGTCCAGAAATTCACGAAGAATTGCCTGTTCGTTTAACAGGTCAGGATCAGCAGCTGGACTTGGTGTTGGATTTTCCGAGGACACCAGGTCACTATTACTACCACAAGCAAGACTGGTATTTTCCAGTTCCTTTGCACACACAGAATTATCCAAATCCTGCTGGTCCTCTTCTGGCGAAGCCAAATCTGGTTTTCCAGCTAACTTCTTTTCCAGGAACCGCGCGTGTCTCTTCCTAGAACGAGCCAACGCAGAGGGAGATCTGTTCTTCTTCCGACGACGTCTCTTTACTGGTTTCACAGTAGTACGTCCGGTTATCTGTTGCTATGGAGATATTGTGTATCACAGACATTGGCTTCATTTCTTCCAAAAAGATAGCAGGTGTTATTTAAAATTGCTGTAAAAATGTCAGATTGTAATATTTTTTATTGAAACTTTGCAGAAATATTTAAAATGTACTGGAAAACACTATGTTAAAGTTCAAATTAGTATAGACAATGAAAATAAAATAATGCAGAGCAGAAAACTAGACGGAAAATAATGCCATGAAAATGATCCGAGGGCAGTATAGCATACTTTGGCTGTAAAATACAAACTAAATAAACAAATGCAGGAATATGGGGTATGTATGTTTTGCGAGGTATCATAACAGTATTCTATTTGACACTAATATTTTTGAATAAATGTTGATGGATATAAGCTATGGTTGGATCCTAAGAAAATCTGCTAATTTTCACTGTCAGTCCTGATATTGGTGCCACAAGCAGCATAACCAGTGATATAATATTTGTGTAATAATCATTTTCAGTTGAAAGTACCATTTGGGGTTACATTTGCATAGAACATTTATTTTTTCAGGAAGAACTATCCTATGATTACGTATGAAAGTTTGGGTATGTGATATGTTCAAAATTTCAAATAAATTGCATTGCTCGTTTTGAAATTATACCAATTTTAAATGTACTTATTTTTTTGCAAATAAAACAACGTTTGCCATTTTGGGAACTCACTTATGGCCACTGAGTGTATGTATAGCTATTTACCGACTAGTACATGTTAATTGACGACAATAGTATATACATATAGGTCAAATATCACAGTATAAAGCATCTCGAACGTTGTTAGTTCTTTGTATATAGTTGCTCAAATTGTGCGCGTTTTATTCTGTGTTTGTTATTTGCATGATGATGCTGCCTTTACCATGATAACTATGTCCCGACCATTACCACAAGGGCGGTCCTGTTAGAAAAGTGTACACGAGAGGTAAGAATTGACTAGATGATTGTCTGATGTCAGTCTGCATGGACTGCGTACCACTTAAAATAAACAAGTAAATATGACTAGGAACACTGCAATCACAGACCGACCTAAGTCACCCAGAGGAAGAGCCTCTAGAACACATAGAACAAAAACATACTCACATAAAATCAATTATCACAAGCATCAGCTTCAGGCTATTTCAGTTGGAAAGAAAACCTATACAGAAATGAAAAACATACAATTGCAGAGATGAATAGCAAATGTGTATTTGCTTTATTCTTTTTTGCTGCAGGAACAACATTTTACCTTTATAGTCTACAGACATGTCTTAATCAGTAACTTAAGTCCAAAGCTTAATTTTATGCAGCATACTAGGTGTCTTATTTTTTCACTTGCAACCGTGAACCCATCAGGGCCTCCGGTGTCTTTCGCTTTTCGCAAATGAGGCCATTAGTATGATAGCATCCACCGTCTTAAAGATACATGATCTTTAAGAATACACTATCACTCTAGATGCAGTGTTTATAGTGGGAGACCTTTTTTCTATCTAGCAGTGCATCGTAAAAAATTCAAATCTTTACCCCTAAACACTCGACGAAAATGCAGCCGAAAATGTTGTCTGCTGCATATGTTTCCCTCAGATTGTTGACGTATATTGAATGTGAGGGCAAACGGCGTGGACCCAGGTCAGGCTGCTCCAAAAGGAGCAGTCTGATCTGGGTCTACACTGTTTGTCAATGGGGCTTCGAAACATCTCAGCGGAATCGAAAACAGATGACATTTATTGTAATCGGTGCTTTGAGGGTAAACTCATCTCATACAAAGCATGATGTATGTATAACCGAACCTGTAAATATGTGCTTATACTTTTTATGTGTTTTTATGCATGCAATTCACAATCAGAATCCTTGCCAAAGCTATATACTAATTTAATATGTATGCTATATACTCATATATGTGATAACCAATGCCTCTCTTTTACAACTGCTTTTACATGTTAATTTTTACATCTGTTATGTCGGAAAATAGCTATTGTAGCTAATGTTATTTGTTGTACTATAACCGACGAAAAATAAAGTTTCTTGTATCTTGTATCTTGTACCCATCCTCAGCGAGATGGTTGCCAAACAAGAAAGGAAACACAGAACTAGATCACAAAACCAGATTAAACACGAAACTCCCGCAGCCCCGTCCCCTCCCCAAGAAAAAAAGAAAAGAAAAGAACTATTAACATTATTACGACATTACGGATAGCAGCAACTGCCACTAGACCGGGTAGTAGTTGTGGTCGCTTTTATATCCCCCCCAGAAAGGTTATGTTCAGATATTCTACTCACCAAAATACTCTTTATTTACATTTTCCAAAAATCAGTTTATGGCTCTAGTGGGCTTAATATACTTTGTAAATTTAGATGTTTTGAATCACAACACATTATAAAACATTTATCTGTTCCAGTTTTTAAACATGTTACAGTATTTTTAGAAAACACTTACTCTTGGCACTAAACGCTAGTGTTTTCTAAGAACTTGAAACGTGTGTTAGAAAATGGCGTTTTGTCTGAAATCACATAACACGTGTTTTGGGGTTGTTGCAAGTGCAAAACACATCAACACGTTTTAATAATTCCTGTGTTTTATTTCCAAACATGATTAAGCAAAAATGTGAGCAAGTAAAGATGAAACGGCCTAAGATATTCTTCTTTCCTCTCTTCTCATGCTAAGTCTGCAGTGTCTTTCATTTGATTTGCTCAAAAGTGGAGAATTGACTGCTGCGTGGCTGAGGTGTAGTGCTGGCATCACTTCCTGCAAAACAAAAAGAAAGCAGTCCTTTTAAGATAAATGGAAAAATAAATCAATACAAAGTTCAAAATATGTACCCTTCTTTGTTTGAACTACACAGACAGGGTAGCCAATGTTAATTTTTCCCGTTGGTAACCTTTGCAAAATTTGAGCCCAGATCAAGCTCAACAAATGATATACCTATCTAAACTGTTTTGCGCTCACTCAATCCTCAAGATTTTTTTTATTGTATGGAAGGATTAATCAATTAATCCATTATTAATTTAGTTGTATTAATGCGGCTAAGGGTCTCCACAAGGAGACCCACTATGCTCTGAAGCTTTTATTGGATGCTATTGTTGTCTCAGTTTAGGCACAATAGCTTTAAGGTTTTCCCCTGGTGTGACCCATAGTAACTCCTTGATCTGCAGCCCTTATCAGTACCTGTACTTACATAAGATCACTCGTTGGGTGCCTGACTTTGCAAGACAGTCATGCAATCTATTTATAACTTTGCATGATCAACAGATGCAAGGTAATTATTTATCCAGGGATTTGGCTTATCTCCAGCCAGGTCGAGTCAGGTGGTCATAACTGACCAATCAGAATTGAGCTAGCCCCCTGCGGTAGGTTTCTGTCTGCAACTTTGGCGGGACAGCATCATTGCGCATTTTGCTAGCAGCAAGCAACAAGCTTTGCATACCCGCCATTTTGAATTTGGCTGCATTTTAGTTTACAAATTTGGATGTTTTTGTTCATACACACGGTTGTATACTACCTGGATTGGGCACATATCATTTTTCACCAATATTATTGCCTACGCGTAAATCGGGTACAATCCGCCATCTTGAAAATGGTGGAAATCAGAATTTTACAGAGGCATTTGTCACTTTAATTGTGACAATGTAAAGAGTTCAATGAGTGTAATTCTTTAAATTCCTGAACGTTTATATAGTTGTATTTAATTGGTTCTTTGTAGAATATCGTTATATTGCGAAAAAAGGTTGCAGAGACGATATGAAAAAGAGGTAAAATGATAAACTTACTTCCGATTTTACCACCGAAATCGTCGGTTCTAAAGCTAATTAATGTGAGTAATTTGGATATACTTGACACTTGATACATAAAGTACACATATTTCCTAACTGGAATATCGAATTTTTTAGCAAAAACAATATAAAACCATGCAGTTGAGATGCTGGGAAAATCGTCTTATTTTTCGTATTTTCACATAACAAAATGGCGGAAATGTCAGAAACCTAAACATTGCCTCTAAAATTTAAACACATTGCAGAGTTTAAAAGCGTGAAAACATCTTTAATATTAAACGATGCTTTGTCAACCATAGATACACTTCATTTAATTCCCTTAAGCGTTTGATTAACAATTAACTAGGTTGTTGGTAGGGTGTCTATGAGCAGTAATTATTTCCGCGACTGCGTTAAAATATCTCTTTAACCAAGCCGTCTAATTTTTAAGTGAGACAATAAATTTATAGCCAATTAAGAGATTTATGTCACAAGAATTTAACAAAAGATACCAAATTTCTTTAAATCACACTATTTAACCCATTTACGCTGAATAGAATTTCCTACTCCAGTCAATTGGACCAGTCCGTTTTCGTTTTAAGGGGTGTTGGGTGGCATTTTTCATTTTTATTCAAATTTTAATAGAACATTCTGAAAGAAAACAGTGGATACCTTGATCAGACGCCATGTTCTGCTGTTGCTGCTCTGGGTCTGCACGGTTTGCCCATGTCTCACAAAAAGGACGCTAGACTTATATGAAAAGAGTTTTTGCCTTCTTCTTTACTTTGTTTTCCATGTCCGCGTAGTGTAGGAAAGCCTGATGCGTGTTTTTTTTTCTTGGGTAATTTTTCTCAAGAACACTAGCTTGTTTGGTATCAAATTGTAGCTGGAGGAATTCTCAGTTTTTTGGCATTTAATTCACTGTACTACCGTTTACCCCAAGTTGCTGGAAAATTAGGAAAAAAGTGTCCTAACACGTATGGATCTCAATATTTGTAAAGTGGTCATTCAAATTATCAGATTTACCTGTATTTTGACGCGGCAATCATCGAGTAACAATTATTAGCTAATCTATTGCAGTTTCATATCCAGGTAGTATACATCCGTGTCATACACTAACTGTTGAATAGTGATAGTATATTTATAAGTTGTTCACTAACTTCTGTAGTGAAGCACAGTACCAGGAATAAACGTTATTTGTGTGGAAAAACTGGATCATGAACGATCGGCTCACCAGCTTAATCCAGCGGATTTTTGAAATTCCGAGATGGTACATACCCTCAGAGAGTGAATTAAATAAATTGTATAGATATGTTCGGGACGAGGGCAGTGTAAGACGCGCTAAAGTCGCGAGACAATTGGACTGTAGCGCATTTTGTGAGGGAATAGACTGCTATTTTTGCAGCGAAATCAAAGCTGTCTTTGAAAAATGTTGTGAGAAGAGAACGAAGTGTGAACGTAGCGCATAAATAAATAAACGATGTACGAGGATAGCAGCAGTTTAGCAATACAAAACGCTACGGAAAACTGTGTTACAATAATGACTTTGTCATCAGAATAAGTAGTGTTGCAGTGGGCGCGAGAAAATAAAATTAGCGAGGGCGCTGTAGACAGACTATTTGAAGAGGGCTTCACGTCTCTCGAAGCTCTCAGACTTTTAGACGAAGAGGATCTATCTAAGTCTAAAATACCAAGGGGCCAGAAAAAGCTAATTCTGGCCTGCGTACGTGGTCTTGAGAAGAACGACGAACACCAGCAGAGCGGGGTGAACCGGGTCGCCCAAATGAACTCCACTGAGCGGATGCGCGTGCAGTCACTGGAAAGCACGCAGACGAACCAATCAGCAGCTGCGGGACGTCACATGATGTGGAAAATAGCGACTCCCAGGGTAGACAGCACCAACCAGATAATTATGTGCAGGGACTGGTTAATCAGTTAGTGCGAGGACAATTACAGGCCCAAAATGGGCTTGCAAGTGATTTGAACATCAGACATTGTCCGGTCAGTGGTTCTGGGTCAGGAGTGTTGAATGAGGCACCGCCACTAGTGGGCGATGCAAATTTGGCTCAAGCACCGGTGACGCAATCGTGGAAAGACCCACAAATTTACTTGTCTTGGGCCGCAACGGGTAAGTCAGCTCCTTCGTATTATGACATTATTGACTTTGTTGGTGGGGGCGTGGAAGAAGAGGTGATTGTTGGAAGCACTGGCTCCCACCAAGTCGTTTTAAAATCAGGCCCTAGAAAACCAAAGTTAGAAAATGTGTCCCTAGCCCAGTGGACTGTAGCCAATTTGGCTATCCTATATAAACTCCAAGGGGAAGCAAAGCTTACGGTTGAAAGTATTATGGACTACCTCTCATACACAACAAAAATATGCCAGTTAGTCCAACGGTATAGCCTAGTGTCTGTGTTGTTGTATGACAGGGAGTATAGAAAACTCCAATGCCATCATAACTTTCGGTGGGGCACAGATGTTCCCCACCTGCACTCAGTCTACCTACAGCCCAGAATACCCCGCCCTATCAGCCCCTGAAGGGAACAGGAGGCCAGGCTCTTAGACCTTCAACTACCAGCTCCCCCCCTCACATCAGATGGCAGGGTTATTTGTAAATTGTTTAATAGCAGAGGGGGTTGCCATTACAAAGAGGCTTGCAAGTTTATGCATCAGTGCTCACACCCCGGATGCCGTCTTCAGCATTCAGCAGTGACACACCAGCAATCAAAAAAAATTTTAAATGTATCAGCGAGTCCACGTCACGGCTTATCATTGTGCCTGTCAGCCTGGGAAGAAGAGCTAGAAAATGATGTTGATCGAGAATTTATTTTAAATGGGATTAGGAACGGGTTTGATATTATAGATACTGATGCATCACCGGTTCCTGTGGAATGTGAGAACCATAAATCAGTTCAACCTGGTGCTCCACTATATGATCAGGTCACTGCTCAGGTGCTCAAAGAGATCCAAATGGGTCATTATGAAGTGGTCTCAGAACCTCCTAGTATTGTTAGCCCTATGGGTTGCATTCCAAAGCCAGATGGGGGTGTGAGGCTGATTCATGATTGTTCCCTACCCACAGGGCAGTCGGTTAATGATTATTGCACGACCGAGTGGCACCAAAGGTTCTCTCTGGTCGATGATGCAGCAGCCTTGGTCACAGAGGGATGCTTCATGGCCAAGGTTGACATCCAATCGGCATATAGGCACATAAAACTATCAGAACATAATAAGTGAGTCACTGGGTTAATGTGGCAGTTCGGCAGCGAAACCGTATATCTCAGAGACACGCGTCTCTGTTTTGGTAGTAAACTGGGTCCTGGGATATTTCACAGAATTTCTCAGGCTGTCAGGCGGATGCTAGTCAGATGTGGACTAATGGCCACTGTCGTTTATCTGGATGATTTCTTCATAAAAGCTGATACATTTGAAGATTGCTTGGCCGCATTGAATTGGCTAATTTCTTTACTCAGAAAATTAGGTTTCAATATAAACTGGAAGAAAGTGGTGGACCCTACCACAAGAATCACATTTTTTGGGTATTGAAGTTGATTCCATCGCCATGTGCCTCAGACTACCTGATGAGAAACTCGTTCAGGTTAGACAGGAGCTGTCTCGTTTTTTACTCCGCAAACGTGCATCAAAAAAGCAATTGCAATCCCTTGCTGGGAAACTCAATTTTTGCGCAAATGTAGTTTATGGTGGCAGAGTTTTTTCGCGCCGCATTATCAACACTATTAATTTGCTTAAGGAAGGCAGTCATAAAATAAAACTTAGCAGCAGCATTCAAGCGGACATTTTGTGGTGGCATAGCTTCATGGCTTCTTTCAATGGTCGTTCCATGCTTCTTGACAGGCAACCAGTTACTTCAGTTTTTACGGACAGCTGTAATTTGGGCGCAGGAGCCATTTATGATGGTGACTGGTTCTATGTAATCTGGCAATTAGACTGGCCTGAGGTAGCAGACTTTCATATAAATAATAAGGAGCTGCTGGCAATGTTTTGGCGATAGGTAGATGGGCCCTGGCATGGGCCAACAAGGGCATATACATTCAGACGGATAATGTAACCTCAGTAGCCACCATAAACAAATGTACATCTGCCAATCCTTTTATTATGTCATGTCTTAGAACTATATTCTGGTTATCAGCTAAATACAATTTTCATTTCACGGCTAGATACCTCCCAGGCTTATCTAACACAGTAGCAGATAGTATTTCCCGCATAAATGAGCCAGGGAAACTTGAAAAAATTACACCATATGTTTACCCCTCCCCCTTGTGGTTGCACATGTCTCAGGCTAGCTTCTATTTTCTTTTTGGCAGATGCCAGAGTTAGAAAAAATGTGATGAAGTCCCTTGACCAAGAGGTGGCATCCTTGCGAGCCCTCACTTTTGCGGAATCAACTCGTCGTACATACCAGAGTCAACAGGCCCTGTACCTACAGTTCTGTGCAGGACTTCACATAGCCCCGGTGCCAATATCCCCTTGGCAGATACATTGCATTTTTAGGATCAAGACTCAGCTATTCTTCTATCCGACAATATTTAAATGTGGTGCGAATTTTACACTTGGATGAACGTTATACCAACCCGCTAGCTAACAACTGGTATCTAACCTCTATTTTGAAAGGTCTCAGGAGGCACAAAGGCGAAGGAGTCACTCAAAAACTCCCCATCACTGACACTGTTTTACGGGGTATCTTAGCGATTCTAAACTTTAACAAACCATTCGATATTTGCTTTTGGGCAGTTTGTGTAGTGGCGTTTTTCTCCTTTTTTCGCAAGTCAAATTTGCTCATCCCCTCATCCCATAACTTTGACCCATCCAAGCACCTTTGCTTATCTGATGTACAGTTTAGATCAACAGGGGCAGCGCTGTCAGTGCGCTGGTCAAAAACTATTCAATTTCGCCAAAAAGTCTTGTATGTTCCCCTGCCTCACATTGAGAACTCCCCCTTTTGCCCGTCCTCTGCTCTTATGCTATGTACAAGTCTTGTTCAACCTCAGACTAAGCATATACCCCTGTTTAGTTTCCCCTCCCCTCATGGCATTCAGCCCATCACTTACCCTGTGCTCCTCACTCACCTGCGACTATGTCTCAGGAAGATGGGATTAAACCCCTCTCTATTCTCAGGACAGTCTTTGCTTTACTATCAATAAACAACCAAAAAACCCTCTGTTTTTGCAAAAAGCGTTCGTTTATTGCTCTAGAAGAAGGCATACAAGTCGAGCACGACATTGACAGTACTACAGCTGGCGTACCACAAAGAACGAGATTAAATTAAGTATCTAGAATTCGATTTCTGTGAATAATCTTTTGGTTCAGTTTAAAAAACAAAATAAATCTAGTCGAACCTTAGTTTTGACCACCTTAATTAAAAC
This sequence comes from Loripinus fragilis, assembly GCA_964019695.1. Classification (NCBI taxonomy): domain Eukaryota; kingdom Metazoa; phylum Mollusca; class Bivalvia; order Lucinida; family Lucinidae; genus Loripinus; species Loripinus fragilis. The sequence goes on from OZ026514.1 coordinate 85,905,203, forward strand.
CTGGTTCTTCATAATATTCAGCCTTACAAATTCATATAAAAGCCTTCTTACCAAATATAAACTTGACCGTGCCTCCCTTGGCTGAGGTGACTGCCGCCCAGCCCAAAAAACCTCTTATTTATATATTATCTTTTAAAATTTTCTCTCATCTTTTTTGAGGAAACTAGCTGTATTTTACATGCAAATGCAGACGACCTCAAGGAGAAAGTGGCAAACCAACACTCTAGGCCAAGTTAAAGTAAATTTGCTCATAGGAACAAATTCACTTACTTTGTAAAAGCCAAAACTAATTTTCTGTACAATAGCTAAATTTAGAGTAAATGTTTGCATTTTTCAGCTTCCATAAAACACACAAAAATGTTCCTTTAGTGTTATTAAATGTTTGGTATTTCTTATATCAGATCATTAAATTCTATTTTAATGAAAAATATGAAAAAAACGATGTTGACTTCTAGAAAGAACGCTTAGGAATGAGCCCACCTTGCCTATAACTATTCAGCAAGAAAGCATGCACACTTGCCGCTTATTTATAATCTATAAATATTTACACCAGTAAAACCTGTTTTACCGCATCGGTGAATACGTTTATCTACTGTAACGCTTAAGACAAAAATTTTCTGCTATACTTCGAAACGCAGAAAATTAATAGTCTTTGCTTTACTATCAATAAACAACCAAAAAACCCTCTGTTTTTGCAAAAAGCGTTCGTTTATTGCTCTAGGGATACAAATTACGTGGCGGATTATTCAAATTGTGTGCCAAACATTCACCCGCGTAAGTTATATTCATAAATTCAAAGTTTTTGAAATTTGAAGCCTGCTATCAATGGAATCGTCTATATACCCATCTTTACTTATATCACAACGCCACCGCCCATGCCTTTTCAAACACCTATCATTTACCCCACCCCTTGCTGCAGTGGTCGCGCCACCAGCGCGTAAACTATGCAAACCTTAATTTAAACATGGATTCACAGCTTTAAGCTTACCAACTAAGCATTCTTTTGCTCTAGTATAACTTAAAGGCTTGATTTTTGATATCAATTTGCATATACTTCCAGACCTATAAACAGGTTTAAACAAAAATTGAGTAGATGTCAGATCTATATCTGCTAGAACCACATACTTCTGCAACATTTGATATGGACAGGCATTACTTTCCCCTTTGGCTATCAAAACTTCGTTACCAGATCTGTATTGGTCCGTTTTACTAGATTCAATTTGCAAACTTAGATATGCATCATGAAATTGAACATTGCAGCATTTTAAATTTCTCAATTCGTCATATCTTAAAAAGCCAGAAAAAGCAATTAAAATCATTGCTAAATCCCTAACTTGTAAAAGATCTTCAGAATTTTTTGTAGCATTAGAAGAACAGAGTTCAATAAGCATATCTGTTGTGACAACATCTTTTTTAGTAACTTTTGAAGACTGTAAACGTTTGGCAGATTCAAGCAAATTGGTAACGAAGCCATTCTCAGTTGGATCATTTTCTCCATTTATCCTATGAACACATTTTATGCTATACACAATGGAAGAGATAACGCAGTATGTAACACACTTATCTAGCAATTCTGTCAAAAATAATGCTATGTGAATTGGTTGTGCTGGCATGACATCATAATCGTTTTTGTCACAAAACAGCTTCCATTTGTTAAAGTAACTATAATATTTTTTAACAGTACCGTCACTTTTAGACTGTAAAATGTATCTACACATAGATTTCACTTTCTGATCGTCTTGTACTCCTCCATCTTTCAAAGCTTGTTCAACGGTATCTTTCAGACCAACACCTGAAAAAAGATGCATTCTGTCAATATTACAAAAATCCTATTTTCAGTGCCAACATGCGAAAATGCAGAGGTTTCTTCGAGAAAACACCATTATTTCCCTTACCTTGCTTGATTGCACAGTACCTAGAAATGTATCGAAAATCTTCTATAAAGTACTTAAATGCGCCATTGTTCTCCACTAGTTGTACCCAAAATGGAGCTGAAATCCACTCTGGAATCAAAAGCGTACCGCAGGCCCTGTCTTGCCCTAATTTTGATAAACACATTGATACAAGTCGAGGTGGGGGAACCATCCAATTGCATTCTCTGCTCCAGCATTGATCAAAAGCATTGACTGCCTTTGCCTCTGGAAGCCACCATCTAGAATTAAATCGTAAACATTTACAATTATAATTTGATGAAAATCTGTCGATGGTATGTGGGCCCCAAGTTCTATCTAAAATCCTAAAAACACTGTCATTAATTTCCCAATCATCACAATCAAATGAGCATGATAGATAATCTGCCCTTTCATTTAAATGTCTTGGAATCCACTCAGAGATTATTGTGATGTTGTGCTTTTTACAAAAATCATAAATATCAATAGCAATTATTTGCAGGTCCTTTTTTCATGCTTCCTGCCTTTAATATTGATTTTACATTTCTATTATCAGAAAATATCTTTATCTTTCTGTTTGCAAGGATTTCTGATTTACTAAATAAAATTCTTCTAACCGTCTCAAGTTCTCTCCATGTGGAACTTCTTACCTTCTCATCATTAGACCAAATTCCTATGACCTCTAATTCTCCTGCATTATTGTCATCTGCAAGCTTACCAAATGACGCATCAACTGCAGTATTTCCAGCAATGCTATAATCATTACCAATACCACCGGCATACATGACCAACTGCCAGCACAAGTGGCTTCACTGATGTTACATACATCATCTATACCATCTATAATGGCAGGTTCTCTTTTGTCAACAGCCTGAATACCATGGCATTTTCTACTATTCCTTTCACCAGGAAACATACAGCCATTAGCTGTAATACTACCATCAAATATGGCGTCACTGTTACCACCTACCCTACTAACACCTTTCTCCTTATTGCATGAGTCAGCTATAGCTAAAGCATCACTTTTACAACAGCATTGCTTTGATTGACCTTCTAAAGAGGTGCTAACATTACCTTCAAAGTTTCTGTATTGTACACTCTTGTGGTCTTTCTGACAAACTACAGAATAGTTTATCACAGGTGCCCTGCCGATACGATAAATACCCACCATAGCCTTCGCTACTTGCATAACAAAATATCTCAATGTCTGAACTAAAATCTACACTTAATGGACGACCTATTCTATTCAATTCCTTCATATTGCTCTTCCAAAATTTGAGCTCACATAATGCATCTGCTGTCACCATAACTAATGCTTTCCAGCTTGATCTACTTATGATACACTCATGTAGAGCTCTTGTTCTTAAACACACTAGTTTGCCAAAAACGGCCTGCATTGAAATGATCTGCCCAACAACCGATGCCAATGCTCGGACTCTGACTAGAAATGTCTTGCAAATAGTTTCCAACATGGATTCTATTGCTTGAAATGCCCTTTCGATTCTCTCATAAGTGACAAACAACTTACCTTGACTCATGTCCAATAAATATCCCAACCAAGTCTTCACACTCGTCGGATCCCAATGACACTTATCATGGGCCAATAGGAAACCAAACTCCATTAAAGTAGCACGAACATGTGTGCTTAATTCCACAGCAGCATCATATTTCTTGTGTCCGCCTATCCCATCGTCAAAATACATTACCACCTTGTGACCTTGACTTCTCAAAAACTTGACCACCACTCTTAATACCTTGGAAAAGATGTGACCTGCTGTGGCTATACCAAAAGGGAGAACACAGAAAACAAAATACCTTGTTACTTTATCAATTGTAATAGAGAAACCTAGATATTGTGTATGTTCTGATTTTATAGAAATGTGGTGATACGCTCCCTTAAGGTCATATGAAAATAAATATGAGCCTAAATCGAACATTTCCAATGCAGTGTTTATGTCTTCATATTTGTATTTGTATTGAATCAAATATTGATTTATATGACAGCAATCCAACACTAACCTTGGCTTTCCTGTCCTATTAAAGGCTACTGTTAAAGGGTTTGTCACAAACGGTACTTCTGTTACCTCCTTTACACAACCTTTCTCCAACAGTTTACATACCTCTCCCTTAACAAATCCCATATTATCCCTTGCAGACTTATTATTTTGCATGCGTTTAACGGGAGGTAACTCCCTAAATGGTAAAGTATATCCTTCAGTTACTACCCTCATAATATATTCATTTGCACCTGCTTTTTCCCATGCACTTTTAGCAGATTTGAGCCTACCTACTGGAGAATCAGACTGGTTATTTTTTCTCCATAATTCATTACTCTCAGTTCTTTTTCCAATTGAATTTGTGTGGGTTCATTTGGACCAAATTTATCACATGTAAGCTTACTATCAACAATGTTTTGTTTTTCATTCCCCTTCAAATACATTTCTTCGTCATTAACTCTACTTATTTCTAAAATACTTATCTTATTATTCTGTCTTGGCAATTCAGGACAATCTTTCTTCCAGTGTCCTGACTTCCTGCAGAAGAAGCAAAGACCAGGTCTCCGACTGTCTGAGAACATAGACTGCTCCCTCACATGTGCAGGTGGAGTACTAACTGCAGTAGAAGACCATCTACCGTATGGAGTAAAACGACGTTGGCTTTTCTTCATCTTTTGTTGTTTGGCTTTTCTGTTAGCTCTAGACTCTGCTCTTAATAATCGTTTTTCATCGTCTGAATCCTCTACCAGGGGGTTTATATCATATTCTTTAACCGTTCTCCAACCCATCTCTGAATCATCTGCTATTCTTATCAGCTTCTGTAGGTGACCGATGATCTCTTTTCCTGAAAAAAAAAAACACCAATTCATGGGTCCTACAAACTTGTCTTTTAAGTAACGTAAAAGACTGAAATAAAACACATATATGTACATCCACTCTTGTAAAATGTACAACCAAATGTATTATTATTATTATTATTATTATTATTATTATTATTATTATTATTAATGCATTGCATACTTTGATCGATCATAGAACATTCAAAATGATGCAAGTTGAATGCTACTATACATTATGCTGTGAGTGTGTGCGTTAACAATTTTTGTGAGTGTGTGCGTTTACTATATCTCATGTGTACGCTTCATAAACAATCGACCTTTTTACTATGCCGGGAATAACTTTTACGCAGCATTATAATGTACATTCTAACATATGCCTTAAAATAGTGATAATCACCTTCAGAAATTTTTTCTCTGGCTGCTAATGAAGCAGAATCCCCGCTTCTTTCGAGGGCTGCGTCCGCATCTTGAAATTTGCCCAATACTTTTACATTAAACTTCTACTGGTCTTCGCAGCTTTTTCTTTTAAAGGTGTACCCTTCAGGCATCAAAATGTTAGTCTGCATTTTGGCCATTTGACTGTCTGACAACTTTTGCTGGTTTTCACTTATCTTGTTTTGCATTGAATCCAACTTCGATGACATCAACTGCTCGAATGCTCCCAACAAATTCGTCTGAGCCTCGCTCACCGCTGCCCTCACTTTCTCTTGAACCATAACTTCAACCTCGGGTTCCATGCCTGCTCGACTTGAATGCCTTCTTGATAACGAATGGAAAAAAAACGATGTTGACTTCTAGAAAGAACGCTTAGGAATGAGCCCACCTTGCCTATAACTATTCAGCAAGAAAGCATGCACACTTGCCGCTTATTTATAATCTATAAATATTTACACCAGTAAAACCTGTTTTACCGCATCGGTGAATACGTTTATCTACTGTAACGCTTAAGACAAAAATTTTCTGCTATACTTCGAAACGCAGAAAATTAATATTCCTTTCGACGCGGAGCCAGCTTTGCATTGCAATGTGGGATACCAGCTGATTGGATTCGGCTGCAAGGGGACTGAGCTAGTGACGCATATCAAAGATATCTTGACCCCTCCTTTCAACTAAGAGAGAAACTTGCTCATAATGGGATCTTCTTTTCCAGGCCCTACTTGTTGAGTCAATGATGTCTGTGGGGGCTGACTTACATGTTTTGCTAGAATTTTTTTTTTGCATTGCCTATTATTGGTGCCAAATTACACACTACCTGGTACTATTGTTCATAGTGATTACAAACTAGTTTCTTGCGTCAGTTTATGTTCCATCAATTGCTTATTATTATTTTTTATTATTGTTTGTTTTTATATTGATTATCTCGTTTAGCTCATGTTCTTAATACTGTTTTTGTTCCTACCTCTACTTGGGTTTGGGTCTTTGGAGATCATTTGCCTTGTAAGCAAATGAAAAATTATTATTACACCTTAAATTGCATATTTCATAATATAATATTGTTTATTATTATTGAATAATAATATGCTTTGCCTAATAAATGGTCTACATTGTACCCAAACCCAATCTTACTTATATTTACTGGCCATGGCATATATAGGCCTATGCGGCTAGGCTTATAAGGAATAAGAAATTAATGGAAGGATTAATCTATTAATCCATTATTAATTTAGTTGCATTAATGCGGCTAAGGGTCTCCACAAGGAGACCCACTATGCTCTGAAGCTTTTATTGGATGCTATTGTTGTCTCAGTTTAGGCACAATAGCTTTATGGTTTTCCCCTGGTGTGACCCATAGTAACTCCTTGATCTGCAGCCCTTATCAGTACCTGTACTTACATAAGATCACTCGTTGGGTGCCTGACTTTGCAAGACAGGCATGCAATCTATTTATAACTTTGCATGATCAACAGATGCAAGGTAATTATTTATCCAGGGATTTGGCTTATCTCCAGCCAGGTCGAGTCAGGTGGTCATAACTGACCAATCAGAATTGAGCTAGCCCCCTGCGGTAGGTTTCTGTCTGCAACTTTGGCGGGACAGCATCATTGCGCATTTTGCTAGCAGCAAGCAACAAGCTTTGCATATCCGCCATTTTGAATTTGGCTGCATTTTAGTCCCCACCCTCCCTCCACTGAAGCAACATTATTACAATATGTTACATTGTGCCATGCAATTTTTTTTTGTTTTTAGGGTTATTGTTCATTTATTTTCTTCTTTTCCTTTTTTCTCTGTAGTTTAGTTTAGTAGTTTAGGTAGACCATTTAAAATGCACTTGCTTTGCTTATTTAAGCTCACTGAGAGCTAGCTCTACATGTAAGCCTAGTATTATTGCGCGACAAACTTTATACATTGTGTCAATATCAATTTTGAGCCAACCGTGGTAACTAAGAAACTCTGTGCTTTAAATGAGAATGGATATTATCTCAGTGGGAAGATTCAGTGAACTCGGATATATACATATACAATGTACTGTTAGTTCTATGGGATAAACAAGCAATGTGGATATATCCTGAAACTTTATATTACAATGGATCAGTGACACAGTGATGATATATTCAGTGGACTTGGAATTAGTTACACAAGGATTATTAATATTAATTGTGGAGATCATTTGCCTTGTAAGCAAATGAAAAATTATTATTACACCTTAAATTGCATATTTCATAATATAAGATTGTTTATTATTATTGAATAATAATATGCTTTGCCTAATAAATGGTCTACATTGTACCCAAACCCAATCGTACTTATATTTACTGGCCTCGGCATATATAGGCCTATGCGGCTAGGCTTATAAGGAATAAGAAATTAATATGCAAGAATAGTAACCATCAGCATTTTGAAGTGGAGGGGAGAGGGATAGTCTCATTAAACTGGTTGATCTTATTCACCAAACAATAACTATGAAGCTCCTCCTGGAATAATGTTTAGTTGTGGTCACTGCCAGTATCTTCAGGAAAAACGTTTAGGTTGTTGTGGGTGAGGATGTAAATTGGGAAATAAAATGTATAAATTAAAACGTTTACGTAAACTATACAAAACATAAGGCGTACATAAAAATAGATCTAATCTCAATAATAGACTGTCTGTCATCAGCGACAGTCCGTTATTTTGATCAAATTGGGAATAAATATTAATAAAATACTGATAAGAATAACATTGCCCCCTACAGAATGATTAGAGAAGACCAATGTATGATCCCATCTTTTCTCATAACGATGACTTTCCTGTTCACAGTTCCTCAAGCAATCTTTCGTCCTAAATTGTATTTTTCTTCGTCTTGTCGTTTCGAGGTACCAACCTCACAAACAGAAAATTTGTAATGGTTTTATCAACAGTTGTTGAGCATTTTTTCCGTTCTGACAAAATGGCGGACCTGTGTGTAGACACAATATGATTTAGGATGATGTCACATAAAACACGTGTGTTATAGTACACAACACATGGAAAACAAATCAGTAGGAACGCAGAGAGCGTATTTGAGTAAAAGCATTTTAAAATTGTAAGAATGCGCGACAGTGTATTCTCGCTATATATTTAGATGCTGCGACCTTTAATCGCCAATTTTCAATTTTTGAAAGCGTTTAACGAAATTGCTTTGCAACGAAATCAAGCTCTGAAGTGCACCATCATCTAGGTCTTAAAAACAGAAATGAAATATATGCCCTGGCATCTAATGGAACGTTTTTTTGTCTCCAGAACCGATCTTGATAAAATAAATTCTTTGACCCGGCCATCTTTCAGCTGAGTATAAACGCGGGACAAAGCTCTAAAATGACGAAGTCACTCGTCAAAGTTGCCCATAATTACGTCACAATATTACGAGTAATCGTGTTGTAATCGATATGTTTTATCTATAAAAATGTGATTCTAAAGGAATAATGGCAATACATATTCTTCTGTAAAAAGGCGAACAATTGTGATGTTTAAATACCTTATCTTTGGGCCCTCAGATGTGCATCCTAGGGTAAGATTTCATTTTTAATTCATTTGTTAGCCTGCAAAAAAGGCTTTACCCTTGTTCCCGTTGCTATGGAATGAGAAATCTTAATTTTCAATGTTTTATTCTTCCCTTTTTGACCTGTTTCCTTCATCATTAATGCCACTGATTGTCCAACCACCCGCCCCATGTCAGAAGGAACTATGACTCTGTACCTGGGCCAAATTAACCACTAACCATCGAGGCCCTCACAGGGGGTGGGGGTACATGGTCCCTTGAAATTAATTGGCTTGTTCCCTTGTTTTCTTGTGTTCCCTGTTCCCCAGTATTTCTTTGTTTGCCCGTCCCCCTCAAAATTTAGCCTATGTTCCCCTGTTCCATTGAAATAAAGGCCATTTTCCCCTGTTCCCTAAAACCCATGGGAAGGCCTCACCAACTACTTATGCCCCACCACTCCCCCGGCCATCAGTCATGATGCTGTTTCACCCTGCTCAGGAACACATGTTTAAAATGAAGCATTCTCAACGGGTAAATATTTGCCCTGTTATCTCCTTTGTTCCCAAATATTCTTTTTTTGTTTTATAATTTTTATCTTTTTCTCTTGTTTACTTATAATAAATAACCCTTGATTCTTTTGATAACTGAAAACTTTACTTTTAAAGATTTTTTTAAAAGATATAGATCTTATAAAAAGCTTAAAAGAAAATCAAAATAAATACTATTCTATTATGATAAAATCAATTGCATATATCCCCTTATAATCCAGGCCCTCATACATTAATAGTGAATCATACCATATTCAACCTTTAATAACCCTAAATAATTATATGTGTGAATATTGCTTCTTTTTTTCTCCAAACGTATATGGCATTGTCATATATGTATTTCTCTTTAGATAAGCTGATAAGGGTCAACTATTAATGCAACAGCTGAGACACACAAATATATACATTGGCAAGCAAAGGGAATGTACCATTTTGATTTTGTGGAAAAAAGCATTTTTTAGAAAAGAGAGGGGTGGGGGTAGATGAGTTGCAGTCTGTTGTCCTGTTTGATGAAATATACTTTTATTAATAAAAATTTAGCTTTTATCAACTGTAATTTATTATCCTTCCAATTGATTTTATTTTTGAATAACAAGGGCTATAGAAAATGAGGCCCTCCAAGGAAACCACCTGCGTTTTCCAATTTTCGTCAGAGGCTAAGAATGTGATAAAACGATGTTAATTTTGGCTTCTTCTTTTTATATACGACCATTATAAGTCCTCCAATAATGTAAAATATGTTCTCAGATAGTATTAGCCACCAACATTTTCCAACCAAGAAGCTCAAAACGTATACAAAAGATAACTATGTACTCTGAGAAGTAAGAAAGGAGACAGAGATCAAGAATCGATACAACCAAGTTCCACACTTGACCCAAGATACCACATTGGAAAGTGACAAAAACACAATTAAACATCACAAACAAGAGCCAAGAGGTAAGCCTTTACCCAACAGGTGACCACAAGACGCGAAAGCATGACAAACACAAGTCATAAATAACCCAAATGATCTTTTAAAAAGTTGTTATTTTAGTGTGAAACACTAGTAAAACACGTGTAGTGTTCCCAACATTTACAGTGCTATACATGTACCAAAAATCAGTTTATACCTCTGGTGGGCACACGGTTTTAGAAATAGCAAAATCTAAAAGGATCATTACTCAATAATTACAAAGCTAGATTCCACATTTGAAAACGACACTTCTGATGATCACTACCCATGTAAAGTAATTTGGTCATAGTCCTATCACTAAGAGAGAAAATTGAATTTTAAAAATCAATCACTTCCAATCTGTACATGAAGCAAATGTTGACCTGGCTCCGAGATTCTAAAACTTTTTAAGCTCTTCTCATTTGAGCATGAAATTTCAACAGTCCCTAAAATTAACAGGTCGAAAATAAAGTATTTTCTTGCTGATGCAGTATTTTTCAAGTTTATAAATGTTAAAATGATTCAATTGTTATTTGCTCTGAGCATAAAAAAACACCTTTGGACATGCTCTCTCAAGAGGCTAGTTCGTTCTCAACTATATTAACTGAAAGGATGGGTTGTCTAAAGGTGCTCGGACGGACTGAATGCCGGAGTGTTAAGGAATGTTGTTCCAATATTTCACATTTGCTGGTCATCATTTCAACTCATTTATAGCTAAGAGTAGTGTACCCCTGTTATAGAGAAACGTCTTTAAGCACAGTAATTCATCTAACCACCCCATATACACAAACAATTCAACACGAAACAAAGATTGTGCAATCGTGTACACGCTAGAGAACCTCTGTACTCGAACAGCGCAGTCATCGCGTGGTGTTCGCAGTCGACGGGTGCACAAAATATACCATTTTGGTTTACTGTGATCCATTCTACGAGCCAGTTCTTTTCAACTTTTAATTTTCACATTGTTTTTTTCATTTGGAATTATTGCTTAGGTATTGTAGTCCATTCTGGCCCAATAAGAGCCTTTAAATTTTAAAACCAGCAGAGTACCAGTCAGTTTCTGGCTAGTCAATGGGATTTTATGTGCCTGAAATGTGTTCAATGACTAATAAATGTGCCATTAAAGTCATTAATTATCATGTTATGTCATCAAATAATAAAGAATACGTATAAGTGGAGGACTAGAAAGTTTGAAATGTTTCTGTTTATTATTTGCGAAGTGGCAAGCCATTTTTCTTCTGTACGCAAATTTTGAGTAGTCAAGTGGACTGTCCCATATGTCGAGTGCCTAAATATTTACTTTGTACGCATTCGTCAAGCTGTATCTGGACGCAGTCGATGGGAGCACGAGCTTTTTTAACAAAGCCAGAGCGATTGAACTGCTGTTTATTTGTCTCCAGTGATGCCAAACCGTCCCGGCAACACTTTCAAAGCAATGCCAATACATAAAACAAGCTGTTCCACACTCTCTTATAACCATTGCAAGGTTTGCTACTTAATTTATCACTGCTGGACAAGACATGCATTTTAGTGCATAAAATAACCAGAGTCACTGGCGAGTGATACGAAGATCAAGGTTACAAATTTACGGATTTCATAAAAAAAAAGATATACGCGCTTTACAGAACCATAAAAATCAATGAAACATGCGATTTATGGCATAGTGCGTGCTTGGGGAGTATGCCCAGGACAACAATGACACTTCATATATCTCTGCTGCATTCTTTTCTGCAAATGTGGTGTTGATCAAGGTATGGGGTCACACATTACAGTGTATGTTTGAAGAGTATGAAATGCATGTTTTGACGTACATGCTGTCAGTGCTTCAGAGACACGATTTAGTATGACGTGTTGACAGACGGATGAACAGACACACAAACTGGTGGATGGTTTGAAAATTGGAACGCTTATGAGACCCTCTTAGGGGGATAACCGTTCCATTGTTCCCCTGAAATAAATAGGCTTGTTTTTCTGTTCCCCAAGAATCGAAAATTGTTTTCTTATGTTCCATGTTCCCCAATATTGCCTTTGTACCCTGTTCCACTCAAAATTTGACCTTATTCCCTGTTCCCCTGGAATAAATGTCATTTCGCCTGTTTCCCAAAACCCCTGGGAGGGACTCCATTATGTGGATGTCATATTTAGCCATACAGTTGTATGCTTACCACGTAGAATAAAAAAGAGGCCAATAGATGGCCGATCTGCGAATAAACGGATGGTCGAACGAAAGCTTGAAATGTCAACACGATCTGGATCTGAAAAGAGAGCTGGTTGCTTTGCTTAGTTTGTCTTCCTGGTGTCTCGTGATGGTTGTGTGGCTCTTCCTCGCGGTGCCATGGGTTTGTCTTCGGTTTGTGAGTGTGGTATTTTCTGATCATACTCACTGTTTTTGAAAAAAAACTTGGAGCCTGATCTGGATCCAAACTGTTCGAGCCTGTACCCAGTAAGTACCTATTATATTAGAAATTAGGCAACTGGCGTTTCGCTGGCCCGTGATGGGATGTTGGCTCGATATAGCTGTAATCTGGTTATGATGACAAAACAGTAAGCGAATAAAAATAATCAGCATGCAAAACGTTAAAATGTATTTCTGAAAGCATTTTAAAATGAAAATGTCTGAGAATGATCATACAAACAGTTTAGACCCAGATCACGCTCAGCAAAACGTCTGGCAGGACCCGGAGGAGAAAGGTCCGTAAGATTTAAGCAATGTTTAGGAAAACGTTACTCAGCAATCAAAGAGTTAAGACAAAAACGTTGCGATGATACGTGTTGGGTATATGGCGTAACTTACGACCACTTTTGCAGTCTTCAGCAAGCTAAAGTAATTCTGTTTACTCTTTGTACTTTCTCCTAAAAGAGGCACTTTGGCAAACTGTGAATGACGCGATGAATTGCCGCAAGCATAATACGACTTTTCATCAGGGTCTGCGCATTTTTCAGAGAAAAGCATTACATTTTGGGAATAAACAAAACCCCTAAGGCCGAAAAAACGCTAATCACAATAAAACTTGTCTTGGAACATTTTAGAAATATTTTTGCAAACAGTGTAGGCTCAGTCTGATCTGGGTCAATACTGTTTGCCGCTCTACTGACAGCAAAATTATTTAACGGTCGACCTCGGCAGATGATATGCCCAGCCAGTATCCAATCTCAGGCCACTATCGGCCCGCCAGCGAAACACCGTTCGGATGGCGTTTTGCTGGCGGGCCGATAGTGGCCCGATTTTACGACGTGCTTACTGGGTATTCGCAGGCTAATAACAAGTTCTTCTGGCACTAAGACAGCACAGGAGATCTTGGACGAACAACCGAGGCTCATGTGAGCATGTGTATCCGAGCATTCGCTGATCGCATACTCAAAGCAGGTATGAAGATTCAATTTTTATCCCAAATACATGCATTAAATATAACTTCACACCAAGATCTCGTGTGCCAACCCATTTATACTGAAAAATGAAAAAATGAAACCGCGTTTTAAAGTTCATTGTTTAATATTCTTGTTTATTTTATCCTCCGAAAAATTTGGTGAGATATTTGGCGTTGTCCATCCGCTGATACATTGTCATGTAACATTATGAGGATGAAACCGGTTCTGCGTGTGAATATTAGATTATGGTGTCGGTAGTTTGGCCTTACGGGGTAGAAAACTATTGTCCATAATTTTACTACGATCACGGACCATTAGGAGCTCCAGATTGTAGAATAAGCCGAACTCCCACAGTATGTTCAAATTTAATACATGTATGACAAGTAGCAGCCAGAAATAACTCAATCCGCAATCACAGATCACCTAGCTAGCAACTTCATATCATAGAGTGTGTGAGTGTGTGTGGTGTGTGTGTGTGTGTGTGGGGGGGGTACTCTCACTTTTTCTTCATACGTAGGATTGGGCCCAGCATCTACCGTGTGCCGCCAAAAAAATGGGAATATCAAGCACCCAAAAAAATATTTGAATTTTTTGTCACGCAAAAATAGTCTCATTCTGTACATTTACCTGAAGGAAAGACCCTAAAATACATAGAAGAGACACCTAAAACTATTCCAATTTTGTCGTGACCCCCCAAAATTATCCACAAAATCTTCATAACCCCAAAAATATCAATATTTCTGACCCCCCCCCCCCCCCCAAAGAAATAAAAATAAAATGTAATTCAAAAATTTTAACAAAAAAAAAAAATGCCCCGAGCCTACGCATGTATCAAACAGTATCAGAGTACCCCCCCCCCCTCTTTGTGGACCGTGATCGCTTTGTGGCTGTTATTTAGCAATGGAATGCCAACAAATTTACCAAAATGCGAAAATATTTAGTTCAACGCGTCATGACGCGTGGAGCTACCTTTTCCAGAAGTGAGATACTGGAAACTATACCTACAATTTTAAAGAGCTCAGGACTTGTTAACCCCTAGTCGAACCGGTGCGAATTGGTCTATACCATGATAGTGATTTTGACTGTCCGGGGAGCTAGTTGATAAGGGCGCCTGACCACACTCTATATATATACTAAAGGACTTTGAAAACGCATCACCCAGATTAAATCCTTTATTTCACAAACCCCCAGAATGTCAGCGAGATAATTATTACTGCATATCATAGTCTGACCATCTTGTAGTATGTCCTAGAAATTTCATGGTTGTAAATTTACTTTAAGGTATTAAAAAAGTATCCGTTTTAAGACAGGGGTGGTCGATATTGAAGGACACAAATTCAGCTGCGATTAAAAACGCGTTAGTTTAGATTCCTGACTCAACGAATTGCGTCCTTTGCTTCTTTCACGATTGCACATTCATCATTGAAGGATTAGAAACGAATTGGCAGTTTGGTATGCTCAAAATTACCCCCCTTTAAAATTACCGACATACCCCACCCACCCTGATTACTATAGTCTAGTAATAAAATTCAACGTCTTGGGCCCTTCAAAGTTTCAATTTCTTACGTCCGGTTTTATTGGGAGAGGCTAAGGGCATACACAATTGACAAATTATTCATAAATTACGCTGGTATCACGTGTCTTTTGTATTGTGCAAGTGACGTTAACGTAAATTTTAAGACGTTCTCGATCACATGACAGCAGATCTCCTGCAACGATTTACATCAAAACGTCTTCCCCACATGCTTGTCAGTGTATGTAATCAATATCAGAAATGAAAGCGTGCATAAAGGTAACTAATGGAGATGTTTCTAAAAAGGAGCTATAAATTGATGTTCAAATTTGACGTTTATTTTCGAAATTTTGAATTTTTCAATTACTTTTAATTAGAAAAAGTCTATAAACTCTTTTGGTAACTTGGCATCATAAACGCCACAGTTTAAACATAAAAATAATCAAAAAGCTTCATTTATTTGTGCAGAAAGGTGCTGGATGCTGTATGTACCCATATGACGTCATCAGCAGCGTCGCGTGATAGTGCAGTCAAATTAATGACTGATTCATACCAATTCTGGGTTGCACATTAAAACCTGCGAGTAACTTTTCAACCGCATATACGGTTTGCAAGAAAAGTGCAAAAATATGGTGATGCGTTTTCAAAGTCCTCTAGTATACATGTACAAGTGCCGCCTGCTGATAATCTTAGTAAACAGTTTGGACCCAGATCAGGTAAAATCAGCAGATGACAAAGAGCATAGAAAATATCCCAGCATGCAACGAGTTAAATCCACTGGCCATGGATTTAATTGGAAGATTGAACACGTTTGAATTTGTTAATGGAGGCATGTCACCTGCTAAGGTGTCGTTGCGTTGGTCAGTTCAAGACTGTCGACGCATCTAGTTGGACTAGAGGTCCGAATTTTGTTTGGAGTCTTTATTTTCATCCATACTTTGTGTATATTAGTAACAAAGTCAGATGCGAGTCTGCATAGGCTTGCCTGGGTTTTCGTTGGTCGAAAATGCAACACGTACCCCAAAACACATGTGCTGGCTCAAATATAGCGTGGACAACCCGCGACATATGCGTACAGTTCTCTTTTATCTAATCCTGACGACTGTGTACAGGAGCACCTGATCATTGGGCCAGAGCAACCGATATAGAGAAATGTGCGTACAGTATTAAAATCTTGAATAACTTTCAAAATGCTCTACCCACAGATTTCAAACTTTTGCACATTAAAGCCATGGTACTTAGCGTTTTATCTTAAGTAAGCATAAATTTCAGAATATAAACAAAAAAAATCTTTCATCCTTTTTTTGGAGAAAAATCACCTTCTTCGAATAAATAAGGCGATGTATTGACTATCGCTTAACCCACACGCGTATTGTTACGCAGACACAAAGCTGGATATATTACTGACAATAATCAGCAAAAAATACTCTCAGAAGTAAAATATTAAGAAATTTATTACGTTTTTTAACAGCAAGGTGCACATAAACACGCCAATTTTTCCACCCGTCGACTGTGACCACCACGCGACGACTGCGCTGTTCGAGTACAGAGGTTCTCTAGCGTGGTGTAAGCATGTCCTAAATGATAATTTGGTTGATATAATACATACGAGGATGAGATCAAAAGTAATGCCTGCCACCAGCTAATTTTCACTGCAAATGCTAGCAGGAAGACAAAATTCACGTCTTATATGTGTTCTCCATTCTTACACCTTTCAATCGATGTATCAACTACACATTTAGACGCAATATCTCGCGTGAAATTTACCTTTGCACAAACCCTACTCATAGGCGGTTAAGCAGGTTCGGAGAAGCGTTGAAAATGCCAACGAAATCAAGCCTGACATTAAGACTCGCGCATTACTCAGCAGAGGTTCAACGGAAAATTATGCTGACATATGTATTGTTTATGGTGGTGATTTATTGTCATGTTTTCACAGTTTGCAGATAAATTAGGAAATTCAGTGCAGGCGTAGGGTCTGCTACAAGTGCTCGTAAATCTTGTATATCTAAATCTGCAAGTAGTTCAAAGATTGTTAAAAAAATTAGGCCTAAATGAAAATATGTGTGGTTCCTGTTGCATACCAACAAAATTTAGGGTAGGTAGGTAGGGAAATTATTAATTTTTTGTGTAACATTTAACAAAGAAAATAGTGACAAAATCTGAAAAAGTGCCCGTTTTAAGTACTTTTTCTCCAAAGACCATTTTAATGTTTAGGGTAGGGTTAGAAAAATAGGGTAGGTAGGCAACAGGAACCACACATATATTTCATTTAAGCCTAAATAAAAAATTTAGTAAAACAGACGCAAGATATACTTCTCAGCAGATTGCGGACATGATTGGAATTTCAAAAGCATTTGCATTGCGCTTTTGACGAAATATTTTGAAAATGAAGAAGGATAGCACTTGATGGGCCCCGCATTTGCTCATTGAGGAGCAAACATGCACGCATGTGAGGACGACGCGCAAACTGTTTAAATGTTTTCCAAGATATGATCAGAAAATATTTATGATTGTAGTAACAGATGATGAGTCTTGGATACATTATTTGAACCTCATCACAAAATCAGAAATCGAGTATAGCTCACCAAAATGCAAAAATGCCTTGTATTGCCAAAAAGGATCACCAGTGTTAAAAGGTTATGCATGCCATATTTGTCACTCCTTATGCCTCGGTTACATTTGCCACGGTCGTCGTACGATTTATTTGTCTACGATTTTCCCTACGATTTTTTCGGCATCGTAGGGGGCTATAAGCTACGACGTATGTGTTAACATTGCTTACGATCACCCTACGATTTCTTCGGCGACAAACTAGGACAAGACCTTACAGAGACCTTGCGGATATCGTACGACAACCGCAAGGTTATCGTACAATCATCGTGTTATCTTCACGACCTCCCTATATAAATCGCACGATGCCCGTACGATGACCTTGCGGAAGTCGCAAGGAGTCGGTACGCTGATTGTGCTATTGTCGTGTAATTATTTGCATGGATTTAAACGGCCATCCATGTTCATTTTTGATTCCACTTGAACTGTGTTTCAAAGTCATGTGATCACAAATCGTGCTATGAAGAGGCTAGTGTTTTTAGTTGAACATAGTCCCAGAATATTACAACAACCTCTTTTTTAATATTTCACTTTTATAATTCGAAAAGTATCACTTTAATTGAAAATATAAAGGTGCTTTACCGTCTCGTAGATTCAGCGAAGACTAAAACGCTTATTATGGTTTTGTTCAGTTTAATCACCCAAAGGCACTCTACGGCCAGCAGCACATACAATTTTCGTCATAAGCAAAAATGAAGTCGTTGCATGCGAATAACAAAGGTACTGACCAGAATGAGCTTTCTTCCACCCGGCCTCGTCAGCACTTTTGCCATTCGCTTTCAGTAAAATACATGTTGTAGAACATTCATAAATTCAAATTTCAATGTTCGAACTAGTCACATGTTCTCACTACGAGACCCATATATTTTATTCATTGAAGTAATACTCAAATTCAAATCCCAGAGTAATAAATCACAAAAGATATCTGGACTTTTTATTAATCTCATCTCATTTATTAAACCCTTATCCAACCTGAAAATGCATATACATTTCGCGTTAGGTGCATATTTTCAATTGCACTTCCGACAATTTTACCATGAAAGCATTCTCTATGGGCCGTGATTAGACTGCTTCCATCAGCAAACTGAACTGGGTCCATATTGAGTCACTCTGAGAGGTGGTATTAGAGACATCGCCTGAAGACAAATATTGAAATGAAACAAACAGCTATATAATGATAACCAATATATACATGTACCCGTCTGGAAATTGTTGACACGTCGCAGGACGCCCGCACGATCATTGTGCCATCGCCTTGGGGTTACCGCAGGATGATCGTCCGATGTCCGTACGATTTTATGGGCCCTGCAAGGGCATCGTGCGCGGACCCTGCGGGCTCCCTACGACTATCGCAAGAGTCTACGATCATTTTTGGGCCAAAATGACAATCTAATACCCTGCGTTGTCCTCACGATCACCGTGCGGTGCCCGTACGGGGATCGTACGATGTCACTGCGATGTGTTTACGGACTACGGGCTTATGATTTTTTTCAAATTTGTCATTGTGCGGAGTTAAACAAAATCGTAGAGGCCACGATGCCCGTAAATCCGTACGATGATCGCAAGGTCTCCCTGCGGAGGCCGCACGGAAACGGTGATGTGTACATCGTACGGGCATCGTACACTCATCGTAAGGCAAATGTAACCGAGGCATAAGGGGCTAGCAATACAAGTCTCTATACCCAAAGGCACGTCAATGAATATAAGTTTTTAGAGGAAAAAAAGTTCTAGAAAACTTGTCAAATTCTACCAGAAATGTTGACCGAAGGCAGGCATTTGTGGTATTTATTTGTTACATGGCAATGTCTCAAGTCACAAGTCCGGAAGTGTGACGTCGTTTTTTTGGTGAGAACAGGGAGTCTATGTTCTAGAATACTCACCCTATCCCCCTGATACAGTCCCCTGTGACTTTTTTCTCTTCCCTCGTCTCTTGCTGGCAAAAATATACCTCCCGCCAAAAGTTAGGTGCCCCCATATTTAACCTCCTTAGAGGTATACCCCGAAAAGACTATAAGAAAACCTCCAGGGATTGGATTGAAAGTTTGAAACCTTGTGCATCTGTGAAGGGATGGTATACAATGTAGTAACAGTTTGAAATAAACGAAAATGCAATCCAAACTTTAGTTGTCATTTAACATCATTGGTTGCATTACTTTTGATCCAGCTCTCGCATAACCACAAATGGCAAGGATTTTAAAAACCTTTTGTATACCTATATATAAAGAATATACCATATCTAATTTTCTCATAAGTTAAGATAGAGACATCAATCGAACGGCAAAAGCGAAAAAATGATAGAGGAATTCCATGGCAATATAATTGCATATACTATCATATTGAAGGTAAGCATTTTTTAAAAAATGATTTTCCAAAAATGCCTCTATAATTTTTTTCGTTTTTGCTGTTCGATTGATGCCTCTATCTTAACTTATTAGAAAATTGAATATGGTATATTCTTTATTTTGAAATGAAATTATCTTAAAGTTGACAACCGTTGAGGAAAAGGATGCCTTTCTGAAACCAATAACATGATAATTATCATCATTGTCTTATATCTTAAGTAATTACCAACAATAGACGAGCTATAATGTGTAAAACACATTGGCTTAGCGATACTAGTTAATAACGTGGTTTATGGTTAAAAGCACATTAAACTTATAATACCATGGGTCGAAGCTTCCCTCCAACTAATGTTAAAATTTAAAATAAAAGATATTTAGCTTAAAATTGCACATTTAAAAAGCATATGTGGACTTTTAAGGTTTATAAACTACTATGTACATAGATATTGCAATTACATTGTTTTAGTATAAATATATTTCTTTGCTTACGAATCTTTATACCAGGGCCTAGATTACCCCACCACCAATTTTAAATGTAAAACTTAATAGATTGTCGTATAGAATGGCTTTTTGAACAAAATCTGTAATCTAAATATTGCTTCTTAAACATGGTAATTACGATCTAACAACACACTTTTGATTTTGGTGTCACTTACATAATGGTTTCGGTGTTACATAGAGCCAAAAAGCGCCATCTTAGCAACAGCTAGATAGCAAATAGATTTGGCGTATTTTGTTTTTTAAAATCATTTATGCCATACTATGCCCTTATTGGTTCACAAATGCTTCCATTGTACGTCCATCCATCAATTCATCATATTTTTAAACATCCTCTCTTAAAGCACTGGGCCAATTTAACTCAAATTCATATGGAGACTCCATGTGTGGGAGAAAGAAAGTTTACACAAACATTCCTGGTTACTGTTTTATCTGGCTTAATCCTGTTCCAGCATTTGCTGTGCTGTGAGTGGTTTTCTAGCGTTTTGTTCCAAAGTAGAAGTGGTATGGCAGTTGTCTTTATGCTCAAGTGATTGCTTCAAATGTGTTGAACTTGTGAATAAAACCAATTTAACCCTCTCAAACTCTAGGCAATGGGCTTTACGTTATGTTACATTCCTGTTATTAATTGCCATATTTCATCTCAATACATTTCATAAAAGTATTGCAAGGTGATAGTTTTTAATTTTCCAACCCGTGGTAAATTAAGCCCCTTGATCACCATAAGAAATGAAAGTGAACCAGTTATAAAAGCATACACTATAATTATGTTATCTTTCCATAGTGATATATTTTCGGTAGTTATGGTTAACATAGTAAACAGTTGTGCTTTAACACTGTGTTTTTATACTTTGAAAGCTATGCATGGCTGTGAGTGCGACGACATATAGAAATGAGTTTTGGTGACCTTGACCTAATTTTAAATGTCACAGCGCCTGAATCAACAATATTGCATTCACTTGATAGACATTGTCCACGAATATATGGGCTTTTTCTACGACATGATATAAAAGACACCCAACACTGAAATTTCGTACCAGCTATGGTCATGTTGAGACGGTCAGTACACCTAACCACACTTTTTTCCTGGGCAAGCTTGACTAAGCAGTTAACCAGTACTTTGTGCACTTACTTTCGCTTGTAACTGGCAACAAATCTTCTTGAATCAGCGGGAGGGAGGAAATTGGCCGTAGAAATTATTTCATGGTCAATCTCCCCAAACGTATAGAACCAGCCCTGGATCGAACTCGCGACCCCTGGATCTCAGATTCAACAAGTGGAGAAAGCACAGAAGACGGCAAACTGCTGGACCTACAGTAGGTGGCGCAACACTAGCAGTGCTGGAGACATGCTTGGTGAGGTGCAATGGTTAATTTTCTATTTCTTGATAGAGATGTTCCTCGCTTCACTATCTATCGTGTATACATTTCACAACATATTCGTCTTGCGAGAGTATGTTCTTTACGTTGATGACTTCAACAACAGAAACATTGTTTTACTTCTAAGTTATAAAAACAAGGTTATCAATACCAGTAACTTCGTAAGTTTTTTTTCTCTCTAAAATTTAGTACAGACACTAAATATTTGTTTAAAGACTCTTATGCAACAAGACATATCAGAACCAGTATTTTATGGTGATTAAGTTTATAGATTCAGTAGAATTGCTGGAAACCTGGTTTAAGTGATCAATTTAAAAAATATCATAAAACGTTATAAAATAGTGGGATACAACATGGATCTCATGCAATAGTCTGCATGCCTGGTTGTAAACCCAATCATGGTTTATAGCTATGGTTTCCTCTTTAATTGCATGGGGAAGAATCAGGCCTCAGACTCAATGACGCCCTGACGTAAAGCTTTAAGCTGTTGGTTGGTGCCTGATGCTTGTCTTTGGCTGGATCCACCGTAGCTCGAGTTGAGATTTTCTTTAGCTCTGACTATCTGCGGGTCATGAACCCTTATTTTTGTTTCATCATAGTGTGCTAATTTCATTAGCTTGTTTCTCTCTGATGATGCATCGCTTTAGCTAGGAAGCCTCCATGCGAGCTAAACAATTTTGTGTTTTAACAACAACATATCCTAGGGTGAATCTTTGGCGCCAGTAAAATGCATTTAAGCCCCCGCCCTCCGCCCCGGTAGCTTAGGCTGCTGTCTGTTCTAAGGCGGTGGTTCTGTTGTTGTTTTTGATCTATTATCTTATGTAACTCCCATTGTATGTGGGGTTCTTTGTTTTTTGGTATTCAATACTTTGTGTCTTTTCTAGTTTTTCAATCATCTTGCCAAGGAAGAGAGAGCTGGGTGCGGTGCCGTGGGTTAGTCTGCAGTGTGTGATTGTGGTTTTTCCTGATGATACTCACTTACTTTTTTCAATTCTTGAGCGCCCGGAGGAATAAATATTCTCTAGTTCTATTCCTCAAGGTTCATTGTGGAGCTATGACTATTGATAAAGACTCCGTCTCATATATACTTAACTACTAAAGAAACCTGACACATGATTTGTGTCAATTTTTTGGTAGAAAATGAATGCGATGCACACTTGTCTCTCCATTGCGTAAAGTTGAACAAAGGTAGACTAAGATGAACTTAGATCACCCAGGTAAACCGCATGTCGAAATCTCGGAGGGTGTTGGCTATCGGAGGTAAACAAAGGAGTTTTGGGCTGCACATGGTCTGCTTTGAGATGGTTTTATATCATAATGAACCACATTAAAGAATAAAATCAACATATAAGCCGATAGTATATAGAATGACAAAAATTCTGAAAGCAGTGCATGTTTTTGAACTGAATCTGTTTGAGCTTAAATCGCATTTGAATTCGGAAATGCGGTGATTTGAACGAGTATTTTTAGTTCATCAGTTAATATTAAGATGTATTATTTTATTTTTTCTTGATTCATAACTACTGCTGCAATGTTTAACCTCTCTTTGGAATGTATCAGTCCAATATAATTCAAACAGACGTGTACAACACTTATTTATTTGCAATTTTATGACGATGGTGTCATGTTTATGGATAGCGTTCCATTCGGAGGTAAGTCCTCTGAACATTTTGCTAACCATCAACATGATAGCAACGTAAGCGATTTTCAAAATTTGAAATTTTAAAAGCAGTTTTGGACATACCACTTACAAGCCATGCAGGAGAATGATATAGAATGGTAGCGGCACAAGCAATTAGTGTCAAAGGTTGATATAAGTCCATCTATGATCAAACCACTAGCCTTTTTTCATTGAAAAATTCACATTCACCGTTTGAAAAGTCGCCCTGAATCCTACGGACATGGATCAAAAGTATTTAATTCGGAGTCCTTATCACTCGATATAGAAGCAACATGTTTGCTGCTCTCGTTCCCAAGAAACTTTCCGTATGAAATAAAATTGGATAAATACAGACCCTATCCATCCATGATCTCAATGTTTACCTCCGATAGCCAACACCCTCCAAGATCTAGACATGCGGTTCACCTGGGTGTAGATCATTTGAAAAGAATAACTAATTTCAGACGTCAGCTATCAAAACGTCACGTAATCCCTAAATTCAATTTTTACAAGAACAAAGAAATCACGCAAAATTCACCAGAAACCGCTTTAGTGTGAGTCTTTGTTATTTCATTGACATCTTCTGGGCATTCAAATTAAGCATGCATGCATTGTTCAACTCCAAAGCCTATTTTCATTTTCTTAACGTCAACTTCACGTTATCAGCACTTTATGAGCTTTTTAAAAAGCGCAGCCACTTTATATCTTTTTTCACTTTGTATGATGTTTGGAATGCATTTTGACAATGTTTCAGTCCTTTTGAACTCCGTAGCTGCCGCCTATGCACATTTAGTGACGTCAAGCGTTACAATTACATGCTGATATGTGTATACTGCAAAGCTTGAAATTCAAACGTGATTAAAGTGAAGTGTAGCCAATTGGCACTATAACAAAGTAGACAGCACGCACTAAACGGCGACATACGTTGACAAAGAATAAACGGTTATTATCCATAGTTTACGTTGTTTCTTAATTGACGTTAAATTTGGTATATTCCGCTTTTACCCTTTAACGCGACGCAAAACTTAACTTCTGATTCTTGAAAATGTATTCTCTAATAATGATTGATTGACCCCAAGTCATTTCAGTTTCTAGAAATTGCTTAAACAAAGGAAAAAAAACACTGCCCTCTAGACAACGTCAAAATCACAATTTAAAACCCCCATAGCATACGTCACAGCAAGAAAATGCAAATTTTTAAAATACACTTTTCTCTGTATTGGTATTGGCCTTGCATACTTGAAAGAAGTTTTAGAAAAAATATCTAGACAAACACTCCAGAGGTAAAAGTGATAAAAACGATATTTTGACGTCGTAACGTCATGTTCTATATTTGATAAATATATTTTTCCGAAGAATACTTTCTCAAGTCTAGCTATTAAAATAAGCAGATCGGCTTAGCTCTATAATTTGTTATTTACGAGTTTGAAGCAAGTAAAAAGTGTCAGGTTTCTTTAGTAGTTCAGTATCACAATTCACCATGTCGTCGCTTAATTCCCAGTATTGTAGGCCTCAGTCATATAGCTATGCTCTGAAGTATTGTGTTTTCTCCTGATCTCTTGGCTCTCTTGTGCGTGATGTTTTCTTGTGTTTTTGTCACCTTGCCATATGGTGCCCCAGGTCCGGTGTGGTACTTGATTGCATCGATTCCTGATATTTCCCTTCTTCTTTACTTCTCCTGAACTTTTCCTCATTGGGAAGGCTGTCTGTGATTGGGATCGTAGCTGAGACCATAGTATTTAAATTATGACTCCATCAGAAGTATTTCCCTCTAAATTTATAATTAATGACACTCACAACTGTGGTTAGCTATGATCGCCAGAGAAAGAACGCACAGTTCTAGAGGCCTATTTTCAAGGTGGTGGGCGCACATTTTTGCTGGGCCCAAAGACAACATATCCGTATTGACATTTAATCATACCATAGGGGAAATGGGGCAAGCTATTATATGACAGCATTTAAATTTGAGCAGCGACATAAGATTTCCAACAATGTGAAATGTGCAACCAGCAAAGTCTCAAATTAGCCTGCGCATACACGCAGTCTGATCAGAGCTTTTACTATTTGCCTGAATAGGTTCCAATCACGTTTATAATTGTAAACAAGATAAATATAGTTTACAAATGGTGTTGGTAACAAAACTATTTTATCATTATTCGACATGTTGAACCGTAATCAAAATACGAGTAATCATTGCACCATTGCCTAATATTCATGAAGATAAGCACAACCTACAGAAACTAAAAATAAACTAATTACTTCACCATTTTTTACAATTTTTGTAACGTTTCCTGTTTATCTTTCGAAAATGCATCATCAAAAATTCTAACACACCTCGCCTATAGAGTCAATGCTAAAATTGTGATATATCAAGCAATAATTTATAGCTAAAGTGTGTGATAGCTGACGTCATTTGTTACTGGAGCGTTCGACGGTGTAACGTCGTTTTTTATGCTTGAAAGACGATACAAATACATGTAAACGTATGTGACGTAGTCTTAATATCAGCGGGAGTTCTTCAGTGCAATGACGGAAAGTTGGAAGAAGCTGATGACTTCAAATGTGTTTTCGTCGTTTATTGTGCGTTAGAATCGAAATAGATCAGCTCCAGTGCGTGAATTGTTGAGTAATAATTCACTGTTTGTCAGTCAGTTGTACGAAGATAAATCACTCGTGCTACACACTCAAGATTTGATCTTCTTTACAACTGACCTCCAAACAGTGAATTATTAAACAACAATTCACTGCTGGAGCTGATCTATTTCTTAATTAACACCTATAATAAATAATATATTGTGAAGGGACACCACCTAGACAATAAGCAATTGCTAATGACTGAAATACGATTATTATTGATAGGTCAGAATACTGTGGTGTCGTCACAATGAAATTTTGTGGATTCGACCTGGGTCGTATTTAATGCTACAGGGAAGATAATATAAAGCCAGCCATTTCTCAATTCTATCAATTTATAATGTTTTTCCCTTAACAATGTTTGATGAAAAGTTATTTATCTAGCACTATTTACAAATACCAAGTAGCTAATTGTTCTCAGTCATTAAAGGGCTGTATCAGATAAAGAATTATATTTGAAATTGAATACTTGGCAAACATCTAGATAACTGTTATGTATATAAATTCATTCACAGTCAGTCATGAAATGGTTAAGCTTCCAAAGAGCCTCTTTGTAAACTACATTCTATATAACAAGTTTAGCCATATAGGTGTTGCACAATTTGATATGACAGTGTCTTCTTGTATTGAAATTTATACAAACCAGAATATCTGAGAACAAATATAATACTGTAAGTGAATTCTACCTACACAGGTGAATCTCTTTCTATATTGGCAGGGGTCACTGAATGATAAATACAACCTATCTTAATCATGCATCTTGCTAGTACCTTGCAAAATTAACGTAACTTGTGAATAAATTTGAATTCTTATCCACAAGCGTTAGACTCAAATAACAAGAAGAACGCCTAGGAATAAGAAAACTAGGTCTGAACTTAGAATAATTATGTCTACGTCCTTTTACATAAAATGGGCAAAAATCGTATACAGTGGGCAAAATTCGTGTTCAGTAGGCGTGCCTCGCCAACAGTAGACGAAACATCAGAAATACACAAGAGCAACAAACATGTCTTAAAACTAATTATATGATGTATGTATTTAATAATTTTATGAGATAATAGCCTAAAATATGAAACCTGTGTCAACTTCGCCTATGGAGACCGAAGGGTGGGGGGGGGGGGGGCGGGGAGAAACATATAAACAAAGTCTATGAGACCTCTTTAGGGCCCAAAGGCATCCTCCCTGGGACATAGCGCCTAGGAACAACAATATCAACAGCAGTAGGCGAATTCAAAGTTTTACTTCAACAACGCTCTACCTCAGTTGGCGCGCCTAATCAAACTGAATGTGACAGTCAACGGGTTGCCAGCACCATGGAGGAGGGTCTGGATGGGGTATAATGATTCGTGAATATTGGCCCTTTTTATAATGAATAGTGAATAATGAGCCAAAAAAATAATGAATAGTGAATAAAGAGAGCCTAAAGAATAATGAATAATCATATTTTTTTAATGAATGAAGAAAAAATAATGAATATTGAATAATCAAATTTCTTTGCCACCTTTCTTACTTATAATGAATAATTGAACTTGTTTTAATGAATAACCCAAAATTTTAATGAGATGAATAATGGGCTAAATTTTTAATGAATAGTGAATACCAGACCCCCCCCCCCCATCCAGACCCTCATGGAGCAACTTCGAATTGTTGTCTGTTCCTCTTTTTACAGGCTGCTCACGCTGCTCACGTTGCTCTTTTTATATGTTGCTCCCGCATTATCAAATGCCGTCAATATTAAGATCTAAAGTACGTTAAGTGCTGTGATAAAGTTTGTAAATGTGATGTTTTAAACATGCTCCTATCTTAACTTATTATCTTAACTTATTATATGTGTTGTGCTTGTATGTATGTATACTTGTCTTAATTTGTAAGTCGGTAAATAGCTATTTATAGCTAATGTTATACTGTTTTGTATTTCCGACTGTATAAATAAAATTTGTATTGTATTGTTTGTATTGTATTGTTTATTCTAATCATGTGGAATCCCCCGGTTATTACCGTTTATTTCAACACTACGGTTGAACAAATAAATATGTTCTTAAAAGGGTATCATTTGGAAGCAAAGACTGCACCAAAGAACTGAAACTAGAGTGTGCATATTTCCTGGGGCCAGACTAGCTAGTTTCTGCCATTATGCTTCATCAGTGACCCTCTAATAGTTTCAAAGTTCCACAATGAAACCCATGATCCAAAGGACAAGAAAATAAAATCTACACTGTAGTGAATTTACACTATAGTCCAATGGAGCCGCATGACCAGAATGACGGTCGCAAGTAAAATAAAAGGGGAATTATGGCTAGAAAAGGGAGCTAGGAACCTAGCAATGCTAAGGTAATGTTGGTATTAGATAGATTTAACGAATCTTGCAGGGAAATGGGGATGACATGGCTATTAAAGGGATAAATGGTTTGCGAAGCTGACACATGCTCGATTCGGTTTCCAGTGTGTTCGTATTCGAAACAACATAGTTACAATGGGTTTTAAACAATTAAACACAGGAAAATTGGACGAATAAAGTGAAGAGCCAGTGCCGTTACCATATTTTTCGAATAAGTACTTAATACAGTGCATCGTCAATATTTAAACTTGACAAGCTCTCTCAAGCTGCACGCGACAAATATGCGGTGGGAGTAAAACAGATGTGCCACTAGCACATACGATTTTTTGTTAGTGGATCTTACATGAGTGATCATTTCATATGGAATTTATTTGACTAGCCTTTGCAGGGTGGCAAACGTACGTCACAGTCAAGGGATATTTACCATACGTGCGACATCTTATTCTGTTGTAAATTTAAAATGCATCATGTTTTTGTAGGGTGATTAACTTACGAGGGATGATCTTAAAGTTCTGATCCTGGTGTGATATCTCTGTAACCTGCGATGCAACATGCCTGAAAATTGTACCACATAATAATATATTGTATATCTATACACTGCTCTGACATGTTTTATGTAACTCGAAGGAGCGACCGGAAATCTATCCCAAAACAGTCATGCCCTCAATGCACTGACATATCAAGCAGACTGTGCATGTTAGAGACGCCACAATTTTGACAAGTGCAGTCTCAGCATTTCATTATTATGGCTGTTCAATGATCATCCGTATGCCAATATGTTCTGAAGATATGGCGAATTTTCTATATGATTTGGGTTTTCTACGCCCTTGAATGTATGGCTATGCAACTGTCAGCTATGATCAAATTTTGAACCACTTGAATTTATGACCGCCCCCTACTGCCGTAACAACAGCTGTATTAAAGGTGAAATTGTTTTAGATAAATGAAGATGAACTGACGTTTGTCTGAAGCAATTATGAATTATCGGTATCGTCGGAGACTGACAGTAACCCACATGAGAACATTAAAACGAGTCCATAAATTAGGTCAATATTCGGAGGTACACAAACTTGTATGTGCATATCTAAAAATAAAACCCAAATTATTGTCAAAAGGTGCACTATATCGTAAAATGGTGCAATATGGGACTAGATTAAGCACAAAGCATCCATCTGAAACCAATAACAATTTTGAAAATTCTTATTTAAAATCAGTCATTTGTTCGATAAAAAGTATTACTTTTTACAATTGAGATATTTTGTAATCAAAATAGTATTGGTCTTAAATATTTTGCCGAAATTTGGTTCGGCATATTTTTAATCCAAATTGATAGACAAAAATAGAATATTCTCGAGAATGAAAATTCTGCAATGTATTCCAAATGACGTAGTTGTCAATTTCAATGACGTCATACGAATTCCGCATTAGCTTTTAATACTGAATCGACATAACTTGTCGTCATTCTAACATTTAAATGGACAATACAAGTAAAAAAAGTAAAAAGACAATGCAGTTTTACTTTGTAGTTTTAAAGACGCTGGGCTTGAAAGATTCAGATTGAAATATTATCATTATTTAATATGAAGAAAGACCAGTGGTATGGAGTGGACCATATATAATGTGCTGTAATTATTAATCGAAACAGTAAAGAGAGAAAATATTAGCATCATTATAAAGGTAAAAACTAGGTCTTTTGAATGGTATATAGTATGCTTCTCAAAAATGTCTCTGGACAAAGCTACAAGGCAATGATCAGAACTTTTAGATCATCCCTCGTACTTTGTTAAACCTAATGCAAGCTATATTCATACTCTGTATGTTTAATGCTTAATAAATTTATGTTATGTCATGTTATATTCTTAGTGGCACTCTACCAGTAGAACCAATTATACATAAGTGTGCATTGACTTTCTCTGGAAACACAACAATTGAGCATCGCTTCTAGAGTAGTTAGACAACTCAGTGTAAGTTATGCCTGGTTCATTGCTGTGATCAAGTACTGTCTCCCAGATCAATACGACCTGTTAGGCAAGGAGAAAAAACTAGCATGTAAATTGGGTAGGTAACCTCAAAGAGACAGCTGTGTTGTATACAAGCCTTAGATTCCTCCACGTCCGTGAATTTGCTTGTGACAGAAAGCACCACCTCCTCAGGACATTGGACAGTATCAGAAAAAGTCCCCTCACATCAATGCGGAACTTAAACTAGTAACTAGAACGAACATCCTGCAAAACAACTGAGCGACATTTAAGCAAGTGCTTCATTGTCCTGCTGTGGCTAGTCTTTGAGACTCTATTATATCCACACTAGCATTTCTGTGGGTGCTGGTGTTTATTTGCCAATTAACAATCCTATACGCTTCATGTATCTATGCAACTAGAAACGGGCCCGCGCAAGCGCGGGTTATGATGAAAAGTGTTCTGAGCTCGGCTGAGCACAAGGGCCATAACTCTGTTATAAAGTATATTATCTATTTCTATCAACCTAACTCAAAAATAAGGCGGTAACGACCCAAGGGTGAATCTTGATCGAAACAACGCATGTAGCATAACGCACTACTATATTGTTAATCAAAGTTACTGTACCGTACGACAACCAACGTATATGTATGCCAATGAAAACTGTAAGTTGTCATATCAACTTTAGTCCTTTTCCAATGCTTTTTCATTCCCCTGAGATGACCAGATATTGAGGGGATGCAGACCTTGGGTCATATTTTAATGTCTTACTCATGCTTGTGCTGGCTAGATACTATAAGTGAAATATGGAATGAACTTCACAGCTTAAGAGAGACCCACAGATGCCTGTACACACCATAAGCTCATTTATGACCCTTCCGCTCAGATGAACTAAAAAGTATACGAAATTTTGTGACTGCAGGAAAAATAGGCCAACGTTTTCTATTCTGTCTGTATAGATTAGTATAATTGATAAAAAGAATACAGCAAATTCATTCTGTATGAAAGAAAGACAAGGAATCGAACCAATGGCCACTTGGTTGATAGTAACACTCTACTGATTGAGTTAAGCAGCCCATCAGTTAAGAGTGGTGTATATGGTTAAAGCATTAATCAATGTGGCATTAAATCCAAAGTTTTGAAAAATGTCTACTGTAATATTCCAAAATTTTATGACTCCCTAAACTTTGCTGCAAATATGCCAAAAATTGAACCAAAAGGGTTTTTATAGAATAATACCAAATAAAGATATTGACAGAACTGCAAACAGTGAAGACCCTGATTAGACTGCTTCTCTAGGGACAGTCTGATGTGGGTCTGCACTGTTTGACCATACCTAATTGTCCAAAAAGTTGGGCATTAATTTCGTGGCAATTTCTTTTGGTAATTGTGTTATCTTTCACGACTATTGATGAGGACAGTGATTATTACAATAAAAAGAAATGGGTACATACACTTTAAATTTATGTTTTCAACCAAACATATGGTGTTGGTAATCAAAAGTACTGTCGCAATGAGACGGTTCTTTTGGGTACCCAAAATATAAAACCATGGTTGCAAATAGAGCTTACACGTTTACAAAATTTTGTTAAGGTTTAGACGAATTCCAAAAGTCGAAATGATTCCGTTTACACGCACCTACACAGCATTTCTACACGTCGAATCACGGGTTCGTTGTAACTACCATGCAACAACAGACTTCTTTCTTCATAAGAAATGATACCTGTGTAAAGCTTTTATATTTGAAAAGCAAAAATGAAATCGGTATATACATCCGCTGTAACTACCAGACAACAACAGACTTCTTTCGTCATAATAAATGATACCACTGTAAATTAAGCTTATATCTTTGAAATACAAAAAAAGTATCAGACTCAAAAGCGCCATATCAATGAGTCGGTTCTTTTGGGCACCCAAAATATAAAACCATGGTTGCAAATATGGCTACCATGTTTACAATTTTTACATGGATTCCAGAAATCGAATAATACCACGGTAAAGCTTATATCTTTGAAACACAAACAAATCGGTATATACACTTTAAATGTTTTCAACTATAACATATGTTGTAGGTACTAAAATGTACCGTCTCAATGAGACAATTCTTTTGTTCACCATAAATATAAACCCATGGTTGCAAAAGGACTTCCATGTTTACAAATTTTTACACGAATTCCAGAAATCGAATGTTACCAATGTAAAGCTTATATCTTTAAAACGCAAAAAAGAAATCAGTATATACACTTTAAATGTTTTCAACCAATATATATCTTGTGAGTACTCAAAAGTGCCGTCTCAATGAGACGGTTCTTTTGAGCACCCAAGATATAAAACGATGGTTGTAAATAGGGCTTTTAAGATTTTATAAACGTTTACACGAATTCCAGAAATAGAGGTGGTGCCACTGTAAAGCTTATATCTTTGAAAACGCAAAAAAGAAATCGGTATATACGCTTTAAATGTTTTCAACATAAAAATATGTAGTACCATCTCAATGAGACGGTTCTTTTGAGCACCCAAAATATAAAACCATGGTAGCACTTTTGCAAATGACCTGTGCATAAAAGCGGGGTATGGTTGCAAATGATTTGTGCATAATAGCAAAAAATAGGTGTGGTTCGGTTAAACAGTCGAGTTTCCAGTGGTTTGGCGTGTTCAGGGCTACACGGCATTTCTACACGTCGAATCGCGGGTTCGCTGTAACTATCTTCATTCATTATGATAGATGATACCACTGTAAAGCTTTTATCTTTGAAACGCCAAAAAATCGGTATGATACACATTAATTGTTTTCAACCAAAACATATGGCCACATATGTTGTGGATGCTCGAAAACCGTCTCAAGAGACTTTTCTTTTGAGCACCCAAAATATAAGGGGTCTGTAGCCTGTAGGTCAGCATTTTTTTCAAAACTCTGCTTTCAGGGCAGGTAAGTTTTATCTTATTTGCCTATAGGCTGTGAGGATTATTTACGTTTTGATTCGACAGGTACCCGTATGATAAACAAAAATATATGGAACATCGGTAAGAAAAAGTCTGCAAGAGCCGGAAATAGACTTACAATAACTCTTTAGGTGCCAACTAAGTATTGAAACCACACACCCTGGTTTCACCCCTAAAAGTATGCATTTCCTGTTCCAAGCAAAACCTTTGTGCATTATTCATTTTCAGAAATTAGACAATCCAGAAAATGAGCGAAAGGCAGGGTTTACATACATGTATATATGTAGTTAATATTAAAATAAGTTGTTAATGGTGAGGTAAACTTTTTTTGAGAAACATGGGGTAATTAAATGTCATACTACTTTTGTCGCCAGAACTGAACTGCAGCAAAAAATACTTTAAGAATCTGATTGGAACCTTATTTGGCAGACTGTTGAGAAATGGTCTTAGACTATTTGAATAGACATGTTGCTGTAAATTTACCAAATTGGATCCAATTACCGAATCAAGCCTAGCTTGTTTATCTTGTTTTTTTTTTTCTTTTTTTTTTGTTTTTTTTTTTGGGGGGGGGGGGAGTGGGGGTGAGGGTTGGGCATGTTATGTCAAGGCGCTTATTGGAACATGAATTTAAGCGCCTAGTGTAACTGATGCTACCCACATCATCTAATTGCAAATTTTAAGACGTCTGCTGTGTCATCTGTTGATGACTTGAAATGCTGCTGTGGCAAGTAGTGTAGGCACAGATAAGACTGCCTTTTAGTCCACACTGTTTATCTGGAAGTATGGAACTCAACACAGCAGACAACAACAGCCGGGTAATATATTCTATTGCATACAAAATAACTAAGTACCATTATTCATTTATATTCACCTTTCTAGTAAAAGAAACCACTCAGGCCAACAAAGAATATGAAATTTTCGGGCCATTTTGAGTCCGATTCGGTAAGTTTACAGACCTCCCCCACCATATCTAAATCCTTGTCAATACAAATGCTGTAGTAGACTTAGAGATAATGTTTATTTTGAAATAAAAGTAATGAGCTTTCGACAGACTTTGTTGTTCCTTTTTTTGTCCCTTACTGTGGCGCAGGACGATAGTCCTAGCCTACGCATGTGAATGACATGGTCACTTGTCTGGCCGCCACAATATACGTTGGACGTATGCAACAACAACAGCCGGGAAATATATTATAATGCATACCAAATAACTCGGAACCATTATATTCGTTCATTCCCACCTTTCTAGTAAAATAAACCACTCAGATCAACAAAGACAAAAATATGGCATTTTCGGGCTCGATTGGGTCCGATTCAGTAATTGGGCCAGATTCGGTAAGTTACAGACCCTCCAAATCTAAATCAATTTCAAAACTTTTTTTCTCATAACATAGACTTAATGATAATGTTTATTTTGAAATAAAACCAATGAACTTTTGACAGACTTTGTCATTCCTTTCTATGTCCCTTCCTGTGCATCCTCGTTTACCCAGGGGTGAAGCATTCCGTTTCACTCCTTTCATCACAGATGAATGCAGTGTAACGGAATGGGTTACGCCTGGGTTACCGAGGATGCTTCCTGTGGTGCAGGATGATAGCCTATGCATGCCAATAATCACTTGGAATTCGTTAACCCCCCCCCCCCCCAAACAGTATTTCCCCACCCACAGGCTCAGATTCAAGACCCCTCTCAAACACTTGAAAAGTCAAGTGACCGGCCAAGAAATCTGCTTAAATGTCTATACAAATGCATCTTTCGAGTGATGCACACTGTTGTCGTTGCAATTTGAACAGAAAAAATGTTATCGCCGCTTCTAAAATGAGCACCACAACTTGAAAAAGTTTTGACCTTTCTCTGCCGACAGAATCGACAGAGATAAGCCAGTAATGATCTTCGCTGAAACACTCTTGTTGTTTTTGTGGAAAATCAGCGAGACTGAAAAATCAAGCTGACAGCAGCCATCTTTGTTTTTTTATAGGGTCATTATCTTCCAATAGGTGGACATGCAAAGAAATGTTATCGGGTATGAAAGCCATGACCGGCCCGATCTGCCGTGCCAGAAATCTATTTTTATATACAAAAAACATTATTACGTACCTTTTTATTTTGCAAATGAGAAAATATTTTATGCAGAGGATAGAGCAAAAATGAACAGAGAATTGAACCCTCTTTGTTCTGTGGGAAATTGGATTTCTGGCGCGGCAGATCGGACACGGCAGCACCATGCGGTCACGGCTTTCATAACCATCATATCACGTGTCAACTTTGACCCTTGCAAGTGACGTATGACCGCGCGACATATGGAAATACACCTTACGACCAATCGTTGCAGCCTTTCTTGGTAGAAGTTGGGAGAATATGAGAACATAGATCGATATCGTCCATTATCATTAGTTGATAAAGAAGGCGTTACCCTGTCAAAATTGATGGGAGATTATTGAATCTAAAACTGAATTGTACCAAAAACCTCAAAAACGAAATAAAAGTATAAGAAGGTTAGATCGAAGTTATCAATGGGGACATTATCTGAATAACTCGGTGTAGAAAAAATGCTGGTAAAATATACCGTTTCCGAGTTTTTGAGCGCAAAGGGCTCCTTTAGTAGTATAGATATTAGACCACAGTGTACTTATATTCTCAATAAATACTGGTGACAATGTGTAATTACAACGCATAGAATTCCACTGCAGAAGACCGTGTCACACACTCCACTGTGGGAGATATAGACTGTTGTCGCTGCTACCAAGGCGGTAGAGGAAAAAGAAAAAAAAACATCCTGAGAAATTTGGTCCACACACAAAGCAAATTAAAACAAAAAATAGAGAAGACGTGCTGAGATGGGCACAGTCTTTGCACACAGCAACAACTATGGCTGACAGCTAGTGGAATGAAACTTATATTAAATGGACAAAATACGAAATTTCCTGTACAATGACAGACACTCTAATAAAATTAAAAAACAACAACAACCAAAAGCGAATTTTCATGTTAATTAAAGAATAGATCAGCTCTAGCAGTGAATTCACTGTTTGGAGGTAAATTGTAAAGAAGATCAAATCACAAGCGCGCAATTCACGCACTTGAGCTGATCTATTTCGATTCCAACACACAATAAACGACGAAAGCACATTTGAAGACTTCAGCTTCTTCCAACTTTCCGCCATTGCACTGAAAAAATCCCGCCAATAGTTGGACTTTGTCGCATTTGTTTACATGTGTTTGTAACGTCTTCCAGTCGTTAAAACGACGTAAAAGGAGGCTTTCCACTAAATGTTTCTCCCCCGGGATTTCTCCATTGCCGACAGTGCAAAATAGCAGTTAAATAATATATTCTAAAAATCTATTCACACATACAATTTTGACAAAAGTGTTTTAATTGAAAGACCTGCCATAGCTTATTTGATTCCATTGTCTAAGCCGGGAAGCATTTTTTCAAATACTAACCTGTCTGATTTGAGCATTGTGGGTACACATGACATATTTGTTTACTGATAGCGTCATCAAATCATGTGATTCGCCTGATTGGTCGATTCAATACTTGTTATCAATCTGCGTCATCACGCATCACTAGAAACCACTTTTCACCCAAAAATGTTTTAGTATAGAAAATCTTATCATTGTTTCGCTAAATATTGTAATACCAATCATTGTTATTGTTTAGCTACCAAAGGTTACTTGATGTCTCCATAAACGAATTATTTATAGCCATTCAGTGCTTGTTACTTTTCTAACGTAGTGTTTCTGGTAATGCACACCACATATTGACACAAATCCAACTTTTCAGTCATGATGTGCCTTATCAGACAGGTCGTTCCTTTAGTATCGCGCCTGCGAAAGACAATGTATTTGATTTATGATGAAAAACATGGACGTTTCCCATCTCAAAAATTAGTCATGTGTAAATAAGTTGGGAAACCCCCTAGTCCCACAGAAAATAAACTGATGATTTTTTTTTTATCAGAGGGGGTACTCTAAAATCGAAACATTATTCTCCTGCTTAGGGCATAAAATGTTCAAACTCTCTTGATTTGATTTATTTTATCTGGCCTCTTATCACTTTCTAATGAAGCAAAAGGAATATGACCAATGAAATGATCCACAGAAAGTTTATTCTGATGACTAGTTCCTCCCCAAAAAGGGCGTGGTCATACTTCATGAATATTTAATAGAATGCTACCAACACCACCTAACCCATGACTGACGTCATTTTGCAGTAACAATTGACGTCAGCTAGCGCGCGCTTTCCTCGCGATTTCAAAACTGTGACATTATTGTTTGATATAACACGTTTTTAGCAATGACATGTGCATACCCCAGCCTATAGGAATATTTGCTACCTTGCTGGCATGGGGGGCCTCGGAGCCGCTTCTAGCTTTTTAATAAAGCTATTCTTGTCTCAGAAGTTTAAATAAACATTACATAATGTGCAGTGTGTAAGTATTTGATTGGTTAATATCGACGTCAGAGTCACTGCAGAGCATATTGATTAAATTCTAAATACACTAAACACAAATTCAAACGTCTTCGACGAAAACGAAACTGAAAGTGCAATTGGTGTTTTTCTTCATTTCGTCATACGGGTATTCATGTGAAGAAAACAGGTAAGCCATAATTCAATTAAAACACGCAATTTATTTAACAGACGCGAGCTCTTGGGAACAGCGGGACTTTGACTTTTGGTCTGCAGTGCAGCCCCACACTGTGATCACAGCTAGAAGCCCTGGCAGTTCTACCCCGCAGGCTGATCATGTTTTACATTGCACTGCCATGTTTGCATATGCACTATAGGGGCAAAGCAAAAGTAAAAACACGGCACATTTGCCCAGCCCCGCACTGCCCAGGGCTGGGGGGGGGGAGGCGGGGCGAGGGCGGGGCGTGGTTACAATGCATATTTCAAGTGGCATTCTTCC
Source organism: Loripinus fragilis (assembly GCA_964019695.1). Lineage (NCBI taxonomy): Eukaryota > Metazoa > Mollusca > Bivalvia > Lucinida > Lucinidae > Loripinus > Loripinus fragilis. The sequence continues at coordinate 85,943,496 of OZ026514.1, forward strand.
ATGCACAGGTCATCAGTTGACGTTGTAGATTCTATTGTGATTCAACTTTTAATTTAGCTAACAACTTATTTAGATAGATAGGCCTATCGATTTAATCCCATTGTAGTGCAGTAAACGAAAACTTGCAGATCTGCACATTGGTACAAGTTTAGCTTTCCTAAAAAGATTCCGACCTTTCAGCAACTTTTCTGTGCATGCGGGGATCCAGAGGTGGGGACAGGGAGTCGATATCCCCTCCCCATCAGTAACATGGAAAATGATTGTTTATGAATGATATGGCAAGATGTTGATATTTCTTGGATCGCTGGAATTTCCTTTTCTATTAAAGAGTGACATTGTTGTTAAAATTTTGCAAAAAACTGAAATTGCAGATTTCTGAAATCTATTTGCTGCAACAGATACATACTTGCATACAAAGCGCATAATTGTAAATGTTTTCTTGTAATCTATCAATCCAAGCGTTTGAGTTGGGTGCTCAAATGAAATGATACGGTATGTGTTTAACTAAACGTTTTTGCACAGAAGTCCAAGATCAGTATGTGCACCATTATTTTAAAATTGGAGGTGTGAGCTGGACCAAAAATGGTTACAGTAGAGCTGCACCTTTTTTTAAAAAAAACTTTGCACTTTCTATTAAAAACTATCTATTCGTTGCCCGAACCAATACATATAGTCCGGCAGAATTTTGGCGAATTTTAGGAGGACCTGGAACTTGATTTTAAACTTTTTTCTTTGTTGATTCTGGTAGTTCATACATTGTCCTTGAAAAATCCGAGTGATGCCACGCTGGCATCATTGAGCATTTCGATATATATTCAAGATGGCGTCCAAGATGGAGGTTAATTTTACATGAAAAAATTGTGTGATATGCAAAAATGTCTCAAACCCATTTTCTTTCTTAAATTGTTAGCTATGAAGTTGGAATCTAGTTGAGGACACTTAGCTAAGTATAACTAAATAGAAAATCTTCCCTGAGACAAAGAAACTCCAGCGATTTGCATGTAAAATGCAAATTTACAAATTCTTGAATTACATACATCATCATTGTAACATCCCAGTGATGTTACTCATGCACAATTCAAATTTGGATATATTCAAGATGGCATCCAGATTAGTAGCCGACGAGTTTGACAAACCCGTGGGAGTGGCACCTAGCCTGTAGGGATGTCTGATGGATTTGTAACAGACCCGATGTATTGCCTGATGGGGAAGCCCTTTACAAACCATATGTATCTTAAAATGAACTCAGCATGCATGTCTGATAGAGTTGCATTGTACAAGCAGGCATACCTGAGAGTGTGGCATTGGATCAGCTGAACTGTACAGTTAGCACCAGACTTGATTTATTTGCTTTGTCTCCTTGTTATTTCTTGATTTATATGTTTTAGGAGATGATGCATTGATAAGTTAGGGGTCTTTCATGCAAACCAAATATCTATGTGTCCTGATCCACATCTGAATTAAGGGTGAGGTTGGCGCCGTTAAACGGGTTTAAGCCCTCCAGTAAAATATTTTACTGACCGTTCCAAGGTGGTACTTCTTTTGTGGATCTTTTATGTTTTTGTTCTGTCTTGTGTTTGCTATGTCTTTGTGCGCGTCAGTTTATATGTGCTTTGTGGTCACCTGCTGGGAAAGGGCTGACCTCTTGGCTCTCGTTTGTGGTGTCTGCTGTGAGCTTGTCACTTTCCCATTGGTATCCTGGGTTAGGGGTGGTACTTGATTGTATCGATTCCTGATCTTTGCACCCTTACTTACTTTGTAATAATCCTTTTTCCATCTGCCTTCTACAAGTAAAATGTCGGCTGGAGTGACAACGGACCAGCGGGCATGGCCTATAGTGAGATACCATGCCAACAGGCATTGCCTATAGTGAGGCACCACAGCAACAGGTATTGCTGAGAATGAGGTACCACAACACCAGTCATGGCCTATAGTAAGGCACCACACCAGAAGGCATGGCCTACAGTGATGCACCACACCAGTATGCATGCCCTATAGTGAGGCACCTCACCAACAGGCATGGCTGATAGTGAGGTACCACACCAGAAGGCATGGCCTATAATTATGCACCACACCAGCAAGCACGGCTGATAGTGAGGCACCACACCAAATGACATGGCCTATAGTGAGGCACCACACCGGCAGGCATGGCAGATACCATACCAGCAGGTAGGTAGATAGAGAAGCACAATACTAGCAGACATGCAGGATTGAGTGGCAAAAGATCGACATGCATCCTGATTGAGTGGCATTGGTCCAGCAAGCATCAATCTTGCAGCAGCAGCACTCAACCAGTAGGCATGTTTGAACAGCAGTGGTGAAGTTACACTAGGCCAACAGGCATGTATGTTGCAGCTGCAGCGGAGTGACACTGGACAAGCAGGCATGGATGTTGTATTGACAATGTAGCTGTCTTGCCCGATAAAGTTTCACAGTGTTAGTTGGCATGTCTGATGGGGGGATATCGGTCAGGTAGCTTTTCTCTTTGATTTTCTATGGACCAGGAGGCATGTCTGAATGAATGGTACCAAGTCCACGGGCATAATCTGTTGAAGTTTCACCGAACAGCAGCCATTCCCAGGTCATCACATCAGATATCCTTACAATCACACGTGTTTAATTATGTCATAATGAAACAGCACACATGCCTGTTAAAGAGACTTGTGACCAACAACAGGCATGAGTGTTAGTTACATTGTACCAGCAATAATATATGTGTTACAATTGCACCCGGCTATCAGGAATGCTGGGTACTCTTAAACTGGACTTGTAGGCATGTCTGTCTAAGTTGCACCTGGCCAGTGTGCATGTCTGTTCTTCTGGCACCAGACCAGCAGCCCATCCTTCATTGCCATTGGGTCAGTTGACATATTAACCATTGCGTGTTTGATTATGTGACACAGGACCAGCACACATATCTGAAACCAAGCAATACTTTCTATAATAGCTTAATGAGACTAACAGGCCTGTTGCAGTACCCTTGTTTTTAAACTTTGCTCTTAACCAGCAGGCATGTTTGTTACAGTTGCACCCAACCACATGACAGGTCGGTTACAATTAAACTCAACCCGCATGCATGGCTGTTACAATTAAACTCGACCAACAAACATGTCTGTTTGAGTTGCATCTCCCCAACATATATGTTTGAATCAGTTGCAACTAAATTGCAAGCTTATCTGTAGTTGTGAGGCTGGAGCAGCAGGTATATATGGTACACTTTCCTCAAACTCGCTGTTATGTCCCTATGCTCGTACTAAACCTAAGTACAATTGCATCAGACCACCAGGCATGTCTTTATTAGTTGCATACCTATATCAGTTTGCATGTATGTTGCAGTTCCATATTGTCAGCATCCATGTTCAAATTACAAATATCATATTTTACACTTGCACCCAGCCATCAGCCATTGCCTGTAACAATTGTATCCAACCATTTGCCATGTCTTTCACAAATGCACCTAACCAGCAGTCATGTCGGTTAAACTTGTGCCTACAAGCATGCATGTCTGATACACTTGCACGGAACCAACATTCATATTTGTTATAGCAATATCCAACCATCTGCGCTGTCTGTTGTACTTGCACCAGACCAGTATATTAGTAACGACTGTTACAATTGCACCAGACCAACATGCTTGTATTTTACAGTTATACCCAAACAGCAGTCACGATGGTTAGGAACATCTACAGCATGCAGACATCTTACTCAGGTTTTTTTGTTGTTGTGACATTGCACTCCATTAAGTAAATTGTGTTTTCTCTCTTTTTTTATTCAAAAAAAAGGTTTGTACATTGATTAAACACTCTGTCACAAAAGTTTTCAGTGATATCATCGTTCAGCATACCCTGGCAGTTGTCACTTCATTGTTTTCCCAAAATAGGAACTGTTATGAGAATAATAAATCATGATGGTATCAAATCTGGTCAAAAGTGATTGTGAAAGTGGTGCATGGAAAATAAGAGTCTGTTTTTTTTCGTGCACTGTATCATAACAAAAACATGTGATTCCCCACTCTGTTATTACTGCCATCTTGGACGTCATCTTGAATATTTTACAACGCTGAAAACAACTAAAACGTGCCAGTCCAATTCTCCAAATACAACCGCTGCTGAAAACTATTAGAAAATAGTTATTAAGTGCGATGTTGATTTCAGGTAGAATTTCGCTTTAATATGGCGGCCATCTTGGGAACCTTCTTAAATATGCCAACCTACTGAGTCAAACCAATGCTCCATTTCAATCGTTAGTATTATTTGGTCTCTAAACATCCATAAAAAGTCAAAATTGAAATGCTTAATATCATGTTTGTTGGTCAAGTATGCCATAGCAACCTACCTGGCGGCCATCATGGATGTCATCTTTAAATTTTAACCCTCTAATTTTAACCATGATTCAATATAATCTTTGTGTCGTTTAATCAATAAAAAGTCCAAATTAACATGTTTTTATCGAGTATCTTGGTCATATAGGTCTTAGAAACCTGATTGACAGATACCTTGGACGCCATCTTTAATTGTTCAACCTTTTGAATCAAACAATGATTTCCATTTTAATCGTTTTGTACCATGTAGTCTCTTAACATCCATAAAAAGTCAACATTAGAATGCTTTTGATCGAGTATGTTGGTCATATAGGTCTTCAGAGCCTAACTGACGGCCATCTTGGACGCCATCTTTAATATTCGAAAAAAGCTCAATGATGCAAGAGTGGCATCAGTTGGATTCATCAAGTACAATGCATGAACAACAAGAATCAACAAAGAAAATAACTTTAAAATCAAGTTTCAGATCATTCTGGTTTTCTACCAGACTAATATATACGAACTTGTGCTTTTGAGGCCCCTCTACCAGTAGCAGTTTAGCTTCCTCTAAAAGACTCTTGTTTTCAGTGCATGGTGTCTGACTGGCGAGATAATTGCTTATACATTAAATGATGTGTCGTTTTCAGTGAGTTGCACAATGGGGATTATGGTCTGTCTGGCGGTAAATTGCACATACTGACCATGATTTTGTTTTACTTCATTGTCATTCAGCGACTTAAAAGCTGGGTCCTTTTTGCGGTAAGTGTCAATACCTGTGTTGAAATGTATATCACATATTGTTATAAAATGTTAATTTATTTGCCTAAGATATCATTCAATTTAGTCAAATTGAATCCAAGGCTGTGCTACATAACATGCTCCTATGTGTGCACTGATAACATCCTGCAAGTACTCCCATATATTTAGAATTCTGGCTGGTTTTCGAAATTAAATTCTTTGCCAGAAGATTGAGGCATCTTTTTGTTCACTTCCTTTCCATTGAATCCTGATCGGCTATTATATGAGTGTTAGGTGCTAAAGGATAAGCAAAAATAGTGACATTGTGAATTAAAATTTGGAAATTTTAAATTCTGTCTGTGCTAGATCATACTAGATACTCGATCATACTAGATTATACTACATGTTCGTGCAAAAAACTTTAATTTCTGATGGAAGAAAATAAATTTTGTAGGATTAAGTTTTCTAAGTTCAAGGTTATGTTTTTGTTTTATTCAGCAACAAAATATAAACTATATTACGCATACCTTACGATTATTTGTGAATTTCAAAGCAGAAGTCAATATTTTTCTTGTAACAGTTCAAAATTTAAAGCACCCGCGGATTTTAGCCACCCTGCCATATTGACCTTTTGATTTCCTTACTAATTTAGAAAATGTTAAACTTCCATTCCTTCATGGCATCAGGCTCAACATTTTTTCCATTTACACCAACGATTACTAAAGTCATTAAATGAAGAAGCAATTCTCCCTACAACATTTACGTAGAACAATCTTGGAAAGAAATCTATATTTAGCTCTTTTAGAAATACTATTGCGAACTCTAGAATCAGGGATGACATTTAGATTTCTCGTAATAACATGTCATGCATTGGGGAAATGAATAAATAGAATTTTGACAATCTCAGGAGTCGGGAGTATTGGAATCTATATCCATATAGATAAAGCTTAAACAAAATCAAGGGGAGATGTATAACTAGAATAGGGTCAATCGATGTGTGGACCCATCAATGATACCCCGGCTTACATTAGATACCACAAAGTATGAACTTCTTTTCTACCCTAACCATTGTCTTCAAGGCTATACCAGTAATTCGACCAAGAACCACCTGCTGGCGTTACTAGCCATATAGACATACTTTTAAGAGGTCAAATTAGCAATCAAAAGTCTTTATTGGTATTTTAACGCCTTTGGCAATTATTGTGCAAAACAAGTACCTCCTACAATTGAAATATGTAAGAAATATTGATCAGAATGTAACCTTTAACACCAAGTCCATACTTGGAACCCAACAGCTTCTTTTTCATCAATACTTAGACATTATTTCAAATATTAATAATATAAGGCTTAAATGAAATGAATGTGTGGTTCCTGTTGCCTACCTACCCTAATGGTTTAACCCTACCCTAAACATTAAAAGGTCTTTGGAGAAAAAATACCTAAAATGGGCACTTTTTAAGATTCCATCACTATTTTCTTTGTTAAATGTTATAACAAAATTTAATATTTTCCCTACCTACCTACCCTAAATTTTGTTGATATGCAACAGGAACCACACATATATTTCATTTAGGCCTAAGGTGAAAAAGAGTAAGCATTACAATCAATACAGACTGAATTTTGTATACATGTATTTTACCTTTGACACCAAGGTTCTATTGGCAACCCGAAACATTCCTTATGATATACACGCCGTTAATAGTTATTGTTCAAAATGTGAACTACCTTCATTGAAAATGTAAAAGGAGTTTGCATTTCAAACCATATAGACAGGTTATAAGTATATTAAACATTGACCTTTAATTTCAATGTCATACAGCAATCTTAAATCTACATATAATAGGCAGCCTGCCCAAATATGAACTCTTTCCATCTTAACTTATAAGAGGCATTCACGATTTGAGCCATTAAGCTAATTATTTGTTTTTTTAATGTTTGGTACGATTCTAGTTATGCAATCAACTCGACGAGGGAAGAGAAAGATTGCTGCTCTTCTTGTTGACATGTAGCTGTTCTTCCTCACGGTGTCGTGGATTGGTATGCAGTGTGTAGCATTTGCTGCTCACAAGCACCTTTGTTGGTAGATTATTTGACCTGTGCCTTTGACTCCTATCAGAGGACAGAAAGCGTTGTTGTGATCAAAAAGTGAGTATGACCAGGAAATCCAACAATCACACACTACAGACAAACCCATCACTATAAGGAAGAGACACAGAACACTGACAGCCACAAGACAACATAAAGAGAATTACAGAAAACACACAAAATGAAGCCATTGTGCTAAATGTGAATACTCTTGGTGAAAAGAAAAGAGAAAAGAAACACTTTTTGACTTTTCAGAGTACATGAAAACTCAGAAGCTGTTTTAAAATCGGGCGTAGTATCGAATTCGTGTAGTGAATATGATAAAACTTCACACATTTGTCGTGCATATTTTGTTATTCAATGATACAAGCTTTAAAAGTTTCTCGTGCTCGCCAATGGACAACGCAATTGCAAAAAGGAAATAGCTCCTTAAGTGTACAAGATGGAACATAATTATGAAATAGGTGCAATTGGCATATTGGATGCTGGGCAATCACATAACCTAATTGTTAGACACTTTGGAAAATCCAAAAGTGTTATTTTACGATTGATGTCGCGATATTGATAGACGGTTGGTGCCAAGATTAAGAATTGGAGGGAGAGGCATAAAACAACAATAACTCGCTGCGTACAATTGCCTTAAAACTTATTAATTTCGGCGCCAGAGCTGAAGGATGCATTCAAGGGTTCATGTGAATTGACTAAGTCAACGTTTCAAAGAATACTTTATGGGTGGGGCTTGAAATTAGACGTCATTCAAAAATAAATTCAGACATGGACACATGCTAACATGTGGATTTTATCTCAAATCCTCTGTACGTGTTACCCCAAAGTATTTAATTATTTCAACATTTTGAAGAACGGTGCCGTCTAAACTTTACTCAGTATTTATCTATTTGGTCAGTTTCCTTGTCAGCTCCATCATATTGCATTTGACTGGTTTGAATCTCATACCTCATTTTTGCCCGGGCTCCTAGTAGGTCAATGCTATTTTTGAGTTTCACTGTGCCCACCCTCTCCTTAATATCTCGATAGCAGACACAATCATTGGCCAAAGCCTTATTTCAGACTCGTTATCAGTTGAGATATAGAGGATCTTACATGAGTGCTCATGTGTTATTGAGTTTATTAAACGAGTTTGGGAAAAGAGAAAGGCCGAGCATTTTTTCTTTTTTGCAACAAGTTTAATAAATTCATTAATACAGGAGCACGAATGTTAGATTCTATTTATAATATGACATTAAGATTACTTTGAAACAACATTTCTGCCATAAAAATGTTATAATTTTGTCATTACATGTTCACAACGTTGTTATGGACGTCATAACGTCTCCTGAAAATCTGTAAACTACTAGTGGATTATCGATTTTATTGCATGGCGTTATTTCACTGCCAAACGCAACGCCATATGATAAGTCGTTAATATGTAACAGAAATAACAAAGGGCCAAGAACTGTTCCCTGGGGGACACCGGGCTAACCTTGAGCCCAGTTTGACTTCACTCCGTTTACAACAACTCACTGTTGTCTGAAGCACAGGAAAGAGTCTATCCATTTCAACGTTGTTCCACATGTTCATTACTGAACAGTTTATCTCTAAGGAGTTCATGATAGGGTGTATCGAAGATCTTCATAAAATACAATATATCCACCTGTCCTTTATTGTCGCAAATTTTAGCCCAATCATTTATTCCTGTAGTCAACTGAGTTTCACAACTATGTCTTTTCCAGAAGACATGCTGCCCGACTGATAGAAGTTTATGTTTATCCAGATGAGCCATGATATTTGAAGACACAGTATGTTAAAGCATATTACAAGGTACGAATTCAAGAAACTGGAAGATAATTGCACACATGTGTCTTGCCTTTTTTTCTTGAAAAGATGGCAGATATTTGCGAGATGCCATTCCTTTGGTAGTATACCTCTGTCTATTGACTGCTGGATTAGATGCTCAAACATTGGACCTTTTTCGGTTGCTAACTCCTTAAGGACTCAAGAGGATGCATGCCCAGAAGGTGTCGTGAATCCATCAATGCTCTCGGGGGACATGGGTCAGATACTGACCCCTCTTTGCTTACAACATTCCTTAGTCATTTAAGTTTGGCTTCTTTCTACTTGAATTTTGGAGTTTATTCACCTTGACTATGACTCCTAGTATTTATTGGTGATCCCAAATTTTCGTTGTCATTTACACGCCACAGGAAATCATTGTGCCTTATGCGAAACCCCTATCAAACAATACACATGTAAATCAATTCGTGTTATAAGCCATAAACAGATTGCGTAGTATAATTGACCTTGAAATTTTACTCTGATGCATGTTGGTGATCTGAAACCTTTTAGACTATTTCTTTCCCAAGTGTTCCCAACTACACACTGTAAGCAGCATCTGTGTCAAACACTTTCCAAAGAAAATGCACGGTTACGAACCATAAGAAAGATTTAACGTCTATTTGGTATTGACCCTTAATTTATAGGTCATATAACCAATCCACAACTCTGTTATCTTTTACACACAATAAAACATAATTGTGTAAAAACAACACCCTCTGTCAAAATGTGAAAGGGGTTTGCATTACGAGCCATATGACAGATTGTAAGCCATATTGACAATTCAAACTACACACCGGCCAACTATTAACAAAATAGAAAAGAATTTTGCTTACGTTTCAAAAAACAAATTTTGCATATATATTTGACCATGGAAACCTTAATACGATATCCTCTTACATTTCAAAATGGAGGGTGTCAATATATATAACACTACCAATATGACCTTGAGTTGAATGTGAAGGTCAGATATAATTAAAAGCTGCATTGCGACTCGTAACGCCAAGCCCTTCTTCATTTTAATATAGGGTGTTCAAATTTAGCACAATACCTGACTATGGTGTGTACATGGCAGCGTAGGTTTCATATTGGCAATATAACATTGGATTCAAAGGTTAAGGTCAAATTATACTTATTGTCGTTTTTTCGACATGAAGCGACAAATCTCTTGCATATTTTGAAAGTATGCACACGTACAAGAGAACGAATGTTTCAAGTTGCTAAAATGACCTTGGAGAAATGCAGAAAAATGACTTTCAATTCTTATAATTTCAACTTCTTTCATTATTCTTTCTCCTAAGTATTTTTTAATTATGTTTTCCTTTAAATTACGTTTCCAATTGATAACGTTTCGCGCATTTTGACTATGACTTGCACTATGACGCGTACATAGACGTCACGGCGTTCAAAAAACAAGATGGAGGGGAGATCGCATTAGACAGCTGATCAACATGAATACCGTTAATCTAAGCATCATAAGTAAGTTAATCTTTGCTTTTCCATGTGAGTGTTAAGTAAAGTGTAAGCAGTTACCGACTGACCATTTCTCTTCGTAGAAGCATTGCACAGTATAACAAAGGAAGTTCTGCCTTCAATATCCCCGCCCACCATATTTTTGATAGGTACTTGTCCAATGAGAAAAACACTTTTGCAGATAATTAGAGAGTTGAACCTAGTATCTTTTTGATGGAAAAACTATCGTTTTCTTTGAAACTTTTTTCTGGCCATTTTATGGTCAATCCTTCATTAAGACTGTCAGAGGTCCTTTGCCTTGTTTGACTTTTGCTTTGCAAGGCGACATATCCGATTTACGGAATTCTAGTATAAATATATATATATTTTCGTTTCAGAAAACAAAGCAGTTTGCAAAAAGAAGATCATCGATACGAAACAGCTCACTTTGACCTTGCGTATATGAAACTAGCAAAGCAAAATAAATGTCAGTATGCCACGTGTAGTCTTTCAGTACCATGTTCTACGTTTAGTCGTTATTACCTTTGTCATAGTCCTGATTCATTCAAGCAGTGGACCAGATCAGCACTACAATGCCCCTTCAATATTGTCTATCGCTGTGGTAGGATGCATGTTGATACTGAATAATCTGTATAACTACATATATCAGAGACAAACTTATCTGGAGACAATTTTTCGCTGGTCTTTTGGATTATTTATAATTGGTATTCTAAGCAATATAGACTCCATGCAATGGGCATATTTGGATGTATATGAAATCCCTTCTTTTCCAGTTGAAAATGCGGAAATCCTTACATATATTAATTTAAAACCACTATTAAAATGTGCTATGGACGAGGCTTTTTACTTCATCAGGTTGATCGTGTGTATGATGAGATATTTGTACAGGCATCATGGCAAAATTAAACCAATATTGTACGTTATGTACCTAACTATTAATGCTTTATTATTCATGTATGTGATAAATACATGTATACATAGCATATATTATAATCTTCATTACGGTATAATGAAAGAAAGTAATTTTATAAACGACAGCACCACCGAAGATACGTATCTCTTCAGGCACCCAGAGTCAAACAATTCTTCTATCGTCTATAATGACCTAGTGGACATATTGCCAAATGAAAGAAGTGTTTACCGGGAGGATTTTGTACGATATATAGGAGAAGATGTCAAAATCAAGTGTACTTTTCATATATTGTCCCCTTCATCAACTGTAAAGTTGTATTGGATGAAAAATGGTGAAAGGATTTCTGTTAAATCTGATAGAATACGTGAAAACATTGACTTCAAGTATTCCTCTAATATACAGTGGGTTTCATATACCTTGACAATACGGTTTTTACAGGAGGAGGACTTTGGGCTTTATAGGTGCATTATAGAGACTACTGTAATTTACTGGCAACTAATAACACAAGACACATTGGTTCCTGTTCTTTATACAAGGAAACGTTATATTGGGAAATATTACCTTTTCAGAGCCGCCGAGGTTAAAGAAATAGTGGAAATTCCAGTAGGCAGTGTGTTTTATAGGAGGCAGTTTAGTTACATTTCTCTGACAGATTTTGATGAAATCTCATATGAGTACAAGGTAAATGGAAAAGATGTTCATGAGATCTGCATAAACGATATCTCGTCATGTTCTTTATTAGTCTCAATTTATATGTTTTTGGTTTATGGAGGATACAGTTTCAAAGGGAAGTTTAGAGTATTTAAGCAAAGCTTTGAAACAATAGCTGCTTCATTCATCAAATCACATATGTGTGTATGTGGAAGAATGTTTGGTGTACACACATTGACAATGTTTATTAACTATTTCAATGCGACTTCAAAAAGGGAAGAAATTGTGGAAATAACCCATGAAAAAAAGATTATAGTTCAGCCAGTGCCACTGTGGGGAAACAGATCAACTATGTCTGACAATCCATTTAGTGAGATATTTCTTCACTCTAGTGAGCACATCAAACAGTACATTACAGAATTAACTTGTTCATCACAAGACTTTATTTTATTATTATTAAATATGCTTTCATGGATAATTCTAATTTTGACAATATCAACACTTTTTATATGTTTTTCTCGGGCAATGCAGCTTTATTCTAAGTGGACTGTGATTCCTGTAAAGAACAAAATTTTCCATGGCATTTTTTTTCCACAGCACCACTTATTCCACACTGCACTTGCTGAAATAGAGATGGACCATGAAATGCTTTATCATGTGTATATATCACATAGTATGGATGATTATGAATGGACAAAACGTGTTATCCTACCATTTCTAGAAAACGATTGTGGATATAAAGTATGTTTTCCTGAACGAGATTTGACTTGTTTAGGGAAAACAAAACTTTCACTGTATTCAAAGGCAACACAAGAGAGTCTAAAATACTTAATAGTTCTATCTACCAGTTACCTTGATGATCCAGATTGCAACAGGCTTCAGTTATCGAGTTGTATCCTACCTTTAATGAACAGTGAACTAGGAAAAGATAGAGAAGTTATTATTCTCAAGCTATCTCCAAGAATACGTATTCCTGCACAATTAGAATACAATAGGTATGTACGCATCATAGACTGGACAAATGAAGCAAGTGACGAGGAAAAGAAAATTCAATTAAAGGGTTGCTTACAGTTCTGTGCTTACATAGTATAAGTTCACATGATGGAGTAACAACACTAAGTGTTCCCATAAACTTACAAATTTGTTGTATGACTCCTATAAAAGACATCCTCTGATTGACTGAACTAGCTTTCAATGCTTCTGACAGATCTTGATGTCAACCAGTTATGAACTTAATATAGCCCAGGACAGGTAGACATCAGATTTGCCAATGCTGCCAGATAGATTAAATACATTGAAGTAAATTTAGCCCAGGACAGGTAGACATAACTTTTGCACTGCTACCTAACAGCTACAAATAGATATAGGAAAACTGACAATAGACTAGCATTATTTCTAATGAAAAATGTTTTGAATTCAGAATATGATCATAATATGAGAAAAGTAATTTTAAAAATGCAATTTCTTTGCACATCTCATAAGACACTCATAAACCTGATAAGTAATTGTTGAAATAATTATGTTTTCAGTGCAATATGACTATCTAATCTGAGTAAATTTATATGAAACGATGCCAACGACTGAGTTATATTGTACTCAGACAAACATATATAAACAAAGCCAATATGGTCGTGAACTTTGATATGACTTTGGATCTCTTCTATACAACTTCATGTCAAAATTATTTTGGCATTCTTTTTTCTCAAACGTATTTTTTCTTTTACATTTTTAGCAATTTGCAACAATAAACTGTTTTGCAAAGAAAAATATGCTTACATTAATGTTTCTGTACATTAAATGCAATCAAACTTAATTGCGTTTCCCAGAAGTATCGATATTATTATGTTTTATTCTTGCCATTGCTAACATTAAAAGTAAAACCAATGTAAAATATTTATGTTTTAATAAGTGTGAGTTAGCATGTTTTGTTCTCATTCATTTGCTTTGTCCACATAAGTCTTGGTGCCGTTTTCTTCAAATAATAGTCAATAATACGTAATGTTCAGAATGCATGGTAAAATCAATTTGAAACTGATGATGGCTACTGAGAAAAGACAGGAAAGTAAATTATTTCTTTTACTTAACTGTCCCTGTAACGCTTTACTAGTCATTAAATTGATTTGACCACTTAACGCATGTATAAAATAGCCTAGATTTATATACCATCTACATGCACTGTAAGGTCTTCAGTTGGTAGGAATAGGCGAGAGAGTTGTGTCAAAATTGAGAAATGTCGTTGGTAATATGGACAGACACATGTATCAATATGATGAATGTAACATCATAAACTATATTGACTTTACCTGTGAATGTCTGGTATTTCCAAAACAATATACATGTTTGAGAAGTATTTAAGTTAGAAAGAGGGCAAAGATCAGGAATAGATACAATCAAGCACCACAGTTGACCCAGGATACCAATGGGAAAGTGACAACTCACAATTAGATATCACAAACGAGAGCCAAGAGGTCAGCCGTTTCCCAACAGGTGACCACAAGGCATCAATAAACAGATGTACACGAAAGCATTACAAAAACAAGACAGAAATAACATAAATGATCCACAAAAGCACCACCTTTGAACGGTCAGTAAACAATATTTTACTGGAGGGCTTTAACCGGTTTCATGGTGCGCCAACCTCTGTCAAAGCCCTGTACCATTATTTAAAGACGCTTTTATCTTTCTAGAGAACAAAAAAATGTTCCATTACTTGATTGGTCAGGTAATAGCCCAAATTTATTCAATTGAAAACGTCTGGAGGGTTATGAAAAACGAAAGCGGGAACAATATGCTATCTAAGGCTAGCATTATGTGGAAACGTGTATTTGGCGCTTAGTACAATGTATCTCCAACAATAATTGAAAAAATGTATAAATCTATGCCAAGACAAATTGCAGGTGGGTCTACTTAATAATAACTGTGGTGCCTGCAAACATAATAACCGCCATTGTTAATTGAGACTGCAGTTGATAAATCAAAATGGTTGAGAAATATATTTATACACTAGTAATTAAATATTTTCAGTAAAGTTTTTTTTTGTATTAAATATTTGCACAATTAATGATATAAAAATGCAATGGCTAAAATGTAAAAACACTTTTAAAAATATATATGTATATATTTATATATAATATATATTTTAAACAAACATTTACGTTAGCAACCGCCACAAGTATATACCATTTAGTTACAAAGGCTAAAAGGCAAGTGCCTTAATGAATCCATAACTTGATAAACAGGAGAAACTGGTGAAATATCAGGCCAGACACCTAATATGACGATTCTCATAAAGCAAAGGGAGTAGTATGGCTTCATGCATTGACCTCTTTCATTTCCCAATTCCAAAATATCAAAATAACACCTACTTAATGACTACTACCGATTGCATGAACATGAAAAACAAGCTTAACTTAAAAAATATAAGTATCACACTCTACGACCCTGTACAACGATATCTGAGTATGGGTTTTGTTAACTTTTGTTAACTTAAAGTAAAACGCTAACAGAAAAGTAGGCTTTTCCATAGCCTGTGACAAAAGCCTGATACAATATAAGGAAAAGAGAGACAGTGTCATATAAAAAACTTTCCCTTGGTTAAATTTTAACATGTTTCCATCGTTTAACTGTTTTAAAACGTTTTATTTGTATGATAAGTTTTTAGTGGATGTATCACCCACACCCAATCCTATATCCTTAACATAAAAAACGTTACTCCTACAATATATTTATTGTACTTTACTTGGGAACCTTAGGTACTAAAATACCACAAAATGTCTCATTTGTCAGATTGAACGATAAGTAATACTATCAGAAAAACATCTCCAAATATCTAACTTTTAACTTTTCAGTCCTGTATTCTTCATTGCCATATACAGATGCCATTTGACTTCGTTTAAAAAGATATATCTTTGGTGGAACTGTTATTTATAAAATGGACAAGAATGAGCCTCACTTACTGTATTATAGCGAGCAATCAATGTAAATTGTAAATTAAAGCATACGCGAATGGAGGGTTGGTATTGTTCTTAATTCGATTTTTAAAACCACAAAGATTGTTTTAATTACTGCAATACATGTATAGCTTGTGTTATTATTAGACAAAATTTAATACCTGACTTCTATTTAAATGGTATAACTGCACTTGCAAATACTAATTTTTCAGCTATATATTTTGACAATATTATACTATTTTTGAAAGAAATTATTTTTTGATAAATTTTAATCTTATATTTTCAATATGGAGTGTTGTTTAACATTTATAACAGTTAATAATATGTACAAGTTTTGTATTTATAAACAGTGCCATTCATTGAATCATTTAACATCACATTACACATATGTTGGTACATTTTGCATCCAAATCATGTTTATTCTAACACTGTTTGTCGCTAATGACTGGTATGACTTGATGCGTTGTTAAACCCTAAACAAACAAACAAACAAACAAACAAACAAACAAACAATCAAATAAACACACAAATTATATTCAAAATGAAAACTAAAACAAATAGAATATCCAAACTAGAGGATCTGAGGGTCCAGAAGAGCTCACCTGATCTCCTTAAAAATGTTATAGTAGGTCATGGTCAAGCAAATTTGACCTTGACATAAAGTAGGTCAATGTCAACATAGAATCATCATTTGAACAAGCTTGGTAGGCCCCACATCCCCAATGCTACATACCAAATCCCAAGGTCATCGGTCGTCTGGTTCTGGAGAAGAGTTTTAAATGGTTGTTACCATATATGGGCATGTCGGCCAGCTTGGTCATGTGTCAGTGACCAGGACAATTTAAACAAACTTTTTTCCCGCATCCTAAGGAGTGTCTATATGAAATTTGAGTTTAAGTGGTCATCTGGGTTCAGAGGAAATGATGTTTGAACATGTTGATGGAAAGAGGGATAACAGACGACGGAGTCACTGGTATACTATTAGCTCACCCATGACTTTTCGGCTCACGAATATAGTACCTTTAGAAATTTAGCACTTGCCGTTTCTGGGCCCTTTATGGCGTAAATGGGTGCTTTATTCGACTTTAAATGTGCATGTGATTCAACATTGGTCTATGATTGTCAGTCTGATACAGAAAAATGCATCTTTGTGTGGACTATTTTGTCACAGACTCCCAGCACACTCCCCAGGTAACGTATGACACCGGTCGGATTTCAGCCTGAATTTTTGTCCCTCAAACTTAGGAGAATGCGGAGAAAACGAGATTATCAAGGTAGGTTGTCATTTCACTTTTTTGATAGGCGAATGACAAATCTTGCCACTCAGAGGCAGAAAAAGTCCAATCAATGTCCTGAAAAATATTGCAGGTGCTTGAATTCTGCCTTTTTACATGGAGTTGAATGGGACCGATTAATTGTGCACCGAACCCACAGCCAACGGCCTATTAAGATATACACTTAAGCAAACTAATAAACAAACACTTTACAAGCTCACTTTTGTGTCGCCTGCGAAGCATAGTCGACACATAGGGATCATGACTCCGTCGTCGTCATTGGTGTCGTCGTCCTCGGCGTCATACTTTTCGTTTCCGATCAATATCTTAAAGGGATGCATCAATTTCATTCAAAATTTACAGAAGGGTAACGCCTCATTAAATACAGGTTAAGTTCGAATTTGGAGGTAATCTCCAAAAGTTTGACTGAGTTATGGCCCTTTTATGACTTAGACTTTGGCTAAATTGTGGTTTCCAATCAATATTTTTGAAGGAATGCAACAATTTCATTCAACGTTTATAGAAGGGTAAAGCATCATAAAACACATGTCAGGTTCGAATTTGGAGGTCATCCTCAAAATTTTGACTGAGTTATGTCCCTTTTTGACTAAGTTTTAGGCTAATGCAAAAACTTTATTGACTTTGTATAATAAACTTCACATTTCCCCAAACCTATCTAGCTCTTTGACAGTTTATTCGCTGAAGATTTGAGCTACGCTAGATTCACATGTGAAATAAGCCATGTTCTGCTTACGGGTGGTCAGGTAGTTTTTCTCCATTATCATACTATCTAATGGTGGCCTTGGCTCAGGATAAGCGAAATTAATTCCGAAAAACATTTTGTTGCGTTGACATGCTGCGGTAGAGACACTACATGTAGATATAGAACATGCTTTGAGCTCAGTATATACATTTTAGTCGCTGAACCAAAAGCACACCAAGGTACAGATAGGGAATAATAAAAAGCATTTCCATCCTATGACATCTTTTTTGAAAACACATAAAAAGTAAGATATATGTTAATTTTTCAATTACGCTTAAAATTAAATCTTTATATATTTAGCTAACAAAAATTTAATTCACATCAGTAGCTAATAAGAAATATTGTGAAAACGGGGTTCATTTAAGAAATGAATTCGATTTTTGGAAGGTTCATGGAATCATGATTACTTCGGGTCTCTTGCAAAGTAAGGGCTTCTCTTACTTTGCAAGAGACCTGAAGTATTCATGATTCCATGAACATTCCAAAAATTGAATTTATTACTTATATTTACATTTTATATTATCAGTCGTGTATCAATTTTCACACAACTTGGCTGGTTTTCCAGATATTTTGAATTAAATCGGACATAACGTAGGGTTTGGAATAGCCAAAACACCAAATCTCCGCGCTTAACGTCATGGTGATACGTGTTCAACGTCACGCCAACGTCAGTAAAGAAGCAACGTTATTGGATGGACTTGACGTTAGCCCGCTCAGATGGCGCGTATATGGGCGTGGCTTAAATCGATTTGTTCATGAAGGTATGAACCACATCTCAAATGTAGAGGTTCATTTAAAGACTCGCAGTGGAAATGTAAATATCATGAAATGCACCTCCACGGTTTTTGAAAACTCTTGAATTCATATTTATCAAACTCGGTTACAATTGCCTCCCTTGAAATAACTATATAGTTTGCTTAGAAGTAATGTTACATTGTTATTCCATCTGCTGAGTACCTCTGAAAACAGTTTCACCAGACCAGGCCCAACTACAACGTCGGGCCTGGTCTGGATCAACATTGTTTGACTAACTAATGGTATTCCTGATTCCGAAAGACACGAGTAAAAACAACAACACAATAACAACCATCCCCAGAAATGGAGGACATACTTACCTGGCGACTGTATCTACTGGCGGTCAGAAAACAATGGACCGGTATAGATCCTGTTACTTATAGCCCTTTAACTCCATTAAATCTTTGAATTAATAAATTATTCTAATGGATCCTATATCTACATTCAATGGTCTTTAACATGGTGTTTTTCATTTTTTAGTTATATAAAGAAAAACTCGGTTATTTTAGCCAACAAAATTCAAGCCCCAAAGTCTATAAAATAATAGCGGAACTCGCATAGAAGTGGCTACCCATGGTATAAACATGCTAGCGTTTTATTTTTATTTAATTAAAATAAATCCTGATGGACTCTATAACTAGATATAATAAGCTTTATAAAGATATAAATTGCACATTTCTACACGAAAAAATAGTTCGGTCAAAATTAAAAAAAAAGGTCTAGAGATACACTAAAAATGAGACGGTACACAGGTAAATTTTGTTAATCAATCAACGTGTATCAGAATTTCGCACTACGCACTGTTCCTGTTTTACTAAACTTTCTTTCGTGATATCCTTTTCAATATGAAAGAAAAAATATTTGTTTTGTAGATGATTAGATAAAAAAGACCCATACCATGTACACTTTGTTAACATTGCATGTGAGTCTATCATCGGTAACAATGTTTATAATGAGTAGAGTGTGTCAGAACAACTGACTTTTTCGCATGTGTATTGAATCCGCATACCCTGGTGTGTATGCAACTCATTATTATTGTTAATATCCATATAACACTTTGCTTTTAAGGGTTCATGCAATAATTTGGTCATGTCACATTCTGTTTAGTGGAAATTAGCATCATCTAATTTAGCATTAATTAATATAACTACCAGTAAGTAAGATTTCATGACTGCACTTTTAATTCTAAACATTTTTCTTTTCCACCCAGCATTCTAAAAAAATATTGTAAAATCTGTTTTACATCAACTTGAAAGACAATTTCGGTCTGACCCTATTCTAGCTCATAAATTCTTATAAATTCAAATCAGTATCGTAAGTAACATGTTTCCTTGGATATGATCGGGCGAAGTACGTTTGAGCGGAAATCATACCGTGACGGAGTATGAAATGAGCGGAGAATCATACAGTTAAAAGAGCGGATGAATAATTCATTCAAATGAGCGAATTTTCCAGGAGTTGTATTACCTGTAATTGCCAATATTGCTCAGTGCTTAATAGGGGATGGGGAGCGCATAACAGTGGCGGATCCAGAGAGGGTTCGCCCCCCCCTCCCCGCTATTAAATATCCTATGAAAATGAAATAATTTGGTCTCACTGAGATAAAATCAGCAAAGCGAACCCCCACACCCTTACCCCTGCACCTGAATGTTTACCTGGAAAATTCGCTCATTTAAATGATTTAAACATCCGCTCTTTTGCCTTATGATTCTCCGCTCTTTCGTAAAAATAAATCTGCTCTTTCATATTACGGATCCGCTCAAACGTACATCTCCCATATGATCATATCACATGCGATAATAGTCATGTAAAATCCACCATTATCACTTACTGTCCCATTTCACGGAAAATATTTGTTCTTAATAAACCACTTACATTAAATTTTGTACTTATAATCTTAGCAATGCTTAAGCAAAATTTATGATCAGAAGTACTATGTTGATTTAATTTACAGTTACATTCATACATTATTAAGTAAAAACAGTTCTTTTTTGTTGCATATGGACCAAAATATACAAGGAATACTAGCCTGTATCTTGTTAATGACTATGTTTTATACCATGAACAACAGTTAACTGGGTACACTAAATAATTGGTTGGTGTTAAATAAGTGACTGGATTAAACTTAGTGTTTCACTGCAGATGAGTAATACACATCTCTAAATCCACCATACATACGCATTTCACTGCATTTTGGACATAGATAGGACCGTATGATATATTTTGTATGGTAATATATGTTACTTTAACAATTCTGAAAGAACATTGGAATTTATACTTATTCAGCAGGTACTTGAGAGCACTTGTTGTCTTTGTTAATGAGGTTTGAAACCTATAATTTTTTGGCCAAATCGGTGAAAATATTGTTTTCATAATAAGTTCTAAAATATACTGTTTCACAAAAGTAAATTATGCTTTGACAATTTGACATAGTATCTAAATAAGAGCTGATAAATTCTATTTCAGACAAATTAATATCTTAATGTCTGGTTAACACACAAAATAGATTTAAAACGAAATAAAATATTCTATGGGGTATCATTTAGTGAATTAAGCAATATATAGAACGCCTTAAAGTTTGTAACATACATTACATATTGCCAAACAAACAAAACTGATACTTTACACCAAAAACAATGTTTAATATCATATTTTACTCTTGTTTATCAATGGAATGCTCATATATGTTGTCAAAAAGCTTACAAATAGGAGTACATGCTTTGTTTTTAAATGAAAATGTTTAAGAAATAGATCAGCTCCAGCAGTGAATTGTTGAGTAATAATTCACTATTTGGAGGTTAGTTGTAAAGAAGATCAAATCACGAGCGGGCAGCGCGAGCGATTTATCTTCGTACAACTGACCGACAAACAGTGAATTATTACTCAACAATTCACGCACTGGAGCTGATCTATTTCAATTCTAACATGCAATAAACGACTAAAGCACATTCGAAGTCTTCATCTTCTTCCAACTTTCCACCATTGCACTGAAGAACTCCCGCCAATACTTAGACTACGTCGTATACGTTAACATGAAATTGTAACGTCTTTCAAGCGTAAAAACGACGTTACACCGTCTAATGCCATGAATGACGTCATTTTCCAGTGACGTCAGCTATCACACACTTTAGCAGTGAATTATTGTCCGATATATCACAGCTTGTTACCGTTGGCTCTATAGGCGAGGTGTGTTAGAATCTTTCATTACGTAATGTTTTCTTCTGGGTTGTCATATTCAACAGCTTATATTTACGTTTCCACTGCGAGTCTTAAAATGAATCTTTACATTTGAGATGTCCTTCATACCTTCATGATCAAATTGATTTAAGCCACGCCTGTACATGCGCTATTTGGGCGGACAAACATCAACGCCATCCAATAACGCTGTTTGTTTACTGACGTTTGCGTGACGTTGAACACGTATCGCCATGACTTTAAGCGCGGAAATTTGGCGTTTTGGCTATTCCGAAACCTCCGTTATGTCTGATTTAATTCAAACTATCCGGAAAACCAGCCAAGTTAGTTGAAAAGTGAAATTTGATATTTGACTGATAATATCAAATGTGAATATAAGTGATAATTTTAATTGTTGGTCTGATCATGGAATCATGAATACTTCGGGTGTCTTGCAAAGTTAACGTGAATCCCTTCCGGTTTCGCTTACTTTTCAAGAGACCCGAAGTGTTCATGATTCCATGAACAGACCAAAAATCGAATTTATTTCTTAAATAACTCTTTAAGGTTTTGTGATAGAAGCAAGTTTTTTGCAGTTTTTAGAAATGGCCAATTGATTGTCTCTTAGAGACATGTTATTTTTATCTAAAATATTAATTTAGGAGATAACAAAATGAAACTATATAACATAATATCAATGATTTTATAGTGTATAGTTTAAAATGTAACGTTAATGACACCCACGGTGTAGCATCGACTCCGGAACTTGCTACCAGGTGAATCGAATGTCAACACAGACATGGCATGTAATGGGGTGAGTCAAACGTTTTTTAGTGTTTTATAATGAGCGCCTGCCTTCGAAGTGAATAGAATTCATTTTTAGAGAAGTCAAAAACTTGTCCGTGCCCGCCAAAATGATCAATTCTTGCTGTATGTCACAAAACATCGTGAAACACTGAAGCTGGTACCGCTAAAAACAGCATGTCCCATCGAAAAATGTTTGTTTCTGCATTGTTTAAAACCGTTTTCCACCTCATTTTCAATGCCAAAATAATGAGCATATTGGAAATCACGTTCGGTATAAGTTTTATTTGTAATGATCTTGATTTGACTGATATATTATCAAAAACAGAAAACGCTTTGAGTACGGCAATTTACCAGTCCGAAGTACGGCAACTTGAAAAAAAAACATCAAATTTACAGTACGGCAATTTGCATCGACATGTTTGTCCGTGAAAACTCCCCAAACCACCCAAATCACCCTAAACGAACACAAAAAACCAGCCTTTCCAGCTTCAAACAACCTCATGTCCCCAAACACACCACACCAAACACCTCAGCACCAGATATGGACCAGAACACGACACTTTGGTATTTATCGCATATTCGCAAAAGTTTCATTTAATATGCTGACGCTGACGTAAATCTGAGAGCAGCAAAGGCCCTGGCGAGACTGCGCGGATGCACAGGCTAGTCTGAGCGTTTGGCTGCTCGTAGTACCCAATCTCATGTACATGCGTAAGGGTGTAAATGGGGATTACTGATTAGCGAATTATGGTCATAAAATTTAGCGATTAGCGAATATTGGCCCTAAAAGTAAACGATTAGCGATTTTAGGGTTAATTTGACCGAATAGCGGAATGTGAAGTGCTAGTGATTAGCGAATTTCGGCCTAAAATTAAATGATAAGCGATTTTTGGGCGAAAAAATACCAAATATCGAAATGACGCATCTTCGATGGAAAAAAGTTATTCCAATTCGTTTTTATGATAAACCGTTACTGAAAACCGATTTTGGGGGCTATTTTTTACAGATACTGAATTTTGGGCCTCAATTCTTCTGATAACTAAAATTTAGATGTAAATTTTACTGAATAGAGATTTTTGGGTCTAAATTTTACTAATTAGCGATTTTTGAGCCCAAATTTTACTGATTTGCGACTGTCGTGCCAACCAAGAGTGACAGTGACGTTATATGTTGTTTACAGTTGCTAAGTATATATAGTACAATGCTAGTACAATGTTAAACATTAACTTGTACAGTACACCTCAAGTTACAAGATGCCGTTTTAATCCTATCCTGAAGGTTGCTCTCACTGTCACTCTTAGCTGGCAGGACAGTAAATTCTATTTGGAAAAGCTGGTTTAATGTGGTGGTTTGGTTTATTTCTTCAACCGTGGGTGGATGTTTGAACATAATATTTCCACTCCTCTTATTACAAATTGTAAAATTAACCTGTATTCTCGATTTCGACTTAAATTGTACTGTAAGTGCATCGAGATTAGACACCCAGTCAGGGTCTGAAATATGAATTGTTCAGCGTAGACCAAGCTTTTTTTGTAAAAGTTTAAACTTGTGTTAGTAGTAAGGGAAAAAAATTAAGTGATAATACGAGCCGAAGCCCACAACCACAAAGCCAATTGAACTCAAACTTAAATCGAGTTCAAACGACTCTGGTTACACCAAGACGAAAACCACATAGGCGTAGCTAGGACGCTTTGGGGGGAGGGGGTGTTAAGCCTCAATACTTGTGGGGGCAGGGTGCTCCAACTTTTACTTTTTTGATAGGGGACACTGTTAGCGTGACGACATCGGGCCACCAGCGAAACGCCATTGAATTTGCTGGCAGACCGATGATGGCCCAACATTGAATGCTAAGTTGGCAACTTTGTGATTATTCACTGGACCAGCATTGCAAGGGAATACTATATTTCTGCAATTTTCAGGGGGATCCAGAGACCCCTGCCCTCTCCCCCGGGTACACGCATGAATACCTGAACATTTTCAGTAGAATACAAGAGGGTCCGTGGAAGCACCCCCAAACCTCCACAAAACCATAACCGCAAACTAACCAGCACGTATTCCATAGAATAACCAAAACCTTTAAAGCAGACTTTTGCGCATCATGCGTGGGCCTCTCACAGGGCGATCAATACAAGCACTAGCCTATAGTTTTCCGTTAGAAAAAAAAAACTGGAAAGGGACCTAAGCATATGGGCCCCTCTGTGAAATAAGCAGACGAAAAATAGTGAAAAACTGGATCCGCGCATGGGCAAATGCGATGAGCACCAAACCCTGGTGCACTTAGACGTACATGTATGCCCAGTGTCTGTGTGTGTGTGTGTGTGGGGGGGGGGGGGGGTACTCTCATATATATATTCAAAAAAATATTGAAATGAAAAGGTTTTGAATCCCCAAAAAAGGTCTGAGCCCACTATGTGTAAAAATATCAGAGTCCCCCCCCCCCCCGGCAAGTATGTTAGTACACGAGGCAACGGTTTTCGCAGTGTTTCATTTATCTGGGCAAGTAAAGGGTTTGTTATTGAGTTGGTGTGCTGGAGTGTTTGATGGGACAGGGAAAATTGAAGTCAGGATTGATGGTGGTTTGGTGTTTCAATGCTGACCCATAAATAACATTTCCGATTTCATCACAAATAATGTCTTATGACGTCACCCTTCAACGTAAAGCTCAGTATAGTAAAACCCGGAACATCCGAGTGAATACTTTCACAAATTTGTACTATGTATCCATAATAGAGTAAGACCATACTGGCCCTCTTGAATTATTACGGACATTGGTTGGTTCCCAACGACAGCTTCTTCGAGTAGAATTCTATCATTTTCAAAATAAGTCGCCGTATTGTTCACTAGCAAGACGCCGTCCTGTGATTCTGTGTTGTGATGCAAATTGCCGTACTCAAGTCGTCGGAAATTTCTCTTAATTATATCCAGCTCCGTTAAATTTTGGAGAAAACTTTTGCTTCAATATATACACTAGTGATGTCAATACATGTGCATAATAGCGGATTGAATTGGCATCCTCCACTTACAAGATTACAAGGCGAGTTTTGAAGCTGACATGATTTTTCGCGGTACCAGGCAGCTACAATTACAGTAAAAAAGTCAACTAAAAATCACTTTCATATCATTGTTGGGTGTATATTTCAAAGATAAATATGTTCAGATAAAAATATATCCATCTTAACGCATAATGCCGTGATAAAACAGTATAATAACAACTTTTTCTTACAGTCGTCATGCCTGCCATTTGTTTATAATCGATAGAGTTGGTAGCAAGTTCCGGAGTCGATGCTACACGGTGACACCGTACTGGGCCTAAATCACTCTAACAAACGTCAATATCTGCAGGGAGTTAACTGTGTTTACATATAACATTACTGTTTAGCCAATTTTGATAGTTCAAGTTCTACTTTGACAGCCTTAATTTAATATTTTTGTTTAAAAAATAAACGATTTTGATACATGGCGACCTACTACCGAATACAACGGTTTCCATGGCAACCGGACCACATGAGAATTCAACATTATGCCTCATTTGACTCTAGTGACATTTATCTTTAAAATGGTGTATAACAACCTTATCCGTCAAGGGGTGGCACTAAACAAAAATTATTTTAGCTGTTCTGCCGATCGCCTATTATACAGATGGATCAAGGATGGCACCGAGTAGGCCACATTAGAATAATAATTGAATTGGGCACGTCGCTTGTCTTCGGGGTTTCGGACTTAGCAAAACTCAAACCCGTCTTCGCAGCTACAAAGATTAGAAAATTGTAAATTTCGCTCGTAGCAGGTCTAGATTTGATACTTTACTAAAAGCGAATAACAAAGGCGCTGATCAGGTTGCGCGGATGCGCAGGCTGATCTGCGCCTTTGTTGTTCGAGGCGTTTAAAAATTATGCTGAAATTGATAGAATGACACCCTCGACACAATCTAATTACAGTCATGGGAGTACCTTAATATACAAAGCAATGAATACGAAATTTGATTTCTTCTGTCACAGAACAGCATCGGATGTGTAAATGGAATTACTTTGAGACACCAGTAATGACATAATGCTTCCTGGATTAGATTATATAATACTCAAGGGGACATCCTAATTGCAATAGCACGATGTTCTTGTTTGTGCTTAGGCATTCTTTGAAAAGTTTTAAAAGTACATGTATTTGCGCAGTTTAATATTTTCTTATTTAACCTTCCAAAAATTTCGATGTCCCGGCGTTCTCCTGTCTCTATGTCCGAGTGTCCGTCCTTCCCTACGCTAGCGCCGCGTTTCAGTTCTCTAACTGATTAGACGAATTTTCTTCAAAGCTGTTGTTCATACAAGTTGATATATATTTAGGCCACTGGCTGGATATGGTTTACCTCCCCCCCTCAGGGGGAATTTTTTAGACCATATTTTTCTTGAAGCCAATTGTCTTGCAAGGATTTGGCAACATGTTAGCCCTCTGACAATGGCAGCGTTAAGCTGTAACAGCCTGTTATATACGTTACCCAACAAAATATTTGATAATTAAAAATTCTTTTTAAGACTTCAGAAAAGTGCAAAAGATAAGGTAAGATTTCCAAATTGGTTATATTTTCATTTTCTAAATAAGCTATTACTGGGCCACAGATAATGACATTTGAAAACAAATATAGTCACCCCCTATGTAGTTTATGTTACATTTTTTCATTGAACCCCCTTTTAAATGATAAATGCATCTAATATAGTTTGTCTTAAATTTTATTGAAACCAGTTTATGTTCATTAATTTGGCATTACATTTAAGATTTTTTATTTATCTTCTCAAAACTGCAAGCATTACGTTTCTATCTTATATACTTTTTGAGTTATTAGATGATGAACTTGGTACCCCCATATCACAGAAAAATGTAAAATGTAATTCTCCAGGCCTCGCGCTGGCTATAGACTCCACTTCCCCCCAGGGGGAATTTTATACACTATGATTTCCAAATACTACATTATATAAGCCACAAAATGAAATAAGTTAGCCCTCTGAGAATGGCAGCGTTAGCGGGTAACATCATGTTATGTACGTTACCCATAAAATAACATTAAATTTTCCTGATAATGTCTCCAACATGACATATTCACACTTTTTTTGAAGTCTGGCACAGGTTCAAGAATTTCTTATAGCACAGTTGCATAATTTTAGCATTTATTTTATAAATGTATTGAGTTTTTGCCGGTATATATGTTACTTAGTGTTTCATATGTTATTTCCAAGTATCAGTATGGCAGTTATTGACTATACATGTATTACATCAATCAGTGAATATAGTAAATCTATAAGGCTGCAATTCAAATGAATTAAAATTCCTTATTATGGTGTCTTACACTATTTTACAGCCCAGGTTACATACGTTACTCTCTGAATACCATTAAACATTCAAGATATGGTCTCCAACACGACCTGCTTGTACTTATTTGCATGCTGGCACAGATCCATGTACTTCTTTTTACTCTGGCTCATTTGCTGAGGAAGTAACTCAAAACATAAACTACCATAAACCCTCTTTTCTTTTATAGAGACATCAAATATAGTTGACATAATACTCATGGAAAGTTTGCAACATTCAGTGCAATGTGCGAGTAACAACTTAAAAGATCAAAGAAAACCCATCAGGTAGAAGTTCTAGAGCAAATCTTCATATATTATCCAAGGGTTTTAAAGAATTTTCCTATTCAACTTATTACTCCTCTATCAGATTTATCTTGAAAGGATTTTGCAATATGCTAGCACTCTGGTAATGGCACCATTACCCTGTAACAGCCAATTATATATATTATCCATCAACATCTTTGATAATTTTAGTAAATGCCATGACTTCTGAAAAGTGCAAACCATACGGTAAGATTTCCAAATTGGCTATATCATCCAAGTAAGCTATTTTTGCATCACAGATATGGAACTTTGAATGCACCCCAAAGTGCTACACATGTTACTTTTTTCATTATTCCTTTATAAATGATTTATGAAACTAATATAGTTTGATGTTTTAATGTGAATGTGCTTACTAACTCATTTTGTATTAAAGAATGTTTATGTACCTTTTGGGAACTGCAAATATTATGTTTCTATCTTTTATAAGGTTTGAGTTGTTGAGTTTTGAACATGGTAACCCGTTATCACTCAAAATGTAAAATATAATTCTGTGGCTCTTTTGTTAGGGTACAATCAAGTTCTCTTTCACCCAGAGGTACTATATTTCCTTCCCATTTATTTTCCACACATTTTGTCCATATCTGGAAAGCCTCACTTGTTTTCATGGGAAAGACTTGATAGTTCAATCTTTGTATGTACATCTTAAGGACAAAAAAGCAGGGTGGAGTTAAGCTCATGTTCATGCCATTTGAAATAGTCAGTATATGTGTAAGGCTTTGGTACTTTTTCAGAAGCATGTCATACTGCAGCTTATTCACAATTACATAAATAGCACATGTTAGGGCTTCATATCACTGATGAGTGCCTCAAGCAATTCTTTATTTGTTTTCCTACCCTTCTTAGAATGTTGAGTGGGGGAGGGGTTCTCTATCAGTTTGATAGGGATAACCTTTCCATAGTACTAACACATCGGCACATTGGTAGTGTCACAATCTATTAAACAGTGTATTACTGTAGATCTCTTCCCCCATATTCTGGCCAATGCTGTTGACATTCAGAAGGTGCACCTTTTGTTGCATACACCATTGTTGAACAATGGTTATCCTCTGCGAGAATGTTTGTAAGCATGTTTAGACTGCTGCTTATACATTGTATATATGTATCAGTGACAAAACCAACATGCCCTGCCTTTAGTGCCTGGTTGAATACTTGTGCCATCAGATCCATGAGCTATTATGCTCTGTAGCTACAGCATAAACATCAAGGTGATGTGCAGCACTACATGGCCAATCTAATGTTGGTTCAATGTGTGATTGCAAGCCATGCTGAAGTTTGGACTTGTCAGTTTTGGTGGAAATTCTATCCGGAGTTGACAGTGACCATAGTACAGGTTCCAGAAGGAACGGCAGTGTCAACTCAAGGTCAACATTATGTCCAATAGAAAGAAGGTCATGCTTACCAAAAACGCTCCTTTAAGCTCTCATCTGGTTGTTTACGTTTTGTAAATTTGGCAATTTCTTCTTGCTTGACCTCGCAAGCATCAAAATTTTATTAGCTTGTAGCATTTTATGGGGGATGTGCAAGACAGATTTTTTAAACTGAAAGTGAGTCAATGAAGTCTGCAACAGCCTTCCTGCCAATGTCATCAGCCTCAATAAGATCCTTAGCTATGCCAGGCTTAGCAGGCACACCGAAAGACAAAAAGTACAGTTCATTGCCTTCAAAACTAGATCTAAAAGGATTGGTGAAGCCTGAAACTGCATCTAGTACTTATTCTACTTTGCATCTGAGCAGATTGAATTTTTCATTTCAGTGCATTGAAGAGTTGTTTCAATATATTGAGCTCTGATGTGATGAGTAATACACCATTCCATCTGTAGTACGAAGCGTAGTTCTAGCTGCTGAAGCCTATAATACCTCTTTATTGTTTGCCTGATAGTTATGTCAAAAGCAAAGAACCTATGGTTGTGACACACTAAACCCATTTTGTTCGAGAAGTTCTTTGCATCTGCAATGTGTATCAAATTTATGAGTGTAATCAGTTACACAGGTACATATTGTGGGAAGTTGTTGTGATCCTTTGCAATGAACATTGGGAACAAGGCATACAGATAGAGATGACATGCAATTCAAAGTTGTTTTCCTTGTAGCCCTAATTAGTGTCAACACCATCTGAATCATATCCATATACCTTGCCCAGAACTGAGCTGTTTCACAGTGACTGTCTTTCAGAACTTCCGATTTGAATGCATGGTATCTATACTGTTTATGTGAGCAAAGAGCGAAGGTTGATAGATCACATTATATTATTAGTTTAAGTCACCATAAATTAATAAGGAACTTCAATTTATTTCAGCCTTATAAATTTTCTAAATTCTCTGACAGATTTTATACAGGTATAGTCAACAACTTCTATACAGATACTCAGAATAACTATGTATCATTTGGTAACACACATAACAGTTAAAGCTCAAGGCATTTATTAAGTGAATACTGAAAATAGGTAAGCCTTGCTAAAAGAAGTACATAAACCTGTGCAAGCATGCAAACAAGTAAAAACAGGGCTTGTTAGAGACATTAACTTAAATATTTAATGCTATTATGAAGGTAACATACATAACATGTACCTGAAAAATAGTGTAAGCGACCATATTAAAGAACTTTAAATCATTTTAGTAACAGCCTTATAGATTTTCTGTATTCTGTGACAGATGTAATACATGTATAGTCAATAAATACCATACTGATACTCGGAAATAACGCAGAAAACACTAAGTAACGTATACAGCAGTAATAACTCAAGACATTTATAAAATTAATACTAAAAATATGTAACATATGTTATAAGAGGTTCATAAACCTGTGTCAGCAAGCAAATATGTACGAACATGTCATGGTTGAGACAGTGACGGGACGTTTAATGCTATTTAGGGGGTAACGTATATAACGTGCTGTTACACGTTAACGCTGCCACTCTCAGAGGGCTAACATCTTTTATTTTGTGTCTTATTTAATGTAGTTTCATAAAATCATAGTGTACAAAATTCCCCCTGGGGGGGGGGAGGGGGGTCTATAGCCAGCTCAAGGCCTAATACAGACATATTGGTCTCCAGCTCAAGTAGCAGCTATATAGCGGATACTAGTGGCTTTAAAACCCCAAATTAGTTTTCTGGCTCTAAGTTGCGGCTCATATGTGGCTAGTAAGTGTGGCTCTGATGTGGCGAGAAGTTGTGACTCTATTCTGGCTAATAGTCGAGGCTTTATAGCGACTTTAAAGCCAGAATCTGTGTAACCTTTATGCATACATATAATCGTTTGATGGACTCAACCAATCCTTTCAAAAACATCTTTTTCAAAGCTTTTCCTTATTATATTGGCGAAGTAAGAAAACCTATTCATAAAAGGTCTTAGCATACTTTGCTGTTTGAAATGCAGAGACGCATTAAATACTTCAAAGTAGGACATCCAACAGTTCTGTCTGTCATTATAATATGAGCCAGTGCACGAGATTTCCAACAATTTGACATTTTGACAAGTGTAGACTCGGACGGGCCTCTGCAGCCTCCTGTTATGCTTAGAAACTCCAAATAACGCTCGGTCAGTAGCTTAACAATCATAGAATACTCAAGCGACAAGCAAAGGCTCTGATCAGGCTGGTCTGAGGCTTTGCTGGTCGCACATACCAAATTGTTGGAAATCTCATGCACTGGCTCATTAATTATTATGATTTCAGTCTTAGGTTATAACAACACTCTACCAGGACGTGTTGCCAACCCAAAAATAAACTAAAGGAAAAATAATAACAGCAAATGGAAACAGTTATGTAAGAATTGTAAATTGTACATATTACCTAATTCAGTCAGACTGGATCAATGCAGCCACCTCAGCGATGTAAAAATGTGAGATTCCGTGTTGACACTCACGTGAGCGAGTCTTACGTTATCTAGCATGAAAGAGCAAGTCGCCCGTCATTCTGAGGCCCCGGAAGGGTGGGTCCCTGTATCCCTTATCCCTTTAATTATTTTGAAAAATATCCCATGTCCCTAAAATAAATATGGCAAATATCCCAAAGATTCAGAAAGCATTATATCCCCATATCCCTAAAAATTGATCCAAGTATCCCGTATCCCATTAAATATTTACAAAAACATCCCGTATCCCTTTAAGTTTTTGGCCAATATCCATGTATCCCTAAAACTCCTTCCAGGGCCTCCATTCTAGTTAGTCTTCAAGCGATTTTATCATAAAACAATGACGACCAGGTGCGATATGTCTACAAATTTGGGATTTTTGTGTCATATAGTATAGGAAATATGCTCTGTACACGATTTGAATAGAACTAAGGTCAAAGTCAAGGTCACAGTGACCCCAAAATAGAACGCTTCAATCAACAACACCAAGGTGTGTCCACACACGAAATTCGAGATTTCTATGTCGAATTAAATAGGGTATATGCTGAGGACACATTTATTCTAGAACTGAGGCAAGAGATCAAGGTCAAGTTCAAAGTGACCCAAAAAATGATATGCGACACTTTTCAACCCCAAGTTGCATCCACATTCCGAATTTGGGATTCCTACCTTTAATTATATAGAAAATATGCTCTAGACACGTTGTGAAAACTCAGACACTTAGGATGACTAGTCTGATAAAGTACTATGTGTGCCTCCCTTTGGGCGCATACAAACTTCTGTCATGACCGTCATAAGACAGTACCCCAATTCATGTTAATTCCTTTATCCTGTTAAGAGCGTTGACTAAGTTGTGGCTCGTTTGGACGTTTTGACACTCGAGGGCATTTTGACTTGGGGACGTTTATTTATACTGTAAAAAAGTCTACGCCCGACGTTATGCTAACATTATTCTCAAGGATCAATATTGACAAGTATTAGCTTTTCAAAAAAGCTGGCGGATGTTTAGCCCTATCATTGCATGTATTCTTGCCCACTGCATGCTTCCATTTTGAATTTCTAGAGCTTGTGCATGTAGATTTATTCTAAGCTCTGATTATTAACATCTGAACTGTGATTTGTTACAATTTAACACATGCTTCACGCGAGGATGTTGCTTGACCGGGCTTATGCATGGTATGTTATGGTAATGTATCTAGCAACCGACACATTTATGGAAAATCATTTGACAACATTAGACAGCATATTTTTCTTAAAACTGATGCCAGAAAATCAAGGTCACAGTGGTCGCTTAACTGTATATGCACAGACTCCGTGACCCCCAAAATGTGTTCACAAACCAAATTTGGGATTCCTAGGATTTATGCTACTGACACGATTTTTTCTAGATCTGATGGCAGTGGTAAAGGTGCGTGACGCTCCATAACCATAAATGCATGAAGACACGAATTTTTGCATTCCTACCTAAAATAATATAGGAGATATACTCCGGATATGATGTGAACACTCAAACACTTAGGACACTAAGGACAGGCAGTTTGATTACCATATGCCTGCCTTTGGGGGCATAAAACCTGTTTGTCATGACCGTCATAAGACAGTGCCTGAATTCATAGTATTCCTATGTGATCAGATGTGGATGACAATCATACAAGTACGTTTACTGATGTGAAGTTCGCTCGCACTCTTTGCCTATCAAGGACGTTTTGACTTTGGGACGTTTGAATTCGCCAGCTTTTTTGAAAAGCTAATACTTATTGTTTTTATATAAGCGGCAGGGCAAATTGATGCCTTCTTTGTGAAAATTAAATTCGCAAACGAGCTTGGTTTGCGCTATAGGTAGCCCTACAGATTTCACGGACAGTTTACTTCGCGCTGTAGGTCAACCCATGATATTTGGTACCCCACTCGTTGTTCGGCAGCGAATAAAATATAGCATGAGCACGGCATAAAGGTTTGGTCAAAACCTGAATTTGATGTATGTTCTGATTGAAGTTTATATAAGCGGCCGGCCATGGCCGACCGCAACAAGTCCGCGGTTAAATAGACCAAAAATGGCTGAATTGGTTCCTGTTTCTATGTACTAAAGTTTTTGATCACAACGGAAACCGTGGATGAAGACTGCAACCAACTAGAGGGTGTCACTTTTCCATTTCAAATGCTTGTGGGCCGCAAGCAGAAAAGTATTTGAGAATACTACATGTAGCTGAGTGTCTTTTGATATCAAGTTTACTAGGCTGCAACCAACTAGAGGGTGTCACTTTTCCATTTCAAATGCTTGTGGGCCGCAAGCAGAAAAGTATTTGAGAGGAATAATAAATTTAGTGAAAAGAGATCAATATTAATAATAAAAACATCTATATGAATAAAAAATCATATCTCATCATACTTGATGATTATATTGCTGACAGTTACTTGTTGTTGCTTCTCCTGTATGTGTTTTTTTGTGTTGGGTCCTTGTTTTGTGGTGATGTTTTGGTGTCTTTTTTGGTTTTGCTATCGTGATGCTTGGGAGAGTTGTTTGCTTTGCTTTAATCTTGTTCCTGTCTATGTTCTGTGTCTATTTTTCGCGATGCCTTGGGCAGGCCTCGAGGTTATAAACCTTGAGTACAGTCTCAGACTCAAAATAAAGCGCAATGATTGGCTGCTTGCAGACACGCACTGATTGGCTGCTTGCGGACACGCGTCCGCAAGTAGCCAATCATTGAACTTGATTTTGAGTTTTAGAATGAACTCAAGTTTTATAAACTGGAGGCCTGGCCTGTGTTTTTGGCGATTTCTTGTCGTGATCGCTTGTTTTAGAACGGACAGAAGCAGCAGCCGTCTTGGGAGGAAAGGGGAGTGGAGAGTGACTAACTACGGACAGCTCAATCTGCAAACGGTTGTCTTGAATGTTTTTGAAATGCTGTTATGTTTGACTTCTAAATTACTTAACATCTTATTTTTGTAATGAACACTGTAATACGTTTCTTTATTTAACTAGACATTCCATATCGATCGTTAAATGTTGGTTAGAAGTCTTCTGCAACAGACTTTTATTTTATCCCAATTATGGTTTATGAAGTTTCAGTTTGTAATTTCACAATCCTAGTCAAATAAAGGAAATATTTATCAGTTACCTCTCAATGTAGGCTAACTGTATTGCTGCACGTTGCCTGATAAACCATGTCTATCTCACGGCATCTGCCTTTATTAGGTAATAATGACGTTGCACTTTTTAAATGACGTCACCAATGACGCTGAATCAACACAAAATCGAAAATTACGTTATACTCTCTATTTTGAAGAGTAAAACAATGGGTAAACTGATAACCCCATCAGGTTCGTGTCTTTTGATACCAAATTTACCAGGCTCGACTTTGAGAACGCATGTTGAATCGCTCGGCAAGCATCGCGATGTCAACAAGCGTTCCCAAAGCCTTGCCTAGTAAACTTGATATCAAAAGACACTCAGCTAGTATTCTCTCTATATATCGTACTTTACAAAGTAAAAGGGTATACATAACATGGGTATAAAGCTATAGTCTGCGTGTTTAGTTGTCAGTCCAATAGCAATTTGTAGTTATTTTTTCCCATTTATGAGATGGATATTTCTTGCTTTAAAGGTCTTATTTGTGAGCAGGATAAATTTCATGGTATGATGATAAGATAGACCATTCACGCAATCCCGTGTATGACCTATTTTAGCATTATACATTATGTTTGCCTTTGACTAGGATAGATCTGACTCTCTAAAGACTATGAACCTTTCTTCTGTGTCCTCTTTAGAGTTATTAAACTTTTTTTTGATTGTTCATGAGTGATAGTTTATAGTTTACTCCGCCCCTACCTGTGCTTTACAACCAATCAGTTCGCTCAGAAATTTATTTTTTTGGACAAATCAATCACATATATTGTCAATATTTGTAATATCTATTTATGGACCATAAGTTAACCATTAAGTAAATCCATGAAGTGGTCAATGCAACCATTCCAAAGGAACAGGGGTAAACAAAAGAAATTAAGAGGTTCACTCGTTGCGCTCGTTCACACTTAATTCCTTTATGATTGTTATATTTGATTTAACAACAACAACAACAACAACAACAACAACAACAACAACAACAACAACAACAACAACAACAACAACAACAACAACAACAACAACAACAACAACAGCTGAGCCTATGGTTACCGTAACATATCTCCCTTACAACACATACGGCGTGGCTGCTATATGTATTGAGGCGATAGTTTTGTTGTTGCATGTTCTTCGTCATTTTTAATGCTTCCATTCTGTGTGTTGGTGTCGTGCTTAGTTTGGATTTTGTGATGTTAGCATGATAAATACAGTATCATTGTTTGAATATCATTTTTATTTTTCAGTATTTTAGTTTCTATGAGCAGTTGAAACTTCAGTTCAGTTGAGTCGAGCATGGGACCTATGTTCTTAGGATTATTTCTCTTGGTGTCATTGGTTGGGGGTGTTCTGTAATTGTGGTATGTTCTGGTCATATTAACTTGTAGTTGAATAAAGACATAATTGGGCGAATTATGTTTTGTACTAACAATGAAACGAATACTCTGTTACCCTCCCATACTATTTACCCAACATGCACGTAAAATCGGGCAACCATCGGCCCGCCAGCGAAACGCCATCTGAATAGCGTTTCGCTGGCGGGCCGATAGTGGGCCGAGATGGGATGCTGGCTGGGTATATAGTGCTGTTGAGCCATTTTCATTTTGATCAATTTTCCAAGGCACCAATTTTGTGTTTTGTGGTGCCTGATAGTTTCGATTCCTGATCTTTGCCCTCTTTTTTACTTTAAATGATCACAGGTTGCCATTTCTAAATTGTGATGCATTTCGCCCACGAAGACGCACAGGTGCAGACCCAGATGAAATGCCGCATCATGTGGCATTTCAAACTTGGTCGTCACTGTTTACCAAAGTACTTGTTTGCTGATGAAATGTAAACTAAAGCTGTAACAGAATTAAGTTACACCGGAACCCATTTTCTTTGATACGAGCTTTAAGCCATCAAAATCCATCTGCGGATATTGCTTCCATACAAAACTGAGCAAAACAGGATATTACTTTAACTTTTAGCTGATTTTATCCAACATTTTACTTCGTATTTTGATTTTTATGGTTTAGTTGAGAATAAAACAATACTGAAATGCATCAATGACAAAGCAATTAAGTTAACTAGGAATATTGAAAGAGGCAAGTTCAATACAAGCGGACGCGACACAGTAAAATCAACAGTCCTGGCAGGTCTGTTGGCCTCTGTATAGCCTCTGTACCTACACAGTCTGATCAAGTCTATCTCTCGTACATGTATATACATGGTTCTCATTTCAATTGCTTATGGTTTGTAAGTGTTTATGCGTATGCATGTAAACCACTGGAGTAGATTAGGCTGCTCTTAATGTGTACACATTTGAACGTAGCCCAGTTAATGTTTTCAGTCATGCTATTTGTTATTGTATAACCTGGCCCCGAGGTTATAAAACTTATTTCATGCTCAACTCAGCTGAGTATGAGATATATTCTGCTCATAAATGATAAATGCCAACAATAGTTTGCATTTTTAACATTTATAAGCAAGATAAATACAACAGCTTACAGTTTTAATGCAGGAAAAATCTTTAATTGTCGGAATTTTAGTTTCTATGAGCAGTTGAAATTTCAGGCCCAGTTGAGTTGAGCATAACAAAAGTTTTATAAGCTCTGGACCTGGCAATTATGAGAAAATACCGTTACCATTAACTCTATTAAGACCAATGTATAGTCCGTCCAGATAAGAGACGTTGGGCGGTTCTTAGCTAAGTTCAACCCCTGGACAAATGCATTTGGAAATCGGTTAGTCAGGTTACATTGTTTGCGTATTCACCCATCTGTGAAACTCTCCACACCAAAATTATATAGTTGCCATATCGTGAAAAATAAGCGTTTCGAACTATTGCAGATGAATCTGATCAGGCCAGATACGTTGTTTGAAATATGTACGTATATGTATCTTAAACACGCACGTGTATCTTAAACTATACAAGCAAAACATCAATCTTCGACAATGAAATCTACAATCACGCAAGATTTTATTGTTTTATAAAATATCTGTGTACCCTTTCCCTGTGGCCCAGATATTGAAAGCTTAACGTGCTGAGTTTTAATTTGTGTTGTGTATGTGTGTAGGGAAGGGGGGCTATTTTTAAGTTGTTTTTTGTAATGCTATTTTTTCGAATTCAGAGCTAAACACCAAACAATTTTTTGCCAAACAAACATAATTTGGAAGAATATTTTCATCGACAACATATAAAACGCGCGCGAATATTTTCAAAGTAGCATACTAAAGATAAACCTGTGTACCAGTAAACGCACACAACTGCAGCAAAGTTTAGAGATAAGTGTGTATTTTGTTTTGTTTTTGAGTTCATTTTGTTTGCTTGCACTGATGTTTTGCGCCATTGTCAACATTTTTGCAGTCATGACACGACGTTTCCCTGTCCTCCTAGGTTTAAGACATTACAAAGTGCTTCCAGTGAACCTTCTCAAAATAACAATCCTTTAATCACAGGTCTAACACACTAGCACTGAGCAACTCTTGAATTCAATTATTCGAGTTGATACTTTACATCCTAGTCAAACAATTTTAGTCATGTCTGGACGTTTCCTGTTGAACCAGTTCTAAATAGAGCTAAATAGAGCATACACGTCTTGCACAAGGACACAACATGGTGCCTCCAGAGAAACTTAAACCAACGACCCCTTTATCTCAAGTCGAGCACTCTACCACTGGTTGGCTCTACAGGTATTATACAGCTATTCAGCCACTGTATCACCACGTGGTATGCGATATTCCGGTCTCATGTAAAGCTAACGGAGATAGGAACCAACTGTGGGCGTGGCTAGACAGTGACCAAAAAGCCAATTAATAACAGTTCTACTGTTTTTGAAAGCGTCATTTATGTCAGCCAGTTTGTTGGGTTAGTTCAATCATGTGTAATCACTAAACCTATATTACATGTACGCCGTTTATATCCGTATACCATTTATAAAACATTTCGACCCCCCCCCCCCTACCAGTGTATGCGGCATTGCATTTTAGATGGTTACTTGAGACATGGCTGTATTGTAAATACAACACCAAAGGAAATCACAGATAATAGCACGCTACAAGCAACCTGATCTTCAATACACTGTGCACCCTGACTCTATATCCTTATACACGTAGCAGCAACAACCGTTCTAACATGGACCAGTCTGCCTTGCCGATCTTGACTAAAACCCACAAACGTACTAGGAGACACTGGCCAGTGAGCAATCGTATATACCAATGTGTCTGTAAACAAGTAAGACTTAGGTTTCTTTGCTTACGAACGTTTACCAGGCATACTTACTATAAAGGTGGTCGTCTTTATCGTCTGCGGTTCATTTTTTGCACGATTAAAGCGTACCTCTGCTGTTATACTCAATTTACTGTAGACCAGTCTAAATTGACAGTGAATGGCAGTGTTCTTTCTGACACGCCCAACGTCCGTTACCTGGTCGGACTATATGGCATGTTACATAAAGTATGATACAGCCCATTGTATATATTGAAGGGTCACTGGAACCACGGTGATATATTTGGCTTCGTTTTTGTAAGAGAGCTTTTTTCCAACAGGCAAAGTTGGCATCCATAACAAGTGATATTTGAAATATTTAGCGTTGTAAAAGTTTTCGTATTCAGCTACCGAACGAAGTCACGTAAATATAAAGAGCACATTTACTGCATATGTTGAATTACGCCCGCTTCCAGGACATAAATAACGTACATGTAATTTTTGTTTTCACATTTTTACGTCCGTTTATCTGGCTCTGACGTCAGATTATCTATTGAACATCATTCGTTTATAACTGCACTTGAATTGCCTTGTAAATAGATAGGCTTTAGTCAGTAAAAACATACATGGGTTTTAAGGAATGATTTGTGTTCCACCGTTCGTGTAATCAAATAAGCATCAATAGGTTCTACAAATGAGGACCAATCCATTCAATCAATCTCAGACAAAGATGAACAGAAACTAGATTCAGGAATTGATTTTGCATCTTCGTTATTGAAAACATGACACAAATTTATGATTGATTAGCCTAAACTAATAAATCTAATGACTAGTTGTCATTGTCCGTGTATGAAAGGATGCATTTAACTATCCCACTACTGTGATTGACACGGTTTCTAGATCTGTTTTGAACACCGCAATATCATAAATAGTAAGTGAGTATGATCAGGAAATACCACAATCACAAACTGTAGACAAACCCATGGCACCGCGAGGAAGAGCCACACAACCTTCACGGGACACCAGGAAGACAAACTAAGCAAAGCAACCAGCTCTCTCTTTTTCCCATCAAGAGGATTGCAAAACTAAAATGGACATAAAGTAACGCACAACAAAACACAGAACAATTGCATACCCCCAAAATGGGAGTAACAAATAAACAAAAAGTCAACAACAACAGAACCACCGCCTTAGAACGGACAGCAGCATAAGCCACTGAGGGGCTTAACTGCATTTTACTGGTACTAAATCTACGCCCTAGATTTTGCTGTTGTTGAAGTACAAGACATGTTCAGCTCGCATGAAAGGATTCTAACTATTTTAATGTATCATCATGGAGAAATACTCTAACCAAATTAACACACTATGATGAGACAGAGAAAATGACTCAGGACTCACAGATAGTCAGAGGTAAAGAAAACCTCAAATTGAGCCACGGTGGGCCCAGCTACAGATAAAAATCAGGCACCAACC
This sequence comes from Loripinus fragilis, assembly GCA_964019695.1. Taxonomy (NCBI): domain Eukaryota; kingdom Metazoa; phylum Mollusca; class Bivalvia; order Lucinida; family Lucinidae; genus Loripinus; species Loripinus fragilis. The sequence goes on from OZ026514.1 coordinate 85,984,543, forward strand.
CACCGATTAAAGCTTTACGTCAGAGCCGTCATAGAGTCTGAGGCCTGACCCACCGTCGTGCAATTAAAGAGAAAACCATAGCTATAAACCGTGATTGGGTTTAAAACCAGGTATGCAGTCTATCGCATGACATCCAAGTTATATCCAACCTTTATATAACGTTTGATTATCTTTTTGAATGGATCACTAAAATAAGGTTTTCCAATAATTCTTTTGAATTCATAAACTAAATCAACATAAATATAGGTTCTAATATGCCTTGATGCAGAAGAGTTTTAACCAAATGTTGTATTTAACAATTGATATATATATAACCTAGTTTTAATATTTAAGCAGTTAAAACTAAGTTTCTGTTGTTGGATTCATCAACATTAGAACACACTCTTGCAAGACGAATAAGCTGAGAAATATATACACCATAGGAAGGGAAGCGGGGAACATCTCCATCAAGAAAAAGGATATTTACAGTTTCAAAATTAAAATCATTCCGTTTATCATAAATTTTAGAAGAAACTACGTCAGTTGTTATGGTGTTATGGACAATAAGAAGAATACGCCTTCTTTAACTGAAGTTTATTAGGATATATCTGACATACCATTTGTTCAAAATAAGTATTATCAATATAAAGTAAGTAATCTAAATATCGGGAGGTGGAGTTAAAAGCTCAAATAATATCAGTTTGATTATTGTCTGACAGAGACAACATGAAGTTTCTCTCATACCAAAACAAAACAAATCTGCAACAAGAGGAGCACAATTAGTACCCATTGGAATACCTATAGTTTGTCTATATAATTTCGAGCCAAATCTTATAAATATATTGTCCAAAAGATAATGGAGCGCATCACACATTTTCTGACATGACCACAACTAGTATTGTTTAGGTTGTTCAGTAGTAAAAAAAGCATTTTTTTTCATTACAAGCCAGCTCTATTAAATGTATGTTCAATTAATTCTATTAGTTTTTCTTTGATTAGATTATGAGACAGTGTAGTATAGAGAGTAGAGAAATCATATGTAGACAAACTAGATGCTAGAAAACCTCTATACTTTAATTTATCAAGAATTTCACGTGATTTTTTATTAGACAAAATTATTTTTTTACAGTTCAATTCATAAACTGTTGTGCAATATTTAATGACATGGTTTTTAATCGCAGTGAGGCAAAAAGTCATAAGAATAGACAACTAGGAAGGTGTACATGAACTAGAATTGGCAATAAAACGGACTTATAGGACCGTTTATGAAGTTTAGGTTACCAGTATAACGTAGGAAGCTTGCTATGATCATCATCACCAAACACCTTAAATTTGGCTGCCATATGGCATCGATGCCTATCAACGACAGACGTCTCATCAAACCTGTTATGCTCATATGCTCTTTGCAGTACTAAGTACTTGCTTTAGGGTGTTAATATAGTACCTTTTTCAAACGACCACAACATTTTAGCAGCCTTATCTGCGGGTACCAAAACAAACCTCCTATGGAATTCCTGGATCCCTTTATTCAAATGTAGAAGGTGGTAGAAGATCTAAATTGTTGCAATAAAATGATATTATACCATCAATAATCTTTAAATATTTAGTTTGCAACTTTTTAAGGCGTTAGACTCAACATGATCTCGTTTACACCAGCGATTACAAAATTCTTGTAATACGCCTGCAATTTCCTCATGACATGATTTAAAGTCTATTGGCAAAGGAAACCTATATTTAGGTCCCTTACATGTAATAGACCAAATTCTTGAATCATTTATGATTTTTAAATCCCCTGTGACTATATGACCAGTGGGTTGATAGCAATACTTAGAGTCTTTACAATCTCATGAGTCATGAATAGAATTTTCAATATCAAATATGTTCTTAAAAGGGTATCCTTTGGAAGCAAAGACTGCACCAAAGAACTGAAACTAGAGTGTGCATATTTCCTGGGCCAGACTAGCTAGTTTCTGCCATTTATGCTTCATCAGTGACCCTCTAATAGTTTCAAAGTTCCACAACAAAACTCATGATCCCAAAGGACAAGAAAATAAAATCTACACTATAGTGAAGGGCGGGGAGACGTTCTACCGCCACCACACAGTCCCAGTCACCAGCTGTAGTGAAGTCAAATATATTCTTAAAAGGGTATCCTTTGGAAGCAAAGACTCCACCAAAGAACTGAAACTAGAGTGTGCATATTTCCTGGGCCAGACTAGCTAGTTTCTGCCATTTAGGCTTCTGTTACTAATTTGTTAAAGTTAAAACCAGTACTACGAATAGGTTTATTGTACTTAACTGAAATGCATTTCTTGCACAACGGAAAGATTTTCAGTGGTTTTAGCTTTGGATAGAAACTCTTATTATACCATGCATATCGCTGTCACGTGATGGTATGAGCAAGAAAAGAATCCATTATTTGTGTGAGGATGAGATAGAACAAACATTCCCGAGGATCATTGTTTGGTATCACAATGGTGATCCGAGGGTCTGAATTTTATATCCCATCCTCAAACTCATGACTGATTATTATAGGCCTGTCCATGGTAAAAAAAAGAAGTGGCCACATTTTGATCATCGTTATATTTCAATGAAAGAAGAACAACATGTCTCCAGCTATTTTCACACACATGCTCTCCATATTGCCCTGTTCTATTTTCAAATAGGCGTTACCAAAAAAGCCCACTACCAATGGGGATTTACTCCTCTGAAAACAATTCCCATGAGCCAAAAGTAGAAAACCCTTTAAACGACTCCTTGTCCTGAATTGCGGGCCTTAATTTGAGATAATTTCACAATTGTTCCTCCTAATGCCCCAGCATTTCACAAACGGTTTTGCTTGGCCAAACCAAAACATATTCATCTACTTCAATCTTCTGGCAAAAGTTTCACAAAAGGCCCTCTACAAAAAACGCTCATATGTGTTCGCTCTACCGACCAAAATGTTAAAAGGGTTGAAAGTAATATGAAATAGGCACACCTAATGGGCAACCAACCACTATTTGATCTGAGAGGATAGCACAGTAAACGGTATTTCTTGTGAGTCGGTACTCGTGTTAGTATAAATAGTATGGAAGAAGGCAAATGTCAGGAATCGATACAATTAGTACCACACCTGACCCAAAACACCTTATGGGAAAGTGACAAAAGAACAAGAAAACGTCACATACAGTTCTAAGCGCCTTGAGGTCAGCTCAGACTCAGGGCCGTCGCTGTGTATTTCAAAGTGGTCGGACGGAGGAAACCATCGAGTGCCGAAGGCACCACAAGGTGGCAAGCAGGAATGGGTAATCATTCCACCCTATCGTTAGGGGTCTCCCCCGATATTTTTTTACTAAATTTTGAGCGTTTCTATGGTCGTTTTAATGGATTTTAATGCATTTCGGACTAGATTGCAGTCGCTTTGGATAATGTTTTTTGCCAGAAAAGGTTTGCCTTGTGGAGTAAGAAACCGAATGCAGGACAAAATCCTTTTTAGACAGTTACGATTTTCACTTTTTTCGTCAGCACGTAACTTTGACATATGTCTCCGCAGTTTTTTGTCAGAGGACTTTTAGCACTGATCCTTGGGTCGTGGTTTCGAAAAGATTTACACTATAGCCACACCGGGTAGGCGGCAATCGAAAAAGCTATCAACAATCGACGAACGCGGATCAAAAATCGATAGAAACAGTGTTTTCGATTGCCATTTGTCGCGAGTGTGGCGACAAATGACGATCGAAAACTCTGTTTCTAACGATTTTTTTTATCTACGTTCCTCGATAGTATTGGCGTTTTCGATTGCCGCCTACCCGGTGTGATAGCGTCTTTTCAAGCAGGCTTCATCTAGATTTTGGCTGCGCACCTTTCCTTGACGACTTCCCTTGTTGGTGACAAAACGTGAGATCTTTGGCTTCATCGTAATGAAACCAGGCCCTAATGTCGAACCAAGACGGCAAAATACTTCTCTGTACACTGGTCCAGGCCCGGGGTCCAGGCTTCTTTACGGCAAATGACCGTTGAGGGAACCGAAAACTCTTGGGCTAAATTGGAACAGGCAGTACTTGTATATCTTTAACGGATTAGACATGGGCTCACGATGTTCATACTAAATGAATTCACAACGTTTTAAACTTTAGAATAATAAGAAGAAAAAAAGCAAAACAAAACTGGATCACAGAAATTACCATGGCTTTGATAATTGAGTCTCAACATGAGAAAACCTGTCTTCGGGGTTTTCGACCATGCAAACCTCAAACCAACCTGCTCAGTTACAGAGATTAGCTAGAATGCTGAAATGTTGTGTGTATAGCAAGTTTATCAATTATACTTTCCAGAGATTAAACAACAAAGTCGCTGATCAGACTGCGAGTCCGCGCAGGCTGGTCTGCGCCTTTGTTGTTGAAATGCAACTACCTTAGGTTTTCTCGCGACGCGACCCATAACTAATATTTCTGTGATTGCTTGTTTTAACACCTTGGCAAGGTCTATTTAGCCCATGACCCGCCCACTTCCTTTTGTTTTCAGCCAATCAGTTGCAAGAAAAGGACCATATTCAGCTTGGTATATTTTGCATAACCCACACTTTCATTTTGACTCATTCCCATAACTTGATGAGAGGAAGTTGCAGTCCGAAATGTTAATTTCACCAAATTTATTTTTATTTTTAGAACCCTTAATAAAACTGTGATAAGAATATCGACACTAAATGATGTAAATTTCAAATTTTAGCTGTTTCACTCAAAAGTGGCGAAAACAGAAAACGCTGACCAGACTGTATATGTACATCGCAGCCTGGTCAGAATTACACTGCTTGTCCAAAAATGCTCATGATCAAACGGCACATGGATATATACCCTGACCACTGTTTGTCCATCAGGTTAGAATGCACAAGTAGTGGGGACTGATCAGCATATGCATCTGTAACGTGTGAACAGCGAAATCATGGAAATGCTTCCCAGATAATTTTGAAAAAAAAAATCTAAAAAGAAATGCTGCCAATAAAATCCATTTGTCCCATGTGAACGCATCCATGGCTAAGCAAGAAATGACAAACTCCTAATTAAATGCTGCAAAATGCTACATTATGTGTATATTTCACGATATGAAATCTGCTTGTCACCAACACAGGAAACGGCTGGGTCAGGGCTAAATAGGTTATACAATGTTTTGTGTTGTTTATGAAATATACACTCGGGAGCTTCGCTCCCTCGTATATATTCCATAACCAACACAAAACATTGAATAACCTATACTTATGACATGCGCAACGTTTGGTATGTCGCATCAGAGGTACAATGTACGCTCAAAGAAAAATAAGCCAAAAGGAGAAAAAGGGACACGGCTTGACAAGTGTAGACTCAGACGAGCCTGTGCAGCCTCCTAAATGATGTTCAGTCAATAGCATAACACACATAGAGAATTCAAGCGACTAGCAAAGGCTCTGATCAGACTGCGTGTATGCGCAGGCTGATCTGAGTCTTTGCTGGTCGCACATATCACATTGTTGGAAATCTCATGTCGCTGCCTCTTTCAAAGGCGCGACGATGCACGTGTCAGTTGGCGTTGCGTCGTGACGTAACGTTAGAAGTATTGTGACGTCACGTCATGGGGATCACACAGCCGCTTGCTTGAAAGAGCTATCGTTAACGTTCAAGCTCCTGGTGATCGAAAAAATCCCTAAGTCTCTGGGCTAAAATACAACTTAAATATCAACAAAACTAGCATCTTCGGGATTCACTTTTACTTTTTGTATTTTTTCAATGTCCATGATGATTACGGCACATTTTTCGACGGTAGAATAAGGTTTTTAGTTCGATCGTCTCGACTATGTATAGATACCGGAACTCTCGGTTGACAGAACGGAAATCAGGCCTTCATATAGCAGATGAATAGAACAGAACAGTTCAGAGCCTCTAATCGTAACAGCAACCAACCCTCGTTGTTGCCGCTTCGCGGCAACAACTCGTTGGTTGGTTGCTATAAAACAATATTTAAACAATATCGCCTTCTGATCCGCTGTCTCAAATTCAAAATAATTTCAAATACTAACACAGTATATAAACTGATATAAACATCTTGTACCCGTTCCTCCTAGCTCTCGCCTTATACATTATGAATTACAGCACTCGTGCGTAACCAGTTGTCGGAAATCGTGATGTGTGAGTTGTTGGTACAGCTTTAATTGCGAGGGCCCACCTATTAAAATTCACTTTTCCATAGATCTTAGTAACTGTTACAGTTACAACCATGTAATCTTGTATACATGTGATTTCCAATTCCACTAAAACCACGCAAACTGGCATTTAAGCTCGTTTTCGACACAGAACGGCTCTGATTGTGAGCAAGTCGTTTTTTAACAAAGCAAAATGCAAAGGAGGAAACCGTTAAAATCCTGGAAAAAACGGAATAAAATAGATAAAACAGCTTATCTTACCTTGTTTGAATGTGTATTGTCTGTATCGCTAACAATATAAATCGAAACGTGTACATGTACCTAAATACACGCATTTTTCCGACTACTGTTTACGCACAAGTGCTGTTATTCATGTTTATAAGGCGACAGCTAGGAGGAACGGGTACAGGTTGTTTATTTCAGTTTACATACTCAGGGCCGTAGCATTGTTTTTGTTATTGGTGAGACCTAGTTGAAGCACCGAAGGTGCGAACGCGAGCGCCGAAGGCGCGAAGCTGTGCTAGGGGGGTCCAGGGGCATGCTCCCCCGAAATTTTTTTGAAAAATTGGCGCAATTTGGTGAGTTTTGGCTCATTTTCTGAGAGTAAATTTCTTGTTCAGAAAGCAAAAAAGTTTGAAAATGATAGTTCAAATGGACTTGTGGATAAAAATATGCACACTTATTGCAATCGGCCATGGCCGGCCGCTTATATAAACTTCAATCAAAACACACATCAAATTCAGGTTTTGACCAAACCTTAATGCCGTGCTCAGGCTGTTTTATTCGCTGCCGAACAACGAGTGGGGTACCAAATATTGAGGATTGACCTACAGCGCGAAGTAAACTGTCCGTGAAATCTGTAGGGCTGCCTATAGCACGAGGCAAGTTCGTTTGCGAATTTAATTTTCAGAAAGAAGGCGTCAATTCGCCCTGCCACTTATATAACGCAATAAGTATTAGCTTTTCGAAAAGCTGGCGAAAGTAAAACTTCCCAAAGTCAAAACGTCCTTGATTGGCAAAGAGTGCGAGCGAACTTCACATCAATAAACGTACTTATATGATTGTCATCCGCTGAGCAAAACTGTCCCCAGAGCTTAAATTATTTTAAACATCGAGTCTGGAACCGCTCGTTTAAATTCAAAATAAATTCACCTAAAAGTTCAAGGATGGACGAGCTCTAGGGCAGCTAACACAACGGAAGACGATCTATCACAAATAATTGGGGAAATAACCACGTAGCAATATTTAGATAGCAAAAAAAATGTATTTAAAACATTGGAAACAATACATATCTTTAAAAAGAAAAGTAGAGGAGATAAAATGGATGGGTGTTTGGTGCAAAACATGATGAATACTTTTTCAGAAGCTTGATATTATCTAAACGTATATTAGTCATTTTCGACCACCATAGCAGCATAATCGCTGCAGCATTGGGATTAAAAACTTTATTGCCCAGGAAGAACTCGGGGTAACAAAAGTAGTGCATACAACGCAATCGCAGTGCATTGGAACTATGCAGAGCTGACATGATATGCTCTCCAATGAGTGAACCATTGGGTATAACTGAAGGTCTGGATGTGGTGGTTGGGTTGGAAGAGCTCATTTTTGCTTATTCCATTGGTCATTAACTAAATTATATTTTTGTCTGTTTGATTTAATTCTTTACCCCCCAGTCAACAATTTTTCAATTTTGTTGGGATGGTTTTGTTTGATTTGATTCTTTACGTCCCATCAACAATCTTTCAGTTAAACAGGGACAGGTGTTCCAGGGTTGAACTAGTACTAAGCTCGGATCGATGTGTCTTGATCAAGGACCACAATGCAATGACGCCAGTCAGGCTCGAACCCGCCGGCTCTCGGTCTCGAGTCAAGCACTCTACCACTGAACCACTGCGCTCCCATATGTTGGGATGGTCTTCCTGCATTTACCAGTACTAAGAAGGGATTAATGTGTCTGTTGAAATCATGTTTTGATGTCACAGCGACAATATTGTTTGGAATTGACTGCGTTTCGCACGTCTACGCTCTTACAAGGGTCTACGCCCAAATTCGTGTTATTGCACGCGTGCACGCTGGGAGTCCCGCTCGCATATGTCTCCGGTGTAACAAACTGTGAAGATTGTTTACATTGATGGTAGTTATCGATCAAACACAATAGTAAGTACTGTAATATCAATTGATCAGGATGCTTGCGGACTTTTAAACGTGCATAATGCAGTTCATAACTCTGGTTGTAAATGGACAAATGAGGACGCTTAAGTTTTTCTTTCATATACAAGTATGTTCCCCCATCTTGACCCAGCAAATCCTTTAAAAGGTAAACGCATATAATTAATTTACACACTGGGTCAAGTTGGGGAACATACTTTCATACGAAAAACATTAAAGAATCGACATTTGTCTATTTACAATCGAAAGTGTTATCTGCATTTTGCACGCTTAAATAGTGCGCAGTCATATTAAACTGACAGATAGAATAATATATTGTTAGAAAAATCAATTTTACATTATTTGATAGTAAAACATAGTTGCGGAATTAATAAGAAATCTTACTTTTTAGCCCTTCAACCGATGTAGTATCAAAATATACAATTTTTGAGTAGTTATGTTAAGCCGTATTTATCTCCCCTTTGCAATTGGTTTGGACATTGATAAGTGTGTTTTGGATAGTAAATATGTATGCCCATTCATCGTCACGAAACTATTACAAGAATCACAGATTGATATTTGAATTTAGTTTAAGCCCTCCAGTAATTTTATTACGACCGTTTCAAGGCAGTGCTTCTTTTGTTGATCTTTTTTGTTTTTGGTGTTTGTCTTTGCCTTCTGTGATGTCTGTTTATTGTAGCCTTCTGGTCGGCTGACCTCTTAGCTCTCTTGTGTGTGACATTTTCATGTGCTTTAGTCACTTTACCATATGGTATCCTGGGTCAGGTGTGGTACTTGATTGTATCGATTCCTGATCTTTTCCTACTCTCTTACCTTTTTCACAAATGACTTTTAGGGAAATCTTACGCCTGGCAACTCCTTTCTCTGTTCTATGTGCCAACATGAAAGTTATTTGTATAATTATTCATAGTGGGTGGAATAATGAATATTCATGAAGGAAATATTTAACTTGTTCTACTTGCACCATACTCATCAATTCATCAATACAATGTTCACATGGAAAGTATGTCGAGATCCCATGGGGGTACTTTAATATTTTCATAGGCTCGGGTTATTTTTGGGGTTAAAAATTTTGATTTCAATATTTTGGGATTTTTCAGGAAAATGTATATTTTTTGGGGGTATGAGGATTTTGTGGATATTTTTGTGTGTGCATCTTTCAACAAAGTACCATAATTACTTTCAAGCGTGGGGAGGTTTTTTTGGTAGAAAATGCTAACTCTTTTACCACTTCATGTCACACCATCAATAGATGACTACAGGCTCATATTTCATATAGTTGTGTCAGGCGAACAAACATTGATGTGCTTTAAAATGTTTTGGTTTGAATTAAAGGATTTTTGGTCATTTATCTGAAAATGGTTAGGTCTTAAGGTCACAGGCCTGTAATTGTAAAAAGGGCAATGGTTGGCTCAAAAGGTGGGTGAAAGCTCAGCACAATATCTAAGTTGTAAAATGGTCAATGATAAACATACGGGAAAGAAATCATATTTATTAGGGGATGATGCTTTCAAAAGCTCTTACTTGTATGAGTTTTACCTTTATAAACAAAAATGTATATTTTTTCAAGGATACGGATACCTTTGCCTATATTGATATATGGACAATTTATACATTTCACACAGATCATTTTACGCACCATCATACAGCTTTTGAGAACTCAGCAGCATGCTTATCAGTCGTTTTTAGTTACTACCTGGTTTTATTCGATTTACAATATTGTGACACGCTGGGTGATTTGTAGAGAAAAACATTTACATAAACATGAACTACAATTATCCAACTACAATATGGGAAAGTATTTTCGCCCAAATGTACAAATTTCTGGTAGAAAAATATATATTTTTCCAATTTTTGCTTATAATTTTTTCAAGGTCAAAAGCAAAGATTGTAGATAATACCAGAAATAAATATATTTTGGTCAAAATACTTCCCCATGTTGCTGTTGGATAACTGTAGTTCTTGTTTATGTAAACCTTTTTATCTAAAATTCACCCAGTATGCCACAATATTGTAAACGGAATAAAACCAGGAAGTAACTAAAACGACTGAAAAGCATGCTGCTGAGTGCTTAAAAGCTATATGTTGGGGCATAAAGTGATGTGTGTGAGATGTATAAATTGTTCATACAACAATATAGCCAAAGTTATCCGTCTCCATGATAAAATAGCCATTTTTGTATATACAGAAAAAAGTCATACAAGTAAGAGCTTTTCAAAGCAACATCTCCTTAAGTTGGGTAAATATTTGTTGCACTTTTCTTTTTTTGAAACATCGTTGATTTAGTTTACTGGTGTGGCTTAGGAAAAAGGACCTTGCATTTTTGTATTTTTTTCAGTAAACTTTTCCTCCCATGTAGGGTGTCCACCTTCAGGGGCCAAAAAGTGGTAAAACATGGCGGTCACCAGGGTAAGTTTTCTAATGTATTGAATGAACTAGGTCCTAACTATAATTCTATGGCAGTCTCATTGTGATTTAAGAGTTGTGAGGACCACAGCTGACGGAGTTCTATGGAAAAACATTTACAGGTCTGGGTCATATAGGCAGACATGGAGATATTGTAATTTCAGAAATTTTAGCGAGGGTTATATTTTGGTGAAACCTCGCATCCGCGAAGTTTTACGAATACAAAATCCTCGTGAATTGGCGAAATCTTTGCCGTTTACTGGTTAAGGTAAAGCGTGAATTGTGAACGTCGCAAATATATATTTAATTTACAATATGTTTTCATACTACACAGTTATACGTTACTTGTATTAGCCATTTGTGGTGTGCATTAGGCAGGGTTGTGAATACATACGATTGATTTTAGCTTAAATTTTTAAACAGTTGAACGCTCATACGGTGATTGAAGATGATAGTTATATAACAGAGTACATGTATGGCATACGATGGACAAAGTATATAGCTATGAAATGGAGCAAATTGAATGGAATAATAAAGTAGAGGAATTGATTCCATGGAACGAGGCACGCAGAAAATAAGGTAGTAAATAATAATTGAACGTATTTGTCAATTCTATTGGCTAGAAGTGGCCTCAATCATACAAATTAATCAAGAAGAGTATTGACCCGAGGCAAACTAAAGCAATTATAATCAATCTTAGCTGTCTACGTTCTAAGACTTGGTCATGTAATGATGCTCCAAAAACGGACATATGAGCCTTCTCAACCACCAAAAGCTTCCGAAGGTCTTACATGTAACACGACTCCCGCTATGCCCAATAAATACAGTAAAACCTGCCGTAAGCGGCCAATCAAAAAAGGCCAAAATTGTCTATCTATCTATCTATCTATCTATCTATCTATCTATCTATCTATCTATCTATCTATCTATCTATCTATCTATCTATCTATCTATCTATCTATCTATCTATCTATCTATCTATCTATCCATCCATCCATCCATCCATCCATCCATCCATCCATCCATCCATCCATCCATCCATCCATCCATCCATTCATTGATGGTCTATCTATCTATCTATCTATCTATCTATCTATCTATCTATCTATCTATCTATCTATCTATCTATCTATCTATCTATCTATCTATCTATCTATCTATCTATCTATCTATCTATCTATCTATCTATCTATCTATCTATCTATCTATCTATCTATCTATCTATCTATCTATCTATCTATCTATCTATCTATCTATCTATCTATCTATCTATCTATCTATCTATCTATCTATCTATCTATCAATCAATCAATCAAATGTGTAAAACATCAACTCAAACAATGCTGCTTTCAAACTACATGTACACTCTATATCATGATTCTCTTCGCACACGGACCTAAATTAAACAATGAAACAGGCTGTTATATTTCAGAGGGAAATCAAGAAAATAACACAAAAAAGAAAACCCAGCACGGTGACATATGCTTTTTAATCAATTATAAGTTCCTATGCAAAATTCCCTTCAAAGTAATACGTTTCTTGTTTCTGTAGTTACATTGTGTGACGTTTTTTTTCATTCTAGATTTAAACGATTTTTTTTGCCTTAATGTTTTTTACAAAATAGATTTTAGCTTAAGAAGTAAGCTACATGCCTATTTTTCGCTTTTTTCGTTTTCTTTAATTAGCCAATAGCATGTAGCGTATTCCCAGAAAAATATGGCATTTCTCACGTTCATGTTTTAAAAATATGATAAATTGATATTTTGAAAAGCTCATATTTTTCAATTTTAAAAGTTAAATAACTTTTTAAAAAGCACGGTAAGGTCCTGTTATTTTTGTCAAAACAGATGAGCTTTGAGCTATTTTTTAACATATCAAAAGATGGTAACTTTTTGGACATATGCTGATAAGTCCGGTACTACCTTAACTTGGAAAAATATTTGGGCGCTTATATTGGAAAATACTTTAAAATTCTATAATAAACAACAAGACTCTGTTGTCTAAAAAAAGCCTCTCGGGTTGGACATCTTTCTTGTAAACTAAACCTCCATGCGAGCTAAACAAGGTTTGTGCTTTAACAACAGCAGAATCTAGGGCGAAAGTTTGGTAGCAGTAAAATACGCTCAAGCTCCCAAGTGGCTTAGGCTACTGTCCGTTATAAGGCGGTGGTTCTGTTGTGGTTGATTCATTGTTTATTGTTGCTACCATTGTTTGTGGGGGTTCTGTGTTTGAATCTTGTTTTGTTATTCAGTACCTTATGTCCTTCTTGTGTTGCGATCCCCTTGATAGGGAAGAGAGAGATGGTTGCTTTACTTTAATTGTCTTCCTGATGTCTTGTGACTGTTAGTGGTCTGTGGTTCTTCCTCACGGTGCTGTGGGTTTGGTCTCCTGCGTGTGATTGTGGTATTTCCTGCTCCCGAGGCTATAAAACTTGTTCCATGCTTAACTCAGCTGAGCACGAAATTTATCCTGTTCATCAATGTTAAAATGCCAACAATTGTTGGCATTTTACTATTTATTAACATGATAAATACAACATCTGAGAGACTTAAAGCAAGAAACTTCTTCATTTGTCGGTATTATAGTTTTTATGAGTAGTTGAAATTTCGTGCTCAGTTGAGTTGAGCGTGAACATTTTATAACCTTTGGGCCAAATCAATCTCACTTTTTTATAGTCCTAACGCCGTGGTGTAGATATTTGTGTCCATTTTAGTTTGGCAGACATCTGACTGAGGAAGAGGGAGCTAGTTGCTTTGTTTCTCAGTGTGGAGAATCCATGTGACCATTTGATCAGGAACACGGAATCTGTTTACAATTTTCCCTCGATTCAAGGTAATACTTTTCGAAATAGCTTTCGTTATACCTAACGTATTTTATTCAAATAAAGTACATAGAAAGGCCCAAGGCGAGCTATTTAAGTGGTTGCATCGAGAATCCTAGGTCTGATCTGGTTCTCGAGATCATTCAAAAACAATTTTTTCTGGCACTTGGGCTTCCGAGATCATATTCACGAATTCGGACGAAAATCTCTCTTACACCAATTTTGCTTGGATTTATGCCATTGTCTTGCTGGCAACATGACCTAACACTTTACTGAAAACAATACATGCATAATAATATTATGTCAAAGATTTTGTTAATAAAGTCCCGTTTTAATCATTTGCCGCCTTTGTTTAGAAATGATCACGTACACGGTATAAAATGCGATGATTATATCCACGGAACAAAGATGACCATGGACATGAAATAAAACGAATTAGCACTGCTGCGTGACCTATTTCATTAAATAAATTAAAGATAATATATTACAGATTTATACACCTGTCCTTTTTTATTTATGGTTACTCGGTAGCTGCAACTGCATTTCAATGTTATAAATTGGAACAGAATCATCTTAAAATGACTTCATTTTTACGACACACACACACACACACGCACGCACGCACGCACGCACGATTAAAAATAAGATAAACACACGCAGCAGATCTTATTGTATAATGCACCTTTTACTATGATAGTTGTTCAAGCTTATACAAGGATATGTGTCTTCAAATTCAGAACGAGTTCCAATGCACCATGCGTGTGTAGATACTGTGGTATGGTGTACCGCAGTATCTAATGTCTTCACAGCCATGAATCCTGCCAGCTTGACACAGCACCATGCATGCAGTAAACAGTTTTTAGCCCTTCAAATTGTTTGCGACACATGTAACTGACTAATTTAGTATAGACTTAATAGTAAGCACTTGACATGTAGTTATGTTAGGGAACGTCTTAGATGTAAGCAAAAATGGTTATTTCAAAAAGTGAGTATGGCAAAGAAATGCCACAATCATACACCCACGGCACCATGAATAAGAGACATAGATCACTAATAGCCACATGCCATCAGGAAGAAAATCAAAGTAAAGCAATGTGCTCTCTTCCCCAGCGAGATGATAGCAAAACTGCAAGAATGCAAAAATAGCAAAAATGGACACTTAATTCCGCACAACAAAACATGGACCAAACACAGAACCCACACAAAAATTGGGAGCAGCAATTAACAATGAATCAGCAACAACTGACCCACCGCCTCAGAATGGACTACAGCCTAACCCACTGGAAGGAGAAGACAGAGCTTAAAATAATGTTAATAGACAGATATCTACCCTAGATTATGCTGTTGTCAATATTTTTTTAGCTCGCTTGTGGGGGAGGCTTCTAGCTTACTGTAAATTAGGAATTTTTCGCGAATAGCGTTAGAAGACATGTTTGCCACGCTATAAAATCGCGACTAAGGTATAATTTACCTGTATCAGTAAACAACAGTGTGATTTCGCCATTTCGCAAGGATTTTATTTCACGAAACTTCGCATATGCGAAGTTTCGCGAATATAAAACCCTCGCGAAAAACTTCCGAATTTACAGTATTCAATGCATCAAAACAGGGAAAGTATCAGATCAATTAACATACTGTGATGGAATAAAGATAATGGATCTAAACTCTCAGACGGTCAGAGCTACAGACGCCCCCCCCCCCCCCCCAGTTGTGCTACCGTGGGACCAGCCAGAGACAAACATCAGGCACTGACCCACCAATGAAAGTTTTAGGTCAGGGTTGTAATTGAGTCTGAGGCTGGACCAACTGTCGTGAAATTAAAGAGGAGGCAATAGCTGTGAACTTAGATTGGGTTTCTAACAAGGCATGCAGACTGTCGCATACATGTAATATCCATGCTATATTCCACTCTTTTATAACGTTTGATGTGTTTTTAAACTGATCAGGAAAAGAATGCTTTCCAACGATGCCTTTGATTTTATCAATGAAATCGCCATAAAATACTGGCTCTGATATGGAATGTTGCAGAAGAGTTTTCAAGCAAACATTGTATGTAACTATTAACTTTGGGTGTCTTTTGTAGAATTAAGAAAATGTTCTACAACGTTTATGATAACCTTGTTAAAGTAATTAAGCAGTAAAAATTGTTGACAGTGTTGAGTCTTAAGCGGCCACTCAAAAATAAGACAAAACAAGGATCTTAATGACAAATTGTAGCTTAATGAAGGTCAAACGTACTGCATAATGCTCCAACCGGAGCCTTCTGCAATACTTTTGATCTGCATTAAGCGATAATTGATCTTGAAATCCAATTTTTGTTATTTTTGAGTGGCTGCTTAAACAGGTTTTACTGTACTATTAACTAAGCATTCCGACAATCATGTCATATCAATGTAGTCGTCGTTCTTATGTAAAGACAATTGAGCATAAGAGCTGTTTTCACTTTCTTATAGTTCCGTTTTCGGTATAATTGTGAATGAAAAGAAAATAGAGCGGCGAATATTAATATTGAAAAAGTAGTACCAATAATAATTGATATTGAATATAACCACGAATCCAGACAGCCTTTAAACTCTCTCTAGACATATCTGGGCAAAAGCACAAATTACACTATTGGTTTTCACAGACAAGACGACGGCTCTTTATGAATATGTGCCAACAATTAATGGATTGAATGATGGTATTTTGTATTCTTAAGTTTTTGGTACAGCACATGCCAATCGCTAGACGGTATAGTATAGGGATTGATTCTATGATAGAATTTGTCTGATATTGCAAATCCTGATATTCGAGCCTATTAGTAAATTAATGAATATATAAGACATGGCTTTCCAATGACAACAAACGCATTTTCGCAACATTACACGCACCAATAGAAGTAGAATGTTATGACTATTAAAACAAAATTATTTTGTTTTTCAATAAGTTTCAGTTGATGTTTCTATGTCTTATTGTACCAAAATGTAGAAAAAATTTACAAAATATGTCATCTGTTATAATAATAATTAGTGTTTTAAGGGTATTATTTAAGAAATAAATATTAAACATTGGCCCATGTTCAAAATATACTCATCAATGTACACACTGATTAACCCAATACTCTGAAGCATTTTGAATCTCCACCATTACCAAGGATTTATGATTCAGCTCTGACAGTGTGTAAGCAGGTCATAAGTCTTCCAGGCCATTTGTTTGGAGCTCATTGACCTGAAAAATGGCTGGACTCCAGCGACAAGTGAAAGTAATTAATTACAGGCTAATTGAAGAGATACAACAAGCATTTTTTGAGGGTTTATTTCTACTATACTGTAAGCTCTTTAATAAATGCAATTGAAAAGTGTGAATTTTCATTTTAATGTATTTGAGTAGGCTTGGTTTGGATGTTTTCCTGTCCATTTTGTAAGGAACAGTGCGTTCATCATTGCTTGTCCATTGAGACATGCTATCAATTTGTCTTTGACACACGGTATTGTACCAGATGATCTGAAATCGGCTGGAGGAGTTACCCTTTATAAGACGAGTGATAAGACTGAGGTCCGAAATTATCGCCAAGTATCAATCTTAAATATCGTCTCCAAAGTTTTTGAAAGTGTGGTGTACGATCAACTTGAAACTTATCTAGATGAAAGAAAACTTTTGTACAATCTCCCCAAAATTTTCTACAGATACCCGTTTGATAACCTAACTTACTTCATAAAGTTTCAAATGGATAAAGAGAATGTTGTGTTGTCTGTATCAAATTAATGGTCTTACTTGACCCTCATAAGGTGAAACAGTTGATCACGTCCTTTTACTAGGGAAATTGGATAGGCCGAAGCAACGGCGTAGTAAAATGGTTCCAGTCATATTTGTCTAGTTTGCAAAAACTTGTTAATGAAACTAGAACGTTTTCTTCGTGTGCAAATATTACATGTTTAGTTCCTCAGGGGTCACTACTTGGACATTTGTTGTTTTTTATCTATGTGAATGACATGTCTGGTGTGATTGATAACATACGTCTTATATATGTATATACAAATGACTCTGCAATATTAGAAGCGGATACGGATATATATATATTTATATATATATAAATATATATATAAATATATATATATATATATATATATATATATATATATATATATATATATATATATATATATATATATATATATATATATATATATATATATATATATATATATATATATATATATATATATATATATATATATATATATATATATATATATATATATATATATATATATATATATATACTGCTGAGAATTTACTTCAAACTGACCTGCAGTTCGTAGGTGAGTGGCTGATTGATAACAAATTATCGTTACACTTGGGTAAAACAGCGTCTGTTTTATTTGGCTCTAAATCGAGGCTCAGAACAAGGCAGTAACATTGATCCTATAAAGTCAAATACCTTGGAGCTATTAATTTTGTACCAAACCTAGACTAACATAAAAAGTATGGTAAATTATATTTTGCAGAAAACTAACGCTGGACTCATTTTTTTAATATATCGGAAACTAACATTTTAAAAATCTTCAGACAAAAAAAACTTTTAGTCATGTCCCTCATACAATGTCATTTTGATTACGCCTGTTCCTACTGGTGTATGAGGTTATCAAAATTGCTAAAACAAAGACTTCAAGTTACACAAAATAAGATTATCCGGTTCGTTCTTAAAATAGATCCAATGTTTCATGTAGATGATAATGAATTAAAGAATATTGGTTGGTCGCCAGTTTCGCGTAGGGTTGATCAGATTATTTTAAACGATGTTTTTAAAATTAAATCTGGACACCCGCTTATTAGATGGCCATAAATTCGATCCAAGAAAGTTCAGTTTATTTATACAGCACTAGATTTAAGGAAAGTGGGAGCTTGGCCATACCTAAAGTAAAAAAGTTTTGGCAAGAAATCGTATGCTTACAATGAATGCATTTTGTAAATTGACCTACCTTGCAAAACGTAAGAGAAAAGCAAACTTTTATTGATTTTCAAATGACTGTTAAAACATTTGTTAGAATTACTATCGTGATAGTTACATTCTATATGCGATTTTACCCATTGCATCATTTTAGTATTTATTAATTTTGCAAAATTAAGGTCATAAAGGATTAAAGTTAACATGTTTCATGTAGTGGCGGATCCAGATGGGGTTCAGGGGGTTCGCTTGACCCCCTCACCGTCCCCGTTTTTTAAATATCCTATGAAAATGAAATAATTTGGTCTCAATGAGACCAAATTATTTCATTTTCATTGGGTATTTAAGACAAAAGAGAAAATCAGCAAAGTGAACCTCCACACCTTTTTACCCTACATATGAACCCCCTTTCCAGAAATTCTGGATCCGCTCCTGTTCATGCTATAATGTACTAACGTTACAATGCTCTAGTACAACTCTCTATTAATGTACTACAATTCTCTACGTATTTCCAATCAAATTGCAGGATTCTAGTTATTTGCATAAATTTACAAGCAAAATACTGTAAAACCTCTGTAAAACGGCCACTCAAAAATAGACAAAACAAATATCTTAATGACAAATAGCAGCTTAATGAAGGTCGAAAGTATTGCAGAATGCTCCCCTTAGAGCATTCGGCAATACTTTTGACCTACATAAAGCGATAATTTGTCTTGAAAACCAATTTTTGGTCTTTTTGAGAGTGGCCGTTTTAGACACTGACAGGTTTTACTGTACACAGTGTAGACAACATTGTATATCCTAATTAGCTAGCTCCATAGAAGCATGTTGATTGGATCTGCACTGTTTTCAAAATAGGATGTATCTGGGTTCAGCCTGACAAGGGTTAACCCTTAAAGCGCCAATCACGACTGCAGAAGACGACAGATTTTGCAACATCTTTCCTAATTTTCGAAAGAAATAAGGAATGATATTTCATGAGAATCGTCTGCCAGCAGACGATTCTCATGGAATATCATGCCTTATTTGTTATTTTTGAAAAAGAGTCAAAATTTAAAATTGTCGTCTGCTGCGAATCTTCGGTGGCGCTTAATGGGTTAAGATTTTTTCTTTTGTATTCCCTTCCTTTAAAAGTGCAGACAGGGAGAAGCTTAACTCTTTATGCACCAATCGAAACAAAAGTCGTCTGTTTTTCTCGTCTGCTGAAAATGTTTAAGAAGCCTCTATGACAAACAGTGTAGACTCAGATCAGACTGCTCCTATAGGAGCAACCTGTTCTGGGTCCATACTGTTTGCTTATATACTTAATTCGTCAGTAAAGTTAGGCAATTATTTGCAGCAGACAACTTCAGCAGACGACATTTTCAGATGCATTTTTTCTTGGCGTTTTAAGGGTTAACTCTTTGCACGCTTGGAAATTTTGAAAATTATTGAGGTCTGCTTTTCTTCAAACTATAAATTAATGTGATCTTAAACACCATTCAGGAAAATCAGCAGAGTGTCAAATAGGTTGGATCCTACCTGGCCCGACGATATTTCTGGAACCAAACTGAGTGCAAAGGTTATCAGCAGGAGGAACCCACAGGCAAAGGGTTTTAAGCAATATAAGGTTTCTAGCAAATTAAAGTCACTAAAAGGAAGTTGATGGGATGAAAACCAAGCCATATAAATGTAAGTAGTAAATAATCTACACTGGTGGTCTGGACGCAATCGGAACTGCTTCGGCCAATTCCGTGGAATTCGGTGGAATCAGACCTCGGATATACATCGAGGATCTACTTTGATAACGTGACGCTGACGTAACATAACGTGACGCTGACGTCAAAGAACCCATGCCAACACAATAACAAGTGTGATAGCAGCAAAAAACGGTTATAAATGAGTTTATGTTTTTTAAAATAAAATATCGCTATAGCGATATTCTATAGGAAAATACAGAAACTTCAGTTATTCTGGTGATGAAACTTTTCGGGTTATCAGAAAAATGGATTGTACTAGGGCTGAACCCACATGCTACAGAACTAATTTTCCTTACGCAAATTTCGGCTTACAAAATGGAGCTTTATCGTACACAGTACTACGCGTACATGTAATGCGCCTAACGTACACCGAGGCTTGATTCGATTCTCGAATTGTGCCGGACTTTCCCGATTGGGTCTGGACGATGCAAACTGACTGCAGGATACAATAGCAGTCATGAGTTCATAAACAGCATGAACTTTTAATACTCGATCAATAGTTTGTCACGGAAAATTTTACCTCATTTTTAAGGTCTTTCGATCTTGAAGCGTTTTATCTCACTGTGCTTTCATTTTCAAGAAAAAAATTATTACCTAACGTACTATATAAAGAGTAATCAAGCATTTTTGACTGTTTCAACGAATTGAATTCTTCAGGGCATCGCTGTATGCCTGGTGCCTACAATGTTGGGAGATATGTGATAATCTGGTGGATTTCAATTTATTAGCAGGGGTTAGAAACTTGTCTTTATCTATTAACATGACCATAAATACGGCGCTTTTCATTTACGCACTTCATTATATCTTTTGCGCACCTTGATTCCTTCATTTGCGCACGATTCTGCATAGCATTTGCGCGCTTTTCACACATCATTCGAAATTAATTAGGGGTTATTGAGCATAGTTGAAAAGGAAACCTCTAGTTTTAAAACAGAAAACGTCACTTGACAATATGGTTAGTCAAATATATCCTTCAGAGCTCCAACTTGATAAAGCCAATACTTCTGATCAATACTGAAGCCGCATTTTTAGACTTGCATTTGTCAATTTCTTCTTATATTGTTCTACCAAAATTTATGATAAACGTGACGACTTTGATTTTGAAATTGTTAATTTCCCATTTTAAGTTTATATCTCTCAACTCATTTGTTTTGCTAGAGCATCTAGCCATGTTACTGACTTCAACATTCGCAATAAATTGTTAACTCAGAAACTTCTTAAACAAGGCTATGGGTATCATAAAATTCGATAAACCTTTTCTAAATTTTATAGACGATACTATGGTTTTATATCTAAGTTCCAAGTTAGACTTAAATCTCTCTTGCGCCAAGGACTTTCGGAACCTGAATTCTATGCTGACTTGGTGTATAAATCGAAGAAGATTGTTGGCTTTAATAGTTTTTCAGCGCAGTTCATTAAAATAATTTCCAATTATAAAAAGATTGGCTATAACATTAATGTATTGCAACAGATTGCATGCTTGGTGGTCAACCCAATCTCGGTTGGCAAATTTGCTTTCCTCTTTAGTTGCACGCCGGTGGGTCGGACTTCAGACTCTATGACGGTTCCGACTTAAAGACTTATCTATTGATGAGATGGTAGGGGCCTGATGCTTTGACTGTTTGTGTGGCCCACCGGGGTTTACCTGTTGGACCTCTTTTGCTCCGGTATTCAGTTTTATTTACTGTTGAGTTCTTATCTTTGCTTTATCTCTTTTTTATGTCTTGATTTATATGTTCTGGGAGATGATGCATTGATAAGTTTGGGATCTTCCATGCAAACCAAATAGCTACGTGTCTTGATCCACATCTGAATAAAGGATGACGTTGGCGCCATGAAACCGGTTTAAGCCATCCAGTAAAATATATTTTACTGACCGTTCCGTAGCGTGACTTTTTGTGGATCATTTATGTTTTTTTTTCTGTCTTGTGTTTGTTGTGTCTTTGCTTGTCTGTTTATTTGTGCCTTGTGGTCACCTGCTGGGAAAGGACTGACCCCTTGGCTCTCGTTTAAGGTGTCTAACTGTGAGTTTTCAACTTTCCCATTGGTATCCTGGGTCAGGTTTGGTACTTGATTGTATCGACTCCTGATCTTTGCACCCTTACTTACATTGTAGAATGCGGGTGCACGAAAATATTATTATCCCAGCATCGGGGTCGTTATAAAACATGAAGGGATCCTCTTTATTTTATTGTATATCCATTTGGGTTTATAGCCTGGTGGACATTGGCTCTGGATTTTAGTAGTTTAGTGAACTCTTTCCTTCTTTCACTACTTGCTAAAAAGAAGGACTGAATGCCTTGTCCAATTCATGGCTTTGATTTCTGTGCATTCAGAATCTGTTTTTAAAGATACTCTACCAGATTTAACTGCACATCTCCAATCGAAAATGCTACTCTTTAGTTTTTTTGATAAACGAAAAGTGTAGTCAACAAAAACTGTACATTTATTTCTTCTATTTGTCGCTGACAAAGAATCCATGTTTTATGTTCAAAAGCAAATATGCGACTATTGTGAGTTCATTACATTTCATTCATGTTAAAAAAAGAAAAACAACAACAAAACAAACAGAGGTGCGCAATTCACCTGTATGCATGGCTACCTGTACAAGTCATAGTTTCACGTCCACTAATCACTAATTGAATCTGATTGGGGCGTGAAAATGGTGCGCATTTGAAACCGCAAAAAGTGCGCAAAAGATATCATCGGTAATTGCAAATAGTGTGAAAATGCAAGGTGCCTCCACAAATATAGTCCGGTTTCGACCTCTGAATGATCAAAGATTAGACGAAACTATGGTATAGCCGTGCAATGGAAATCAGGATAAACACCACCAAATATCCATTGCACTTGGATAGCATGTGAAGAGGGCATTTCGTATTCTAGACACACATATTGAAACCTGATCGACCATTGACTTGCTTCTAAGAAGACTCGTCTAAAAACAACAAAACAACAACAGTAAAAACTCCAAATGTAATGTTTTAGAATTATTTTTTGCGATAACCGTTTACTGCGTCATTTTTCGAAAATCCTATCCGGTGAAAAATATTCAGGAGCATCACTGCCATCTTCTCCAAACGGTTCCAATATCCAAGCTGCTGCAGTCACCTATGTGCATAGATGCACTTTTTGTACATTTTAAGCAGAGCGCGAATAAACCAAGTCCAAGATGTCAGTTAAAAAGTTACATTGCACCGACCCCAAATCACTTAAAAAGGGATAGAATGCTTTTTTCAAATATAATGGAAATCGCACCTGAGTCGCTCGTGTGTTAAGCTAGTGGAGTCATCTCAAAACCGTCCGTTTTGGAGCACGTGGAACAGAAAAAAAGCACGTCATGCGAAAACCCAACCTTTGTTCCTACAAATGAACCTGCTCAAAGTTGATGCTACATATGCACAAAAAAAACTGAGTATGCAAACGGCAGTTTTTACGTTAAAACAACCTTTACATAACGGGATGTTCACAGCTTTCGAATACATCTTTGAGAATAACCCTTTCTGTCACGCCTATATCCTTGATCCTTCAGAGGTTAAAACCGGACTATGCATAGCTAACTCTGGTTTTATACGCAATATGGAAGTCAAAATAGGCGTTCTAAACCGAATATTGTCCTATTCACGTATTCTGTTCCTTTCATTTGAGTGGTTCCCCTATCTTTATGAGAAACCAGTGATAGAATCTATCAGTCTGAAGGCTCTAAAATGATACATAAAAGTAAAGCGACAAGAGGCATTGGTATGTCTATATCTTCATTAAACGCTACTAAATACGAATGCCATTTGAATCATCAATATTGGATTATGACAGCCACTGCGTGCTATCTATTCTATTAGGGAGCAAATTTGAACTCGGGGAATACAAATACGTTATACCGTCTCGACTGTCTGTCTCAACCAATAAATCTCTAGTGTTCTAAGCCTTATTTTCCCAGCCGTGAACCTAAGCATATTGGCCTGTGCACAAGATTTTGCTGCTCGCATACACTAAGCATAGCTGTAGATGGAGACTTAGGTCAGAGGACCTCGAACAGTGTTAATACAGGATTGCCCATAAAATGGCCAAATAAAAGTTTCAAATAAATTGATATTTGTTCCGTGGAATAGGTTGTTTGTTCAGCCGTCAAACTATCCGCAAAAAGGATTTTCACATTGGACAAGTACTGATTAAAATATGGGTCAAAAATTCTGTTTCCGCTATTCAACATATAGGAAATGAGGTGCTTTCCCCCCATTTATCAAGCTAATCCTTTTGCATACAGTTGTAGTGTTACATTACAAACATAATATACAAATGACATGCTTGATCAAAGAGGGGAAGGCTGTCAAAGTGCTCAAAAACAACTTATTATAAAAGATAATTAGTCACTAATTTTGTACAAAACTGTATCTTAATATCAATTTACATTGGCATGTTTACAGTATGTAGTTATAAAACACCTCAGTGAACAAACTATAAACAGAACAGGTATACTCTGGGTGTAAGACATCTACAGGCAATAGTCAAAAGTTATGGACAACAAACCTATTTATCAAAAAACAATGAACTATTCTTGACCTGAATTCTCTGCAAACACAACATTTTTTTTTATCTCAAGTTGTGTGCTGTAAACATTATATTTCAACATATTTAGATAAATACCTGACAAAATTTTGGGTTTCTGCAAAACAAAAATTGGTAACAAAAAATACCCCACCCCCTAATCCCTAAGGTCCTGGATTTGATATGCAATATTTTCCAAATATATTGCCTTTGTTAGGTGCACTGATCGTAAGGTTTGCATTAAAGCACAAAAATACAGTTGTCAATTATACGTAATTCTAGCCACAAACTTTCAAAATTGGGCAGATTGAATAGGAGACTGTTCATGAAGAAAGTCTGGGTCCTTCGTTACCCACTGAGCGTACAGCAAATTCTTTGACACGGCAGAGAATCACGTGACTTTAGAGAATTAAAAACGGTGAATACTTGTCAAAACACCTCGATTCAGGTAAGACTTTCTTTGATAGTTCCCTTAATACTGATTAGATTGGCATGGGGGTTTGAATCAGATACCCTGGAAAAATGACAGCAATATGTCCATCTTCAGCGACTTTCATACACAGATCGTGCAAAAAGTTATTGACGAGCAACCGAATTTTTCGGTTGCTCGTCAATAACTTTTTAACCAGATCTTTGTCCGAAAGTCCCATATGATGGCATATTGTTGTCATATTTCCGGGGTATCTGCTTCAAACCCAATGCGAATCAGATCAGTATTAACGGAATTATCAAAGAAAGTATTACCTGAATCGACAGGATTTTTTCAATGGTATCCGCCTTTGTTGTCGTTTTGAAGTCACGCGATTCTCAGCCGTGCTTGGTAAGACTGGATAGAAGCCCAAGCTGATCAGTCTTCGCTGTCTGCAGAAAGAGTATTTTGATCTTTAGTTACCCACTGATCAAACATCGAAGACTGATCAGACTAGGTGATTGTTCATGCTCATTTTGTAAGTTTTGTAATGTCATGGCTCAATTATTCGATAAGTACCATTAACTCGTGTACTGCGCATTTTATTCATAACACCAACTAACTGTGCTCTTACATAGCGGTGAATAACAACTGCAAACCGGTTTGTCCCAGATTAGAAAGTAAGTAAGGTTGCAAAGATCAGGAATCGATACAATCAAGTACCACACCTGACCCAGGATACCAATGGGAAAGTGACAAACTCACAGAAGACACCACAAACGAGAGCCAAGAGGTCAGCCCTTTCCCAGCAGGTGACCACGAAGCACATATAAACAGACGCGCACAAAACATAGCAAACACAAGACAGAACAAAAACATAAAAGATCCACAAAAGAAGTACCGCCTTGGAACGGTCAGTAAAATATTTTACTGGAGGGCTTAAACCGGTTTAACGGCGCCAACCTCACCCTTAATTCAGATGTGGATCAAGACACATAGATATTTGGTTTGCATGAAAGACCCCTAATTTATCAATGCATCATCTCCTAAAACATATAAATCAAGATATAACAAGGAGATAAAGCAAGGATAAGGACTCAACAGTAAATTAAACTGAATACCGGAGCAAAAGAAATCCAACAGGTAAACCCACAGAATGTCGTTCCTGGTCTGGATCCAAACCAATTTGCACTCTGGTAATGTACTAGAAAGATTTTTGTTTTGAAAAATGTTAATTTTGAAAAAAAGTCAGCGGGTGACAAAAAGCATGAAAAATTACCAAGCATGCAATGAATTTACTGGTCGCAGCCATCTCTGGAAGTCAATATCATGTGAAGAGACTGTTACTTTGATTTAATTAACACTGATCGCTAATAAGCTCAGGTTCCCTTAGATATATACCAGAGGCAACTAATTGGACAATGTACAGGACTACGGCATTTTCTTTTATAATTGCTCGGACCAGTATGCAGAGTCCACCCTAGTATTATGGATGCCAAAGGTTTAGACAAAAAACTTTTCAGCTTAAAGTTGTAAGTATGTTCTTACCCATCAGTTTTAACATATGTTTTGTGTGCTCAAAAGAACCGTCTCATTGATAATGTGAGGCTCAGACATTGTAAACAGATGCGCACCAGTCATTGTACTGTTTGCCAAAGTACATGTTTACTGGTATCGAGACTGAAAAGGGATATACAGTGAATATATACGGAACTGACCAAGCTGTGCTCATCAGAATTATTCGCCCACGAAACAAAAACGTTTCTTCCTTGACATACAGAAATGTCATTGTGTTACAAGAGCTACTTAAAACAAGGACACCAAAGGCCTAATATAACTGAGAAACAGTTGACCAATAATCAATGACACCTAATGAAGTACAGTCAAACATTGTGTATGTTAGTTTGGCTCTTGTTCTAGAAAGTTGTTTTTCTTAAAACAGGATAATGTTCGAACTATAGGATATGTCAAGTTGTTTATGTTACAAATGTAATGGTAACGTCAAAATTGGATGTACGTATAACAATGGATGTAACTTGTAGTTCTAGACAGTGTTAACTTTAACGCTTTCTACATGCATACTAGTGATTTCTATATGCGTTTTTCGGCAAACAAAGAATACCAAGATGAAATGCCGCATAATGCTAATTTTTTGTGGATTTGGATAAGGGAAATCAACCGGAAGGGTGTAGCTAGCTACTGAGATCTGAATCATATTGGCCATGTATTTACGATGTTCACCAATGAGCAAGAATGATCGGAGATATTTTGGACGAATTAACAAATACAGTAAGTGCAACAATTATTACTTTTGTAGCCATTTCCCACCATTTACGATATTATGGGATTTTTTCTATCTTCGTAGAATTGGATTGTATCTCTACGAATATAGAATTTATGGTACCTTAATTATACATCTTTTGAAAAGCATGGCTTCTGTCTATCATTTTGTATAAAATTACATCATTGGCGTTTAGTTTAGTCAAGATATATAGCTTTGAATAGAGGGTAGTGAAACACACTGACTAAAAATTGTGCTATTTCAAGTGCACACTCAGCATAGAATTAGATGCTGTTAAGTTTCATCAGCTATGGTAAAAGCCAAATTTTCTTTTGCACCATCAAAATAATTCGTTGAAACGCTAATAACAACTAAAATATAGGCATGAAATTTGCTCTTCTATAGCAATTTGAAAAAACTAATCAATATATCAAAATAATCACAGTCCAGTGCTGGTTCAAATACCTGTTGTAATTAGAGATTTAAATATATCTTGAAATTCTTCTGGTTTTGCATAGCCCATACTATAGGTGATCATTCGTCAGCAATTAAGTTGATACCGTGTACCTGGCAACTTCCAGAACTGGCATGTCCCCATATTATAAAAGGTATGTGGGTTAAATAAACCCAAGATGTAACGTAGTTGATTCTAATCGTATAAGTTCGCGTTGTTTTTTCAAAGTCCTTTTAGAATTAAAAAGTTTTTAGTTCAACAACAGTTTTCATAATTTTTATAATTTAATTTAACTTCTTAAGTTAAACTAAATATATACTAGAAACTAACTATAACCCTAAATTTCAACATCTTACAAATCTAACGCTCTCACACTTGGCTTCATCTTATATACTATGAAGGCATGTTGCAAAAGCTGACAACAGTGCCACCTAATGACATCATCATTAACCAATCATATTTCAAGATTACCATAAAGCGCCCTCTACATAGGTAAGCTTCTATTTATATCAACCAAACAGAAGATACAAAAGTGACTTATAGTCATAGCAGTTACGCAATCTCCCAAAAATACTATGGCCTGATGTATTGCGTAATCCCGCCAAATCAATGTCAGGTTTAACATGATCTATTTATTTTATCACTTATGTAATTTTACTATAAGCTGAGTGCATTTTTAACTTTGGATAAACCTAAAAACTATCAATCCTGGTCATGTCAAAATGTATGTGATGCGCTGACCTTTTAGTTGGACAACATTTTTATTCAATTTGGCACCAAGCAGTATAGACAAGTAGTTGGAATTCCTATGGGCACTAATTGTGCTCCCCTGGTTGCAGATTTATTCCTGTTTTGTTATGAGAAGGACTTTATGGTGTCTCTTTCTGATGATAAGCAGGCTGATATTATTGATGCGTTAAACACTACATCCAGATATTTAGACGACATTTTAAACATATATAATGTTTATTTTGACAATATGGGAAGTCAAATATACCCATCAGAACTCCAACTTAATAAAAACTAATACTTCTGATACCGAACCGCATTTTTAGACTTGCATTTGTCAATTTTTAAGGATATTGTTTCTACCAAAATTTATGATAAACGTGACGACTTTGATTTTGAAATTATCAATTTCCCATTTTTAGATAGTGATGTTCCTCGCTCTACATCCTATGGAGTCTATATCTCTAAACATATTCGTTTTGCTAAAGCATCTAGCTATGCTACTGACTTCAACAGTCGCAATAAATTGTTAACTCAGAAACTTCCTAAACAAGGCTATCGGTATCATAAACTTCACAAAACCTTTTTTAATTTTATAGACGATACTATGATATCTAAATTTCAAGTTGGACTTAAAATCTCTCTTGCGCCAAGCACTTTCGGAACCTGATTTCTATGGTGACTTGGTATTTTTCAGCGCAGTTTATTAAAATAATTTCCCATTATAAAAATATTTGCTATAACATTAATGTATTGCAACAGACTGCATGCTTGATGGTAAAACCAATCATGGTTGGCAACTTTGCTTCCCTCTTTAATTCCACGCCGGTGGGTCGGACTTCAGACTCTATGACTGTTCGGACTTTAAGACATATCTATTGATGAGATGGTAGGGGACTTTGTTGAGCCCACCGGGGTTTACCTGATGGATTTCTTTTGCTCCGGTATTCAGTTTTATTTACTGTTGAGTCCTTATCTTTGCTTTATCTCCTTTTTATACATTGATTTATATGTTCTAGGAGATGATGCATTGATAAGTTAGGGGTCTTTCATGCAAACCAAATATCTATGTGTCTTGATCCACATCTGAATTAAGGGTGAGGTTGGCGCCGTGAAACTGGTTTAAGCCCTCCTGTAAAATATTTTACTGACCGTTCCAAGGCGGTACTTCTTTTGTGGATATTTAATTGTTTCTGTCTTGTGTGATCGTAAATAATATATAGGTCCCCAATTTCGCTTCGATTTTTCCAACCAATTTGCTTAAAATTTCCGCCGGTGTATAAACACCTACTCATTTCGAGCATGCGCTGCACATGTACGCCAAGTTCTTTTTCGATCAAATCATCAAGTAGCCGTTGGATCTTAGTTTCCAAAAATGTATTATTTGAAAGCATTTATCATGGCATTGTGGAGTTATGGTGACATGCTACGTACTTTCCAAATGCCCATCGTAGGTATATCTTTTTCTCTTGGAAATCATTACATAGAGGATCTTACATGAGTGCTCATGTTTTATTGAATTTATTAAACGAGTTGAGGAAAAGAGATAAAATGCGAGGCTTGCCGAGCATTTTATCTCTTTTTCGCAACGAGTTTAATAAATTCAATAATACAAGAGCACGAATGTTAGATTCTATTTATCATATGACATTAAGATTACTTTGAAATCTCATTTCTGACGTAAAAACGTTATAGTTTTGTCATTATGTACGCAACGTTGTTATGGACGTCATAACGTTTCCCGAAAATCGATAAACCACTAGTGGTTTACAGATTTTATTGCATGGCATTATTTTACTCCCAGACGCGACGTCATATGATAAAATACATTTTGAAACAATTTTAGGTTGAATGTACAGATTTAAGCTCAAACTTTTCAAATATATACACAATGTATGTATTTACTTTCGCTGGTTTCTCTACGAACATAAAATGTCCCTTGTAAATGTTGTCTGTTCTCCCCCCTCTATCATGCTCTTTGGTAACCTATACTGTAAACGCTATGAACCCAGATCAGACGAAATTTTCAGGAAATAAATATTGGCAGAATATGGGTGAGATTCACATTCGAAGCCCCCTCCCCTACATCGTTTCTTGAGAAACGCGCAATAATCGGCTGTTTGGTGTTCTTTTGAAAAGCTGCTTTTTTTCTAATGTTTTGCATTTCATTTAGAACAGATTTTGATGTTATGCTGAAGAGCTGCTATTAGTGTTCATGAATTTTTCTAGAGTATTACATCTCATTTAGAATTGTTTTTGGTGTTCTGTTGAAGGGCTGCTGTTAGTGTTCATGAGTTTTTCTAGTGTATTACATCTCATTTAGAACTGTTTTTGGTGTTCTGTTGAAGAGCTGCTGTTAGTGTTCATGATTTTTTCTAGTGTATTACATTTCATTTAGAACTGTTTTTGGTGTTATGTTGAAGAGCTGCTGTTAGTGTTCATGAGTTTTTCTAGTGTATTACATCTCATTTAGAACTGTTTTTGGTGTTCTGTTGAAGGGCTGCTGTTAGTGTTCATGAGTTTTTCTAGTGTATTACATCTCATTTAGAACTGTTTTTGGTGTTATGTTGAAGAGCTGCTGTTAGTGTTCATGAATTTTTCTAGTGTATTACATCTCATTTAGAACAGTTTTTGATGTTCTGTTGAAGAGCTGCTGTTAGTGTTCATGAGTTTTTCAAGTGTATTACATCTCATTTAGAACTGTTTTTGGTGTTATGTTGAAGAGCTGCTGTAAGTGTTCATGAGTTTTTCTAGTGTATTACATCTCATTTAGAACAGGTTTTGGTGTTATGTTGAAGAGCTGCTGTTAGTGTTCATGAATTTTTCTAGTGTATTGCATCTCATTTAAAACTGTTTTTGGTGTTCTGTTGAACAGCTGCTGTAAGTGTTTTGGAATATTTCATCTTTATTGCATCTGATTTCGGGCAGTAATACCTTTTAGATTACAAAGCTGATATCGAAATATTTTTTTTAAAAAAATCACTTTTTGCCACGGTGCAAACCCCGTTCTATCCAGTACGGTATGTATCAGTCACTCCCTGCTTAGTCAACTTTAAAGATACTTCTCCATGTACTTTTTTCATTATTCATCGTCTTAACCTCGTACATATGAAGAAAATGGCCATGAATTGTGTAGTACACTGAAGGACTTTAAAAACTCAAATAATGAAAATGATTATTTTTTGAACCCAGAACATTTTTTGTCTTCTTTAACACCTTAAATCGGCTAGAAACGACACTCTGTCTTAATCTATACCTAAAACTGGTGTTTTATAGACAATGGCTACCACCAGCTACGCATCCGTGATTTACTATTTTTTGCACGTGGCGTCCCCACGAATCAACGAAGCAAAATATTTTATACACAGGCCTGGCAAACTATGAATGGCGACCGACATTAAGACGGCAACCAACGTCGATTATATCGACGATATTTACATCGACTACCAACACTTTATTGTTAATGTAATGCTTAAACCTTCTCGGTTCATTCTGTTTTGTGAAACTGATGCTATTTCCATCAAATAGCAACATTTATACTTTAGCTGGCTGTATATTCTAGCATTACAGTTTTGTTTCTGGACCTCACTTATTCATGTAGAACACTGTTTTATGATACCTTTGATAAGACTCTGTTACACGTTATCCTTGTCATGGCACCAAAATGTGGTTCCTCTAGTTCAGTTGGGATGTAAAGGAAATATTTAGTCTTATTGTTTTCACATGTTTATTGTTAGGATATTATGTTTCTAAAACAATAACGTGCAGGACTTGAGGAAGTGATACACATTGTCTTGGCCCCATAGTGCCATGACATAGGGTCATGACCTTCGGCATTTCTGACCATTGAATCATTTAAAATTGTCTAAACATGTCTTTCTTTAAGAAAAGTTGAAGTAGATTAAAAACAACCTCCTTATGTCGAGTTATTGGTTAATTTGAACTTAGTAATTCATTTTGCTAAAACTGACCTATACCCATAAGAGTAAGGAAATGACAAAGTTACCGGTTTTGGATTTTCATGATATTTGGCTCAGATCCGCAGTATATATATGGCATGTTTTTGTGATAATATGATATCTTGACAAGGACTAGAACTTATCCATCTTTTGAATTGAATGTTGATTGTTTTGTAAATTTTTGAAAAATAATATTGAAATTTTACAATCACTTCTTCTGAAAACGTAAACCATAATTTATCCAAATGGTTTCGTGGTATTAAAATAATGTCTATGGTATTTTGAATTCAATCTAGATGACAAATCATAGAAATAAACAAATCTATAGATTTAGGAAATGGAAATTTAGAGACAGGTACCACCTCAAAGGTGGAGTACGTCAGGGTTGCTTCCTAAGCCTTATTCTTAACTATCTTATTCGATAAATACATTTTCATAGTTCGTATATAATGAGTTATTAATATGCAATGTTTGAAGAAAAGTCTATGCGTGGGCACAGATGAAAGTACCCCTTTCAAATGGCAGCTTTAGAAACTAAGGGTATTGTCTTTTGATAGACTGATGCTCTAAAATTATTTATTATTTTGATATGAAATTTAAATCATGTTTTGTTCACATATTGATGTTTATTTTTGCTAAATCTCAATAAAATTGATACATTAAAAGGTTGTTAATTTAATGAATTTCGATTTTTGCGTTTTTAAAGTCCTTCAGTGTAGAAGCGTTTTTGTATAGTGAAAGCTCTTCCTTGTACCCAAGAGCTCCTCACACTGTTCATTTAGGACATACGTGTACAATATAATTATGTATTATAATTAGCAAGCGCCAAGAAAAAAATGCATCTGAAAATGTCGTCTGCTGCAAATAATAGACCCCTTTCCCATTATCGGATTTTACCTGTATCACGTGATATCGGCTGACCGGTCCAACAATTGGACTACTTCCGGTATATGAAACTGTAATAGCTTACTATTAATTTTGCATGAATTTCACTTATATTCATAACGGTTAAAACACTAAACAAAAGGAAAATGGCAATTATATGTGCCACAATTACATATGATGACAAAAAGAGTAAATTTTATTTCAAATTTATCTAATTTACGCTGAAGTAATCCTTGCAGACTTTTATTCAAGTGGTACGCGTACGGCATCAGTGGCGGATCCAGGACCACTAATGGTGCTTGATAGGTGGACACCGACAGTCAATGTATAACAGACATTTATAGCACAAATCGATTTCAATATGGAACTGTGACCCATAGAAGCAAGAGACTCAATTAGCCTATAGACCACTCCCCTGAGCATTTGGCCTTCTGGTTTCAGAGATTTTTTTTCATTTTATTTTGTTTCAAATGTCCCCGGCGAGTAATCAATTTGTATCCCAAGTGCGTGGTTGGGTTTACGTTTAGAAAACACTAAAAACCAAACTTTGCTACATATTAAAAGTATTAGCTATGGACAGAAGATTTGTTTAAAAAAGTTTTCCCATTATGACTATGGGAGCTATTAAAGCATAATGATTGTAAGTATTCGGTATATAAATTTAGACCCAAGATGCATGGTTGGCAGAATTTATGGGACTACTAGTTGTGGGTTTCATGGTTTCAGAGAAGATTTTTTTTAAGTTTTTCCCCATTTTAAATCAATAGAAGCTAATGACTCCATGGCTAGTATAGACACCATGAGCATGGATGGCCATGTAGGTGATCACAAGACATAAATCTACAAGTATTAGCTTTTCTAAAAAGCTGGCGGTCGTTTAGCCCTATCATTGTATGTATTCTTGCCCACTGCATGCTTCCATTTTGAACTTCTAGAGCTTGTCCATGTAGATTTATTCTAAGCTCTGATTATAAACATCTGAACTGTGATTTGTCACTGTTCACAAACCAAAGGATCATTGACGGTTTGGGCCTTATACGCCTATTTTTCTGATTCCCAGAACGCTGCTTTTGAGCTTCTAGTGTGGTGCATGTAGTATCGGTGCAATAGGTGAATCTAATGGCAAGAGCCAGCTAGCACAATATTTTCAAAATTCCTTCATACTCTAAAGTTATGGCGGATAGAAAGGGGAGGGGGTCTGACATTTCATGAAAATAAAAAGTGCTTTAAAAAGTGATTTCTACACGTTTTCTTGATTTATTTGGTAGGCATGGATATATCTATTAAACATACCATATGTAGAGTATTAACGGATCACGATAATTGATGAAATGGTTTTAAAAACAAAATATGTTTTGTGTAATAAAATGATTTGGGGGAGATAATTTAGAAGTTACCTATACATTTTTGACTACATGTACCGTAAATAATACAAAACTGAAAGCTCAACAAAAGAAATAAATATTTTTGAAGGATTGAAAGTGTCCCATTTAGCATTGGAAAGGAAAACTGATTCTAACTTGATCATTTGAATATTACTTTTGCTTTGTTTAAAGGGCATAGCATGTCGAAATGTATTTGAAGTGTCCTATTATTTATGGTATACATAATGCATGTATATCCCTATATGAGACAGTATATTGAACACTAAAGTATTTACCTGTTATAACTCTTTGCATGCCAGTGGATAATTTTGTCGTCTGCCAATAGCCTTTTGAACCCAGATGAAGACCAATAGAATGTCGGTCTTGATCTGGATCCAATCTGTTTGACACTCTGATGATGGTCCTGGGTGGTTTATTTTTAAAAACTTAATTTTGAAGAAAGTCAGCAGACGAAAATAAAAAGATGAACAATTCCCTAGCATGCAAATAGATAAGTACAGGACGTTTGCAAAATAATGTGCCATTTAATAACAGTGAGATTTGTTCTTATGAAAAAATGCATAAAACCTTGCTAATTCAACTTTTAATCTTTAAGTACTTTATATTAAACTAGCAAAGAATACAAAGCAATTTAGGAAGTTGGTTCTTGAGAACTTCATTACTGTCATTATTTTTCATTTGGTAGAAAAGGCATTTTATGGGTTTAGGCCCTGGGTTTTTGGGCTGCTGAACATCTCCCCCCCCCCTTTTGCCAGCACGCCACTTCCATACAATGTGAAAACAGGGTAACACATATACATGCAAAAGCTTTTGCTGGCACACAGGGGGAATGAAATTTAAAAAATGTTTTCGGATTCCTATATATCTTAATGTAAAACTGATTGTTCTACCCAAAATTTTACATCTTTGAAGCATTTAATATCGAAAACGGATTTCACAGCCATAAAGTACTCAGGTCATGGTAGCTTCAATGTGAAGAAAGGGACGATTGACAAACTTTTATTTTTACTGAAAACCATAGGCATTTCCCCATAGCAAGTGTCAATGATCCTTTGGGATTCCTAGAATTTATGCTCGTGGCACGATTTTTCTAGATCTGATGGCAGTAGTAAAGGTGTGTGACGCTCCATGACCCTAAATGTATTAAAACACGGATTTTGGCATTCCTACCTAAAATAATATAGGAGGTATACTCGGGATATGATATGAACACTCAAACATTTAGGACAGGCAGTTTGATTACTATATGCCTCCCTTTGGGGGCATAAAACCTGTTTGTCATGACCGTCATAAGACAGTGCCTGAATTCATAGTAATTCTATGTGATCAGATGTGGATGACATTCACATAAGTACGTTCACTGATGTGAAGTTCGCTCGCACTCTTCACCAATCAAGGACGTTTTGACTTTGGGACGTTTTTCGTTCGCCAGCAATACTTATTGCGTTTATATAAGCGGTAGGGCAAATTGACGCATTCTTTGTGAAAATTAAATTCGTAAACAAGCTTGCCTCGCGCTATAGGTAGCCCTACAGATTTCACGGACGCTGTATGTCAACCCACGATATTTGGTACCCCACTCGTTGTTCGGCAGCGAATAAAATATAGCATGAGCACGGCATAAAGGTTTAGTCAAAACCTGAATTTGATGTGTGTTTTGAATGATGTTTATATAAGCGGCCGGCCATGGCCGACCGCAATAAGCTGTGGGTCTCGCCGTTTCAGAGAAGATTTTTAAAGTTTTTCCCATTATACGTCGTCTATATATGCCAGAGTTCCAATCCAATCAGCTCAAAAAACACATGCATCCTTTCCCCTTCCATACCTGATGATGCTCTATATGTAATTTGACTAAAATTAGTCCGCTGATATACTTCTTTGAAAACGTGCACGGAAGATGCCGTGACGAACGTTGGACCATTGGTATACTAAAGGCTCATGTGAGCTAACCATATTGTTACCCAGCTGTGTCTGCATTTCTGTTTACAGCCTGATTGCTAGTCAGACCCACATCCCACAGAGTTGACACTGCAAGACTGGCATCGCTGATACGATAGTGTCAAAATCTAATGTGCTAGTTTATTTTTTTTTCAAAAAAAAATGTCTTATCGCACACAATGTTGCCCAGAGAAGGCTGAAACTTTGATGACCCGAATCAGAGTGTGCATCCGTGTTTGTCAGCAAAATATGAAGACTCCAGAAAGACTGAGAACAGGCCATGGAAAGAGCACAACGGCGAATGTTTGCGGCTATTTTTAAAAAGAAAAATATGTGGTTGAGAAAAAGCATCAAGAAGTGCTTATGACTATCTCGTGTGCTAGGTCAATTTGTTTTTAAAACAGCGTTTTATCCCACGCAATGTTGCCCAGCGAAGGCTCTCGCTTGGAACACGCATCCGCGTATGTCAGCGCATCATGGAGACCCCAGCAAGACTGCATACAGGATATGGAAAGAGCAGCAAGGCAAATGTCTGTGTCAATTTTTTTAAAAGAAAAATGTGGTGTGGAAAAAAAGCTAATTCTACCGTCCGATTAAAAACTACATACTTTGAAAAATTCATATTATGGGAGATAGCTGCGAGAAACTTGATTCCAGTCCCGTTGGTATAGAAAGTCGCTGCTGCTAGCGAACAGCAAAGGCACAGATCGGACTGCGATGATCTCAAAACCAGCGTATTTGTTTGTTGAAATTGTAACAGATAAACCTACCACAGGCAAAATTTCTATACCACAGGTAGTCTCTGAGGCTGCACAACGTGACTGGATTGTCCCTTACCTGGTCGCAAACCCAGCATTTATGTCAACAAGCTTGTGTATCAACTCTGCATGCTGATCGAGTGATATTTCGCGGCAGACTTTTATGTTAACTTCTTTTAAAAAATATTTTATGTCTCGGACCGGGTCCGAGTTCATGTATACATACGACATAATTTCAAGCAGTTTGAACTTTATCAAAATTTCGGGCCTGATCTGAGCCCAACCTGTTTGCTAATGTTTTCAGTGGTGCTACCACCAGTGTGGTTAATGATCAAAGAGACCGACAATTTCAAAACAGACCACTGGCATTCTCTCAGGTCGCGCGTATCGAGTCGGTGGCCATGGCGTGTGAAAATATACGTTACATATGAAACATTGTCAAACTCCAAATACATGTCCGCTAAGCGTATCCTTCCCTTGCAGGAATATCCTTTTCAGTACTGAACAAATAATTTGGGGGCTCTCAAGACTTGTTTTCAAAGTTATCGTTTAGAAATTCTCTTTTTCGCACTGACTTGAAGATAAGTCTATCCAAATTTAGAGGGTACCTTAGGTTGCCTGGTTACGCTGTCGGTCAGCTGATTTGCTCAAACTTAATTTTATGATTAGGTGTGACAATTAACAGCCGTTTTAATCTCTAGGGTGCTGACTTTTTAACCGGGCTTACAGAACATGCAAAAAGGTACCTACCGTACATTGAGAAGAAAAAGGTAGGTTAAGATTTTTTTACCATGGACTCAGCTGGGGGTGCTGAAGCACCCAAAGCACCCTCCCTAAATCCGCCACTGGGCATATATTCCAAAATTATTTCTACTGCTTCTGACGAAGGCCCTGATGAGATGATGTGTTTCCCTGCGGGTCTACACTATTTATAACTTTCCAAACAAGAACGTCCAAAATATCACAAAATTCGATGTGTCTTTATGCGAACTTTACCGAGAAAGGATGTCTTTATTTCGCCATATATGCGAACTTTTCTAAAAGGGAGATTGAATGGATAGTGTAGACTCGCGGGGAAAAGCATCTCTCCAAGGCCTTCATCAGCAACAAAAATAATAGGGAACTATCTGCCTGTTTCACAAACGTCTCATTTTAGCCAAAAAGCATCTGAGTAAAAGTAATAATTTGGACATGTTCGCACCAAAAGCAAATACGATGTTCTTTCGTTTTAGAAGTTGCAGCAATAGAGTAGAACCTCGACAGCTCGAACCCTGGTACATGAAGCATCCGCATATGTCGAATAGAATAAATGACACATTTGATTCTTTACGTCCCATCAACAATCTTTCAGTTAAACAGGGACGGGTCTTCCTGGGTTTAACCGGTACTAAGCTAGGATAAATGTGTCTTGCTCAAGGACCACAACGCAGTGACGCCAGTGAGGCTCGAACCCGTGGCCCCTCGGTCTCGAGTCAAGCACTCTACCACTGAGCCACTGCGCTCCCTAAATGTTTCGTGGGTACTCAAACGAACCGTCTCAACGAAACGCTTGTTTTTTATGTATTCAAACGCATACTTTTTTGTAAGACTCTGACCGAGTGGTGAAAGATTAGAGGAGAATAATATCCTTTGATTCAATTTTATTTGCAACCTAACTCCTTATCTCCTTATCTCAAACTACTGAAAGCTCGCTGTGAAATAAATGTCTGAAACCCGCGCGCACTTCGAGTTGAAGAGAGTGAATATATAAATGGGTCCCTAATTGTAGATAACCAGGTATGTAAAGGCATGGGTTTTGAAATTTGAGACCACATATGCACCCAAAACTGAATGTCGGGTAACTCATATCCCTCCTTGGTAAAATTGTTATTGCATTTGTAAACGTATGAACGCCGGATGTTAATAGAAACTTTTAAAAAATGTTTCTACAGTACCTGTTTGCATAGCTTCGCGTTGTAAGTCATTTGGGAACATTTACAGATCTTAATTATTAAGTTATTTGAAGAATTTTCGGGTAGAATTTCTATGGATGTCTAATTTCATCTAAATGTATCAAAGAAACAGCAATATGTATTCATTTTTCTATTTTTGGGCCACTGAATGTACGCACCAAATTTCCAATCCATTGTAGTCTACACTTATGTAGCTATTAAGAACTTAAGAACGGAGTCGCTACTTTTCTTATTCTCGAAAAAAGATAAATTTATATTTTCATATACATTTTATAAGTAGGCCTATTCCGTATCTTTTTTTACGTTCATGTAAAACTTGATTTCGAACTATTATAAAAAAATCGGCGCAGATTAAGCAGACTCCAGAGAGCGCACAGACTCGCGAGAGTCTTCGCTGCTCGCACATACCAAGGTCTTTCTAGTAAAACTACCACACACACACTCACATTATGGATGTAGATGAAGACTCAGCCTCAAGCCCCGCTGGATAAGTTTGTGTGGGCGTTTTAGAGGCGTTTACATATATGTGATAAGTAGACGTCTAGCTGGACTTCTTAGCAACTTCAAAGGAAGCGACTGGTCACGCGTGCCGACGAAGACACGTGTGTAAGATTTTATTGTTTTCAAAGGGCCCCGGGCACTCATTGAAGAACCGGATGCAATTTGGGCCAGCACAAAATAAAATGTATCTGACAGTGTACATATGTAACCATAAATGACCAT
The DNA here is from genome assembly GCA_964019695.1 of Loripinus fragilis. Lineage (NCBI taxonomy): Eukaryota > Metazoa > Mollusca > Bivalvia > Lucinida > Lucinidae > Loripinus > Loripinus fragilis. The sequence continues at coordinate 86,024,756 of OZ026514.1, forward strand.
AGTGACATGCAGTCTTGTCAGACTCTTCAATTAATAATTGCCGTTTTTTTTTCATTTCTTTAAATAAAATTTTAACTGATATATAGAAGTGAGATCAACAGTCAGTATATGTTACTTTATACCGGAAGTAGTCCAATTGCTGGACTGGCCAGCCGATGTCACGTGATATAGGTAAAATCCGATAATGGGAAACTCCTCTATTGCCCAAAATTACTGACGAATTAAGTATTGAAGCAAACAGCTTGGACCCAGAACAGACTGCTCCTATAGGAGCAGTCTGATCTGGGTCCACACTGTTTGCCATAGAGGCTTCTTAAACATTTCAGCAGATGAGAAAAACAGACGACTTTTGTTGTGATTGGCGCTTTAAAAGTTAATGCTTAAAAGGCGACATACAATAACTGTTATTTTCATAATAATAGTGAAATAGCTTTAAATCTAATGTATATATACTCTCCATATTTCAAAAGTATTTATAATTGATAGGACTTAAAAGATTTCCATTTCTAGAGTCAAAAGTACATACATTCCTAAAGGCTAAGCTAACTCTTTAGTGCTAATATAACACACTTGAAAAGAGCCAATAATTTGGCATTACGTCTCTTAATTTGAACATTACGCTTTGGAACCTAAATGAACATGTAGACTTTTTCTCATTGGCTATGTGCTTCATTTGATTACGTCAAGTCTTGCTGAAGGCAGCTGGTAATGTGTTCTAATACTAAAGTATTAGAACCATAATTAGATTTTAACTGTGCCAAGGGATAATGGTTTATACTAAAAAAGAAAACATGTTGCTTCATTGCAGAGACGCGCAATCATGAATAAAATAAAAATAAGTATAAAAATAACAAATAAAAACACACATCAATAACAGAAAAAAAACTCGTCCCAAATGGAAAAAATCAGACAATATAGACCAAGTCAGACAGCTGCAAGATACCTAATCAGTCATAAAATAAATTGAAACAAGGACAACAACAACAAACACAAAAAAACACACAACAACAAACTAACAAAAACAAGCAACAACAATAAACTTGTCCTTCAGACTTATAGGGAACCTACCAAATTAAAATAGAGTTTGCATTCCTCTTTAATTGCACGCCGGTGGAAAGGAATTCAGTCTCTATGACGGTTCTGACTTAAAAACTCATCTATTGATGAGATGGTAGGGGCCTGATGCTTTGGCTGTTGTCAGGCCCATCGGGTTACCTGTTGGATTTCTTTTGCTCCGGTATTCAATTTTATGTACTGTTGAGTCGATAACTTTGCTTTGTCTCCTTTTTATGTCTTGATTTCTATGTTTTTGGAGATGATGCGTTGATAAGCTAGGGGTCTTTCATGCAAACCAAACATCTATGTGTCTTGATCCACATCTGAACTAACGTGAAACGGGTTTAAGCCTTCCAGTAAAATATTTTTACTGACAGTTCCAAGGCGGTATTTCTTTTGTGGATCATTTGTATTTTTTTGTCTAGTGTTTCTCATGATTTCGCGTCTGTTCATTGCTGCTTGTGGTTACCTACCGGGAAAGGGCTGACCTCTTGGCTCTTGTTGGTGATGTTTATTGTATTTTTGTTACTTTCCCATGTGGTATCCTGGGTCAGGTGTGGTATTTGATTGTATCGTTTCCTGATCTTTGCCGTCTTTTTTACTTTACTTTATTGAGTCTGTTAATGAGAAAAAACGAAACGTGTAGCAATTTCTCGAATCCCACGACTTGTACAAGTCTCCATACATTGTTTATTATAATTCATAAAATATATTTTTAATCCCGTTCTATATGGCTGAGGAATATCAGGACTAGTGTGCTAGTGCCAGATTGAAAATTATTTTGTAATGTATTATATGGGCCTCGTCGTCACAAGACCTGTCTTCAGGGCTTCCGACAAAATGAGACTCAAACCTGTCGCCTCAGCTACAGCGACTAGCTAGAAAATTGAAATTTAGCTTGTAGCAAGTTTAGACACTAAACTTCCAAAAAGCGAATAGCAAAGGCGCTGATCAGTCTGCGCGGAAGCGCAGGCTGGTCTGCACATTTGTTGTTCGCAACCCCCCCCCCCCCCGAAGATAGGTTTTCTCGCATCGAGGCCCAATTATGAAGTTAAATAAAACTAGCATTTCAGACAGAATATCAGCACCTTAGTACCAGCTTCAATGGTAATCAGCTTTCCAACAGAACTATTTTTTTCCTAAAGGACCATGCTAGAGACAGACAGATATATCCCGTTTTGTAAACAGAGTGGCTCCAGATCAGCAGGCTTCTAAGAAGCCATCTCATCAGAAATGACACTGGTTTTACTCCGTATGTAATATTAACACATGCTGACAACTGGTATCCTGCATGTTTATCCAAAACAAAATAAGGAGGAGTGAAGTACAAAATATTCAGCATGTTAAGGGTTCATTTCATTTATTACTGTCCTGCCAGTCAAGAGTGACAGTGACGCCATGTTTTGTTTACAAAAATATCAGGGACTGAGAATCGATAGATCATTTGTGTATTAATCCTATCCACAGGATAGGATTAATACACGAGTGATCTATCGATCCGCACTAGCTCAAGTGGAGTGTACAAGTTAACGTTTTACTTAACAATTGTAAACGAAACACGACGTCACTGTCACTCTTGGCTGGCATGACAGTACATTACACAATGTTTCTTTTCAAGATTTTAACCATAGATGTCCTGATATTTTAAATATATTGTAGAATTCTAACTGATGTACTTAAGAAACCAATATCTACATATAACACTCTTACACTATTTGCATCTGCATTACAGCTCCACATCGATTTGCCAACATAAAAACTCAGTCTGCAAGCATCTTCGGGCTTAATTACTGTAACAACACAGACGCCAACATCTCCGCTTAAGCCATTAAAGCTATTGCATTTCTAACACAAGGACAGTTATTGCCGTTTCCATCATGACTTGCGTGCTTAAGGGTTGTTAACTTGTCTTTAATTGCTCTTATGGAATATAAGACGTTCTTGTAAAATTAAGCGGTTCTCGTTTGGTTTTAGTGGCGAATATTAACTAGCAATAATATAGCACGAGCGCTAACCACACAGGAGAAACCATTAACCGATATACGCAAGGTGTAGAACCTTCCACCAATATTATACTGAACCAAGTTCTAATCGGCCACCTTACATTTTACGCTAGTTTAGAAAGTGAAACATAGGGTATACAAAATTCATACTTTTTTTAAATGAAGCAATACTTTGCCGTGACTCTGCAATTTATTTGATTTAAAAATGACGTGACGAAGTTAGAGAAAAGATACCTTCAGTTCAAAAAGTCACACTTTTTCTACGATATAAACCATAACACAGAGCCCTTATCAATTTACGTTTTTGTTTGCTTGGTTATGTTACTGGCTTCCGCGATACAAGAAGAATAAACCTCAAAAGTTTTGTTTTCACTGGACTCGTCGTTTTTGCTTCTCAATAACATAAGACAAACACTTTTAGCAGGGTTTTAGCCTTGCAATTTACATAGAGAGTTTGCACTGCTCTGTTAGCTTTATTATCAGCGACACAGCATTGAAATTTTCAGCAAGTATTTAATTATTGCCAGATAGGCCTTGAGCTGGCTATAGACCCCCCTCCCCCCCCCCCCCAGGGGGAATTTTGTACACTATGCTTTTCTGAAACTACATTATATAAGACACAAAATAAAAGATGTTAGCCCTCTGAGAGTGGCAGCGTTAACGTGTAACATCACGTTATATACGTTACCCCCCAAAATAGCATTAAATGTCCCTGATAATGTCTCAACCATGACATGTTCGTACATATTTGCATGCTGACACAGGTTTATGATCTTCTTATAACACAGTTACAAATTTTTCATATTAATTTTATAAATATCTTGAGCTATTACCGTTATATACGTTACTTAATGTTTCCTGCGTTATTTCCGAGTATCAGTATGGTATTTATTGAATATACTTGTGTTACATCTGTCACAGAATATATTTAATCTATAAGACTGCTACTTAAATGATTTAAGTTCTTTATTATGGTCGCTTTCACTATTTTTCAGGCCCATGTTATGTATGTTACCTTCAAAATAGCATTAAACATTCTAGTAAATGTCTCTCACAAGCCCTGTTTATGCTTATTTGCATGCTGGCACAGGTTTATGTACTTCTTCTAACAAGGTTTACCTATTTTAAGTATTCATTTAATAAATGCCCCGAGCTTTAACTGTTATGTGTGTTACCAAATGATACATAAGCTATTCTGAGTATCTGTATAGCAGTTGTTGCATAAAGTCTGTCAGAGAATCTAAGAAATGGACAGCTCAGTTCTGGGCAGGGTATATGGATATAATCCAGATGGTGTTCACACTGATTAGGGCTACAAAGAAAACAACTTTGAATTGCATGTCAGCTCTATCTGTATGCATTGTTCCTAATGTTAATTGCAAACGATCACAACAGATACGCAATATATGTACCTGTGTAACTGATTACACATATAAATTTATCTGATATACATCACAGATGCAAAGAACTTCTCAAACAAAATGGGTTTATTGTGACACGACCATTGGTTCTTTGCTTGAGAAATGAATTTGAGATAGCTATGAGGCAAACAATAAAGAGGTATTATAGGCTTCAGCAACTAGAACTAAGCTTCGTACTACAGATGGAATGGTGTATTACTCATCTAATCAGAGCTCAATATATTGAAACAACAATTCAATGCACTGAGATGAAATACGAATACTAGAGGCAGTTTCAGGCTTCACCAATCCTTTTAGTTCTAGTTTTGAAGACAAGAACTGTGCTTTTTTGTCTTTCGGTGTTCCTGCTAAGCCTGGCATAGCTAATATCTTATTGAGGCTGATAACATTGGCAGGAAGGCTGTTGCAGACTGCATTGAACCACTTTTAGTTAAAAAAATCTGTCTTTCACAACCCCATAAAATGCTACAAGCTAATAAAGTTTTGAGGTTTGCGAGGTCAAGCAAGAAGATATTGTCCAATTTACAAAACATAAACAGCCAGCAGCTAAGGGCTTAAAGGAGCGTCTTTGGTCAGCATGACGTCTTTCTATTGGACATATTGTTGACCTTGAGTTGACACTTCGGTTCCTTCTGGGACCTGTACCATGGTCACTGTCAACTCCTGATAGAGTTTCCAACAAAACTGCCAAGTCCAAACTTCTGCATGGCTTGCAATCACACATTGAACCAACATTAGATTGGCCATGTAGTGCTGCACATAACTTTGATGTTAATGCCATAACTACAGAGCATAATAGCTTTTCCTGTCACCTTCAAGGATCTGATGGCACCAATATTCAACCAGGCACTAAAGGCAGGGTATGTTGGTTTTGTCACTTATAAATAGCAGCAGTCTATAAAGTCTCAGAAACGTCTTAGAAACATTCAAGTGGGGGGAGGGGTTCTCTATCAGTATAAATGGCAGCAGTCTATAAAGTCTTAAATTTCTAGTGGGGGGGTGTTCTCTATCAGTATAAATGGGAAGGAAACAAATGTTACACGTTAACGCTGCCACTCTCAGAGGGCTAACATCTCCATGTACACATATACTGATAGAGAACTATCATTACCTGGGTGTTTTGTTCAAAACTGGTGTATGAAACAAAAGGTGCACCTACTGAATGTCAACAACATTGGCAAGGGTATGGGGGAAGAGATCTACAGTAATACACTGTTTAACAGATTGTGACACTACCAATGTGCCGATGTGTTAGTACCACAGAAAGGTTGTTCCTACCAAACTGATAGAGAACCCCTCCCCCACTAGTTCATCAACATTCTAAGCAGGGTAGGAAAACAAATAAAGAACTGCTCTAGGCACTCATCGGTGATATGAAGCCCTAACATGTGCTATTTATGTAATTGTGAATAAGCTGCAGTACGACATGTTTCTGAAAAGAGTACCAAAGCCATACACATATACTTACTATTTCAAATGGCATGAAAATGAGATTACCTCCACCCTGCTTTTCTGTCCTTAAGATGTTCATACAGAGATTGAACTATCAAGTCTTTCCCATTAAAACAAGTGAGCCTATTCAGATATGGACAAAATGTGTGTAAAATAAATGGGAAGGAAATCAAGTATCTCGGGGTGAAAGAAAACTTGATTGTACCCTAACAAAAGAGACACATAATTATATTTTACATTTTGTGTGATATGGGGTTACCATGTTCAAAACTCAACAACTCGAACCATATAAAAGATAGAAAAATAATATTTGCAGTTTCCAAAAGGTACATAAACATACTTTAATACAAAATGAGTTAGTAAGCACGTTCACATTTAAAAAAAATATCAAACTATATAAGTTTCATAAATCATTTCTATAGGAATAATGAAAAAAAGTAACATACGTAACACTTTGGGGTGAATATTTGTTTTCAAAAGTCCATATCTGTGATGCAAAAATAGCTTATGTGGATGATATAGCCAATTTGTAAATCTTACCTTATGGTTTGCACTTTTCAGATGTCATGTCATTTACTAAAACTATCAAAAATGTTGATGGGTAATATATATAATTGGCTGTTACAAGGTAATGGTGCCATTACCATAATGCTAGCATATTGCAAAATCCTTGCAAGATGAATCTGACAGAGGATTAATATGCTGTTTAGAAAAATTCTTTAAACACTTGGATAATATACAAAGATTTGCTCTATAACTTCTACCTGATGGGGTATCTTTGATCTTTTAAGTTGTTACTCGCATATTGCACTGTATGTTACAAACTTTCCATGAGTATTATGTTAACTATATTTGATGTCTCTATAAAAGAAAAGAGGGTTTATGGTAGTTTATGTTTTGAGTTACTTCCCCAGCAAATGAGCCAGAGTAAAAAGAAGTACATGGACCTGTGCCAGCATGCCAATACGTACAAGCAGGTCGTGTTGGAGACCATATCTTAAACGTTTAATGGTATTCAGAGAGTAACGTATGTAACCTGGGCTGTAAAATAGTGTAAGACTCCATAATAAGGAACTTAAATTCATTTGAATAGCAGCCTTATAGATTTACTACATTCACTGATGGATGTAATACATGTATAGTCAATAACTGCCATACTGATACTTGGAAATAACATATGAAACACTAAGTAACATGTACAACGGCAAAAACTCAAGAAATTTATAAAATAAATGCTAAAATTATGTAACTGTGTTATAAGAAGTTCTTAAACCTGTGCCAGACTTCAAAAAAAGTCTGAATATGTCATGTTGGAGGCATTTTCAGGAAAATTTAATGTTATTTTGTGGGTAACGTACGTAACATGATGTTACCCGCTAACGCTGCCACTCTCAGAGGGCTAACATATTTCATTTTGTGGCCTTTATAATGTAGTATCTAGAAATCATAATGTACGAAATTCCCCCTAGGGGAGGTGGGGTCTATAGCCAGGGCGAGGCCTAGAGAATTACATTTTACATTTTTGTGTGATATGGGGGTACCATGTTCAACATCTAATAACTCAAAAAGTATATAAGATAGAAAAGTAATGTTTGCAGTTTTGAAAAGGTTATTAAAAATTCTTTAATATGATACCAAATTAATGAACATAAACTGGTTTCAAAAAAATTTAAGACAAACTACATTAGATGCATTTATCATTTAAAAGGGGGTTCAATTAAAAAATGTAACATTCACTACATCCGGGGTGACTATATTTGGTTTCAAATGTCAAAATCTGTGGCCTAGTAATAGCTTACTTAGAAAATATAACCAATTTGGTAATCTTACCTCATCTTTTGCACTTTTCTGAAGTCTTAAAAAGAATTTTAATTATCAAATATTTTGTAGGGTAACGTATGTAACAGGCTGTTACAGCTTAACGCTGCCATTGTCAGAGGGCTAACATGTTGCAAAATCCTTGCAAGACATTGGGCTTTAAGAAAAATATGGTCTACAAAATTCCCCCTGGGGGGGAGGTAAACCATATCCAGCCAGTGGCCTAAGACGTCAACGTTCTTCTTTGAGAATTGAAAAAAAAATATAATGCTATCAAATAAATTTTATAACTCTCACATTGAAACCGGAAGTGTACAGTAACATAAAACTTAAATCGCAAATAATGGACTAATTAAGTTCCACTGTGTTTGGCCTACAGTGTTCAAATGAAATTAAGTTATTTAATAACTTTACCAGGAGCTACTGGTAAATTTAAAAAATCTCGATTTTTTTGGAAAAATGCAACCTTTTAATAAATGCGTAAAAAATCTACCATAAGCAAAGTTTCAATTGTTTAGTGTTTTTTAAGTCGGACAGATCAGTTTCGCAACCACATAAATGTCAATTTTATAAAAATTACTTTCAAAACCATTTTGTTCTTTAAAAAATCGATTTTTGCATTTTTAACCCCAAAAACTTTAGAGTAAAAGAAAACGGTGACAAAAACACCGCTAAACGTTTGCCCATTAAAAAACACATATATAGGCAAAAATATTTTCAATTTTACTAGCGTTTGGTCAGAAATAATGAGTTTGAAAAGTGACCGATTAGAAATTGGTTTAAGGTTGATATATTGAATTAGAGTCGTGTTGAAGTCTTGAAGCATGTCTTTTAACATTATTCGCGAAAATAAAACCTTCGCGAAAATGTCTGAATTTACAGTATTCGGTCTAAAATATCAGACCTCGAGGTTAGAACACCTTTTTTATGCTCAACTCAACTGAGCACGAAATTTCAGCTGCTCATGAAAAACTAAAATACCAACAAATAAAGAAGTTTCTTGCTTTAAGTCTCTCCGGTGATGTATCTATCATGCTAATAAATGTTAAAATGCCAACAGTTGTTGGCATTTTAACATTTATGAGCAGGATAAATTTCGTGCTCAGCTGAGTTTTGTTAGCTTGGGGTCAGTTTCTATTTTCTTCATATACTATAGTACAACATCATGTTCAACCCTCTTAGAATCACAACACGTCTATTGGTCTTTCTTTTCCCTCGTACACAGTATCATCACTGACCAATGATACTCCTTGCTTAATTTTTAGACGAAGTCTTATGAGCCAGTGCATGAGATTTCCAACAATGTGGCATTTTGACATGTGTAGACTCAGACCAGCCTCTGCAGCCTCCTTTTAAGCTTAGAAACTCCAAATGGTGTTCAGTCAGTAGCGCAGGCTGATCTGAGGCTTTGCTGGTCGCTCATACCACATTGTTGGAAATCTCATGCACTGGCTCTTATAATTTCTTTATTGGTGAAAAGCTGACGTCAGGTGTGGTACTTAATTGTATCGATTCCTGATCTTTGCACCCTTACTTACGTTGATCTCTGTATGGAAGAAAGTACATGTCATGGAATGATTATTCATCTATCGCAGAGGGCGCACTATGATCAATTCTAATTGAGACCAGTTTCAACCATAAAGGCCAATTCTCTTCGACCTAAATCAGGAATAGAGATGTTTGTGGATTCGAGAGAAATAAAGCCCTAGAGTTGATGTTACATAAGAAAGCCAACAGCATAGAAATCTTCTCGGACCCCACTTTTTCGACGGCAATTTTACGACAAACTGTCCCAAGTCTGATGCTTCTGCTGGACAGTGTGCATGAGCAAGCTACTCAAATCTTGCGTAATCATGCAGAAATCCCCATGATCATGTGCAACATTTACAACCCAATACCTGCCTCCGTTTTAGATATTTCAATAACCAGCTTCGAGGTTGCGTATATGAAAATGAAAGAAGAATTCTGATGCATTTTTCCAGACTGAGCCACACATTCGTACTTTGGCCGGATAGCCACATTTAGTATTTTGAGTTGCAAAAATGCTTTTTATTGATGATCCAACATTGCCAGACACACTGAAACAACACTCTTTACAGTATTAAATTGAACAAAGTGTATTTAGAGCCCAAAATTGAAGGGTACTCTCTTATATTTTCAAATTTGCCATGTGCAGTTGTTTGCTACATTGGCAAGGAACTATTCTATTGAACATATTGACATCTTCATCCTTTACACAAACCTATACAAGTATAGGGAAATAAACTTCAGGCTCATTGCATCATTATGAATCAAACTCTGGTTTGTCGGGACATCTATACCAACCATATCTAGACTTACAAGGAATTATTCACTTTCTTTTCCTTTGTTATCACAATGGCGTACTTTCTTTACAAATGGTCACGACCTGAAGACAGGAGCTCTCTCAATTAATGATAAATGCCATGGGGAGTAGACACGGGTATATCCTTTGTATACAAACTATTAACCCTTAAAGCGCCACCTATAATTTGCAGCAGAAGACAATTTCAAATTTTGCTGCCTTTTCAAAATATCAAATAAGGCATGATATTTCATGAGAATCGTCTGCTGGCAGACGATTCTCATGAAATATTATACCTTATTTTTGTTGAAAACTAGGAAAGATGTTGCAAAATTTGTCGTCTGCTGCAGTCGTGATTGACGCTTTTAAGGGTTAAATGCATTTCATAAGTCATCTGATCCGGATCTACTTTTTTGAAATCATGAAATAAACTATCTGAAAAAGTAATAAGTCAGCATGCTTGCCGAGCAAACATGAATGAATTCGGATGGCCGAGTGCCGTACTCATGACCATGGGGTTGCTAATTCAAACCCAACTCGATGTTTTGTCCTTGAGCAAGACGTTTCATCCCCATTGCCTAGTACTGTTTCAATCCAGGAACCATATCGAAATTACTGACAGATGTTGACTGGGCGTAATGCATCAACTCAAACATATTTGTGTTCCTGTTTCTCTTCCGGTTGGTGCTATAGATTCATCTGTGATCTATAATTGTGACATTTCCTTTGTCATGCACATTTTCGTTTGTATATCAGTTTATCCCGCAATACAAGTATGTAGCCATTTATGCCTAGCTTCTATACAGCATTAGGGTGGCGCCACGTAGGGACTGCACTGTTTACCATTGAAATAACCGTTAATTCTGATAATTCTAATCAGAAATCTCTGTGGCTCAAACAATAATAACTCCAAAATAATGACAATAAGCGAATAGACGGTTTCATTTGGCATGAATAGGGCTAAGTACATAGCAATAACGTAAGTGAAATCGTCATTAAAGTAATGGAGCAACATCACGCTCGCTGTCTTACACTGCAGTTAACAGAAATAATCGATGGAGACAAAATGCTCAAAAGCACAACCCATTTTAGTTAAAGATCATATATTGGTGTTTAAATACCGCTTGATAGTTAATGTTCAGTTGTTTAGCTAGTAGCGTGACAGAACTAAATCTCTCTGTACAAACAATACGTCACAGGTCAGCCTGCTCATTTATGAGCAGGCTGACCTGTGGCTTATTGTTTACGGTTCATTGATACCTAGGATCGATTATTTCAGATCAACAACTAGAGTTTTACATTTTAGAAATTCATCATTTAAACATGTTTAAGGGTTTAGTGATGTAACTGGTTAGGAAGCTGTATGGGAAATTTTATTGGAGGATTCTATTTATTGTCAACTTGCCCGTTTCTGAAACAAAGTGGATGTGATAAAGCCTTTAAGGTATGTTTGTTCATGTGTATGTATCATTAACAAATTGCTGAACATTTTCCAGTAAACCAGCGTAGAATCAGATTAGTTGAAGTACATATGTAATGTGTAAGGTTGGAGATCTAGTCAGTACAATATGTTTGATCATCTAAGTGGATTTGGCTCCCGTCTGTAAAAAAGAATCTGATAAATCAGATACTTCCAAAATATAGAAAACTCCTACAAAATGCAAGTTAGCTTGACCAGGAAATGCCACAATCAAAGAAAACTGACCCCGCCACAGACTAACTCACTGCACCACGAGGATGAGACACCGAACATTGACAGTCACAAAGCAATTTAGGTAAAGTAGTCAGCTCCCTCTACCTTCAATAATTCTAAAGGACCCATTCTATACAACATCACGACAGCCTTTGCAAAACCAAATAAGTCTGGCATTGTGGTTATAAAACTTTTGTTTCATGCTCAACTCACTTGAGTACGGCATTTAAATTCCTCAAGAAACATTGTTTTATTACAGGAGAAATTATGCGAATGCTATATTCAATATTGACCATAAAACATTTAGTCAAATGGATATTTATTGTTTCTGAAGCAAAGGTTTACATTAGAAAATTATTTCAGAGATGTGAACATAAGTTACATGTATCTCTAAAACCAGGTTAAGTAATCATAGATAAACTTCTAACGTTTGTTTTGTAAGGCTAATAATTCTAACGAGGTAGAATTGCAAATGAGCAAATGTGTTATATTGATGCTCTAAATGTAGAGGTAAACCTAAGAAAGGATATCATGATCATGTAATGAAAACTGTCCAAGGGTTAATTCATCAAATGATCTACCCTTAAAGGGTACCCAGCCGTTCAACAATGATTTTTCATTTAGCATATAAAGCGCATTCAACATAGTTGAATGTACGACATCTTTGTCATGATACAATACTTTCTCCTCATTTTGATTTCTAAGATATCATTATTTTGTTATTATGTTGAACATACTCATGAAAATATTTTTAGATGTCATTTCGAGTCTCTTATTTAAAATAAAACTAAATACTTCACCCAAAATAATGTTAACCATAATTAGATTGATACATACGCAAATCAGATTTAATAATTGAACAACCAGGATTTTGGATAAATACCACTTCTAATTATAGCGTTAAATAATCTAAAATAAAGGTCATAAACAGTGTTTCATCTTCCGTGATTCGTAAATTAAGATCAGAAAAGGTATTTCAAAACAGCATTTCATTAAATTGCCTCTTTAGCTGTCCGCAGCTATTCTGTTTATCATTTTATAAAAATTTGCTAATATATTTCATCCAATCTTTAGGCGAAAGCGAATCTGTTCTGGTCTTCAAATTCATTCCTTAACTAAAATCCATTAAAGTCAATTTTAGATTACAATCGGACAGGACATTGAATTTTCTGTTTAAAAATATTTACCTCGTCTTGAATGAATGCTAAAATTCCTTTTTCGTTTTTGTAAACTAGTATACATATTGTGTTCGTTAGTCGCATAGGGTCTACATAACTGTCTACCAAGATGTCTTAAAGAGAAACGACCTCTATTGAAACTTTTCTTTAAGCCAATCTGTGCGTCTCTTTTGTTGCTTAGATCTGCTTCAGTAAAATTTTCTAGCATTTTACCATATTTTCAAAGCAAATACATGTGGTGTGATTTCCTTCTTTTCCCATCTACTTCCATGCTTTTCATTTTGGTCCCATGTTATTGTGACACATTAAGTGCCGGTTCAGATAAAATTCATGCAAAATCAAAATTTCTTTCCACATGGTGGTCAACAGATTTTAGTAAAAATTACACAGTAGGAAGGTTAATGGGCCTGCTATTCAGTCCTAATTTATTTTTTCTGAAATCATTTGCGTTACTTAGAAAATCGGGTTTATATTTTTTGACCATTATTTTGACATTTAGCTTAAAGTCTACGGGAAAATGATGGCGATAATCAGCGACATTTTTCGTAACTTGTGTAGACGAGGACGGCAATGTAACATGCACGGGCATGAAGCTGAATTATTGAACTACGTTGTCAAGAAAGAAAATGCTTTGCAAAATGGGTATGTGTCCAATTATTCAGCGTTTTCTGCCCCTGGGTATCGGGGTGATTTTGGTACACGGCTTCGCCGTTTCTTTACTAACACTGGATAGGAACCAGTCTGTTTGTTTTGTAGCTATGTTGTTGTTGTTGTTGTAGATATAAATTCTCCCAATGTTGGGACACCTCGTCTCCGAGTGGAACAAATTATTAATTTAACTATTAGAACTAAAGTGTTAATGTAAAACGCTCCCAGCACCAGAATTGTACAATATATCCAATGTCTATTCACAAAACTATAACCCATACACTGTACAACACAGCCACCAAGGTCCTAACACCAAAACGTATTCACAAATTATATACAGGTCTTTATGGTAGATTAGTTAAGCTTTAGAGCTCAACTTCTTTGCCACAAGTGAACAGGCAAATCTGTGAAAGTCCCAATCTTTCCTCTGGCACTGGACGCTGCAGTAGCGGGTTAAATGACAGCGCGAGCAACGTTTAAGTTCCTCTCCTTCCTTGGGTGGATGCTTACAGTTAGAACAAACACAGTCTACCTCGTTGTCCTCACTATTGTCACTATCAATGTTTGTCTTGGCCAGAAAATCAAAAAGGACTGCCCGTTCATGTAACAAGTCAGGCTCAACAGGCTCAACAGCTAGGGCTGGTGTTGGATTATCCGAAGACTCCAGGTCACTGTCACTACCACAAACAAGACTGGTATTTTCCAGTTTCTTTACACACACAGGATCCTGCTGGTCTTCTGGCGAAGGTGAATCTGGTTTTCCAGCTAACTTCTTCTCCAGGAAACGTGCGTGTCTCCTCCTAGAACGAGCCAACGCAGAGGGAGAGTTTCTCTTCTTCCGACGACGTCTCACTGGTTTCACTCGGCGACCTCGCTGTCGTCCTTGGCTTTGTTTGGAGTTTTGGCGGGAAGTTTGCAGCTGACGGTTAACGACAATGAATCCTGATTCCGCGTGAGTTTCCACGAGTATCGGTTATCCTCATCATTCTCCAGTCTGTTCAGAACGTCAATGATTGACTTTGGGATAATATTGGGTAGAGCATCCATCATTATTTTCCAAAAATCACGGTGGCAAGAATTCTCCGTCCACTCGATCCGCCATTCTTCTTCTTTGTTTCTTAGAGTTCGTCCGTTGATTTGTCGGACCACCCGGATAAACCGGTAAAAGGGGGACAATGGATAAATGTTCTAAACACTAAATGTCACCAACACCAGTGTACAATATTACACAGTGAATAATTAATTGAATAAGTCTTCCAACACCACAAGAAGTTCTATGTACAAGAATGAGCTTTTTCAGTTAGTTTCAAAGTCTCAAACACCTTCACCTGTAGTTCTATGTACAATTTGAGCTATTACAGTTAATTTTGCAGATTTTGGGATTGGATTGATTTGCACAGCTGCTTATGCGAGGGCCAATCTGATCTCTGGCAGTCTTTGCTACAGTAGCTGGAGCTTTTACAGCCTCCATTACTGTCCGCCCAAGATTTGGCTGTCCGCCCATATGAGAAACGTAATCACGTGATGCGCCATGTGACACAAAACAGCAAAGGCGGATTTCGCGGCTAACGGATTGTTGAATGTTGCTGTATTTTTCTAGCAGTTGCAGCATTTAATCACAGTTTCCAAATGAATCAGAGCATTTAAGAATCGGACAGCTTACTTGGGACACAACATGATGTATGCATCGTAAAACGATTGCTAGTTCTTAGGGCAACATTTTGGCGAAAAGAACGAGAAACAAGTTGAGCTTTTGAAAAGCTTTCAGCAAATATTGGCAGATACGAAAATACGGAAAGACAGTACATTGAGGCGATTGTCATTCCCTGCATCTAGTGCCTTTCACAGATATGCAACGATGACAATGGCAAAGACATAGGTACGTAAGTATCTGTTTGAGTTTGAAATAAAATTTTGTTTAGCCTAAACTTTCGGAAAGTCTAAAATTTTATAAACTCAGCTTTGTGAAGTCTTTATTCCGTTTATTATCAAGTTGATTTTCATGCATTGATGGACAACAACTTCTCACTAGGAAGGAAGCATTATAATGCACTAGTCATTTGTAATCACTGCCCCCAACCCCAGGGGACGGCTGGGTATTTGGCTTTTTGTCTGCAGTTCCCTGCTCTAAACTTTAACTAACACTGTGGGGACAGCCAGCTGATTAAACAATGGTAGCACCCCCCCTAGTTTGTTATTAGATTACACTGCCATATCAAATCCCTGACATTTCCCACACAATATAGACAGAGACCCCAGGGAGGGGGGGGGGTACTCTGATTTTTTCCTCATACGTAGGCTCGGTCTCAGCATCTACCAGTCACCCAAAAAAATATATCAGGAATATCAAGCACCCCAAAAAAATATTTGAAATTTTAGCAACCCCCAAAAAATATCCCAATTCTGTACCTTTGACGTTTAAAAAAGACCCTAAAATGCATAGAAATGAGCCTAAAACTAGCCCAATTTTGTGATGACCCCAAAAAATATCCACAAAATCTTCATACCCCCCCCCCCAAAAAAAATATTTATTTTTCGGAAAACCCCAAAAAATAATGAAATTCAGAATTTTGAACCCTCCAAAAAATAGCCCGAGCCTACGCATGCATGAAAATATCAGAGTACTCCCCCCCCCCCCCCCCCCCCCCGGGATAGAGACAATGCATAAGTTAAAAACAGCACATTCATTTTCCCGGCTATCCCCCGCTCTGTTCAGGGCTATACACAGTTGGAACTATAATCACAATATCTGTCATCTGCTCAGGATGAGCCCTGGACGAAAATAAAAGGCAGTGAGTATCCGACCGCCATTGGCCCAGTGCTGAAGTAAAGCGGGTATTATTATTTTTTCTTAAATTTTTAAACAAAATCTATCCATATAGCAGTGCAAGAAAGGTTTCTTTAGGATAAGGGAAATCTATCCAAATTTGCCTGTTCTCTGTCTTACCCAACACTTTTTACAGGCCCTCAAATGAAAAATCTGAAAATGCTCTGGCTAGGGGAACCTATGCCAATTTTTTTTAAAAATCAAGAGACAGCCAACCCCTCCCCTGAAATAAGTAGGGAGGGGATAAACTAATGCCTTGTAGCGGTTTTTAATATGTAATTCAACTGTCATCTATTTTCATCCAGGGCCCAAACATTCGGCACCTATATCATAAACTGCTAATGGAGTAAACTGGTCAGGGTTCACAATGTTTGCAAACTTGAGGCTAGAGCTGCAACGATTCACTGAAATCGTATCGTATCGCGATACATTTTCTGACGATACGCATATCGTATCGTGAGATCAGTTCACGATACGCTAACGATACAGCACTTAGTGTTACATATTAGAAATGAATTTTAAAAATAATATGTTTTTGTACAAAAGGAATGTTACCATTTCCCCATTTAATTGGTCTGCTTTAATCAGTAAACCCTTTTCCATGCTAAACTCTTGATATATCCTGTTTTGAAACAGTGTAGAACAAGATCAGCTGGCTTTTAAGAATCCAGCTGATCTGAATATACATGGTTTTCGTACATGCTAATAACTGAAATATTTTAAATGAGTTGATAAAAACTGGGGAAGAGTGTAGTACATAAAAACATCCAGTATGACAAAGGTTAATATTTGAGTATTTATTTCTACTAATTTCATAGATCTATGTTATTTCTAAGGTTCTAACGTTGTCAAAAATGTATCGCGATACGTATCGTATCGTGAGGCAAATATCATGATACGTATCGTATCGTGAGGTAACTGTATCGTTGCAGCCTTACTTGAGGCATTGGATGCTTTTCAAATCACTAAAACATTTATTTTTTAAATGAAACATTGCTTAAGGAACGGTGTATAAAATACAAAACTGTAATGACCCATTTCCTTTGGGGCAGTCTGATCTGGGGTGACAATGTTTACTTGTACTGGACTGATGCAAACAATGGATCAACCCTACAGGCCCTGTACTGGTAATATTGCCAAGGAACAGGCACACTTTTTATTATAGATATGCCTAAGCTTCAGTTTAAGCTCCATGATGCGTTTCCATCTTCAAAATTTTATTAAGTCTGAACATTTGCAAATAATTAACGTTTATGCATATTTCACTATATCAAAGAAATTTCTATATTACTTATTGTTTTCATTCAAATATTGACACTTCTGTTTCAAGGTATGATGCCTCATAAGTCTTATCCCTAGGGATGATCTTAGACCTCCCATCCTGCATAGAAATATACATAATAACTTTTATTTTATTTTTTTCCACACTTTCATGGACATGTTTATTTTCATGCTCATGCTGTTTTTCAGCTTTGCAGAAACTGGAGGAATTTGGGATGGTGGTATTGTTCTGGAACTACATTGGAGATCCAGTACATTACATCTATCATAATATCACACTTTTTCATGCATTCAACATTTATCCTGCTTTTGCAATCCTGTAAAATGACGTCGAGTTTGGAACAGTTTTTCACAGGTTATAATGTCGCAAATTTTATGACATTATCCAATCAGATGTTATCTTACATTTGCAGCCTATAGTGCATTTGATTTTTTTTTTCAAAGTTTATTTTTATATTCTTTTTTAGGTTTTATTAAGCATTGCCTTCATGCCTTGAACAATGGAATGCTAATTAGATGGCGACAACGATATGCTGGTTAGAGAGTGGTTGACCATATATGTCACAAGTCCTTGGCGCTCATATATCAAAAGTAAGTGTACATTACATAAATAATTCTTTATCTGTGGAAACCTTTGCAAACAGTTTGGACCATGATCAGGTCCAACAAAATATTAGGGCCTCATGCCGTCTGACCTTGATCCACACTCTTTTCTATCTACACAGTGAATCCATATTAATAATAAAATTTCACCAATGGATTGACTAGAAATCAAAGTTCTTTTAGTGTAAACAGCTCTTTAATTACTCAATGTGTGTTTATATGAGCATGTGTGCTTATCAGGTCGAATATTGTACCTTAAAAGTTCTAAAATTTTAAACATTTTTCTTTGCACAAAATGCTGATTATAGCAAATAATTAATACCATATCAATGTATTATTGAATAATGCATTCTTGCACAGGAATTCATTACGCGAAACTGTTTGAAGCCGCAAAAATCCAGGTTCAAATCATGTGATTCTCATGCTGTTTGAACATGGCTTTTACTTGACAAAGCCTATCTGGGCCCTTATTTGTTTACACCAGTTATACAGGAAAGCGTTGCAGCCTTGGGCCCTGGACTGATCATTTCGTCGATGCTTTTGTTTGCGAAAACATTGCCTGCGTCTTTGACGTTGTGGCGATGATATGGCGCTGACGCCATTTTGTTTAAAGAAATCCTGTTTAAGAAGGGGATATTTTAATGTTTGAGCAACATTTTCGGTGCGGTTTAGGTTGAAATCAGGTAAAATATGCAAGAATAACAATCACACATGTTTACGTCGGTGCGGTTTAGGTTGAGATCAGGTAAAATATGCAAGAATAATGATCACACATGTTTGTTTCATTGCATTAAGACTTGCCGGGTGCCTTGGATGATGTTTGAACACTCGGCCTAACGACCTTGTGTCCAAACAGCTTCCTTGGGACCCGGCAAATATTAATGCATGAAAAAAACATGTGCGATCCCTATATTCTTTAGATCTTTGAAATAAAATCTTGTTTAAACTAAGATTTTTAACTGCCTTCACTTGCTGATACATTTAAAGACCCAGATTTGCCAGCATGAAATATAAAGTATATACATATAAAAATTGAAAATCACCCTTTTCCGTACGTCCCTTACGTACCCTGGGTGTCATACAATTAATGTTTTTTTTTCATACAATAGCCCAAGGCAGGGGTCATATGTGTCACATTGACACATAAATTTCCAGTTAAATTCTTGTTGTTGGAAAAACAGAAACAAAGCCATTTTCAAAGTTGACCTAAATACTAGTAAACAGTAAAGACCTCCATGAAATGCAAACAGTGAAGACCTTGATGAAATGCCAATACAACACAGCATTCCATCAGGGTCTGCACTATTACTGAGACAAAAGCAGTTTTCAGAGAAAGAAATATTTTTTTGGAAATCATAACTTAGACCCCTCTACATTCTGACTTCATTGTAAGTAAAAGTCTGAAAAGGGATAAAGTGTCACACTCATATATTTTGCTTTCAGGACATTGCCTATGTTTTCATACAATTTTACAATTTTTTTTTGAATGGTTTGGTTTATGATTGCAGGGAACAAGATGAAGTATGCAGTCCATATAGTATAGAATCAGTTTTCTTCAAAGTACTCACCTTGGCCCCCATGATGCCAAAACTAGTATTGGGTATAGGAGATTTCGATTTTTGGAGGGCCTAATCTGAGACCTGTTGTTGATGAAGGAATCTTTCTACGCTTACGACAAGAACATGACAGCCAAGTAGACTGTAGAAAATGTGCTACATGTAGTTTAGACAATTGTGTTCCATCTAAGTGATAAAACCAGTTCTAAGTGAAACTATTTTTGCGAGTACTCATTGGAAGCACCTCAATGAGACACTTCAAATGAGCACCAAGGTTTTTGTGGAGAAATAAATTCTATTCAGGCCTCCAGATAGTGCATAGTTCAAAATTAATTTCCTTTTTTCTCAAAGCATTTTTTGATGTTGTGGGTACTCAAATGAACTTTTTAGGACCAAAACAAATATTAAAACTGATAAGTAAGACAGTATTTACATTTTTACTCTGGAAATTTTGTTAACCTTGAACTAAGGCAAGACAATATTTGACAGTTTTTAAGTGTAGACCAGATGGTAGTTATTAAGAAGCTGAGTGAGGTTTAATTATTGTCACAAACATTTTTCTACTGATATCGATGCTGGATTTTAACCATAGTAATGACAATCAGTGTTTTTGTTTTGTCAGTATAACATGCACTTCCTGTTTGTTGATTACCAAATCATCAGGCCTTTAGTTAAGAGTGCGTACGAAAAAAAATGATTTTCTTATTTCTCAACCAAAAAATATGTTGTGGGTACTCAAAAGAACCGTCTCAATGAGACGGTTCTTTTGAGCACCCAAAACATATGTTCTAAATGTTGGATTCGAAAATATTTACAATTTTACTCTCAAAAATTTTGTTTATCTAAACCTATGCATCATTGATGGATACTTCTTAGTTCCAATCCTGAGTTTGCAAATGGGGTCAAGTCTGACTGGACTAGGGACCAGACTTCATGATGTATGAAATCTGATTGTACATTTATCATACGCTGTTTGAATCAGAATGATTTGGTACATGTGACCTTATTACACTTATTTTCCTAAGAAATGTCTGATTTACACTTATTTTCTTAAGAAATGTCTAATTGAATCAGACATTTCTTAAGAAATTAAGTGTTATAAGGACACACATACCCAAAGCTGAAATCTTGAAGCTGGTTTGAAGATGAATGGCAGATTGTAACATAAGTATGTGTATGGAAACTGTTTTAAATTACGAAGTATATATTACCACTAATACCAGTATCCTTGCGCATGGGCATTGTGCGTTTTTCACCGTTTGATGTACATGTGTAAGGTCCATTCGCTTTTCAATCAAAAAGCGATGAATGAACAACGTATGTAACAGGTATTGTTTGTTTAGTATATGTGTACTGGACAGAACCCTCTCAATGAGACGGTTGTTTTGAGCACCTAAAACAAATTATAAGAAAAATATTCACATTTTTACTCGCAATAATCTTGTTTTATCTTGACCTAGCTATGAAATATACAGGTAGCATGTTCAAAAGTTGTAACAAAATTGCAAAACTTAGCTGACCATGAATCTACCCAGCCTCAAAGTGTTTGACCTTATCCAAAAAAAATAAGGGATTGATGGGTTTAGACCCAACTTGTTCAGACATACCATTGGGTAATTGGTAAGAACTGGCCCCGAGGTTATAAAACTTTTTCATGCTCAACTCAGCTGAGCAAAAAAATTTCCCTGCTCAAAATGTTAAAATGCCAACAATTGTTGGTATTTTAACATTTATGAGCATGATAAATCTAACATTTGAGAGACTTAAAGCAAGTTGAGTTGAGCATGAAAAAAGTTTTATAACCCGAGGTCTGATTAGATCTAGGTGACTTTGGACTTATTTTCGAGGTCACAAGAGATCATTGAAAGTTGAAAAATTCCTTGATTACACCTGGCATGATTATCTCCAGAATAGATGGATAGATTTGAAACAAGCACATAGGTATATCAGATTCAGAGGGTACTTAATTTCAAGGTCAAATAATTTGAAAAAATATTCTGTGTCTGATCTGAATGTGCCAGTTACTATGGTAACATTATGGTAGCAGTTTTTATTCCCAAGGAAATCAGAGGGATATTTAGCAATTCTCTCAATATTTCGCCCTAAATTGGTCCCTGCTTGAGCCACCGACCTTTCCTATGTTTATACAGGCAATTACAATGTATAGTGCATAGCTATATTGGCGGGGGACATTTTGCTTTTGGTGCAGATCCTGCCATTGTCCCAATCCCTGGCCACATGGCTTCTCTTTTGTTTTACTTTTCCTTCATTGGTATGGTTGTTGTTGTCATAGCAACCAGGCATACATATAAGCAAAGTATTTTATTATTGGATCATGTAGTTAAACTGATCATAATACTATAGAGAAACTGTATCTGATCCCAGAATTTGCTGTAAATTGATCTTGAACCATCTAAATATACTGATTTTTTTTATATATCCTCAGTGGTTTGCTTTTTTGTTGCCATAGCAACCAGATATATGACTTTGCAAATGTTTCATTATTGGAACATGTAACACAATAGTATGTCTATGCCTTTAGTTAATAGTGTGTACCAAAAATAATTTTCTTATTTCTCAACCAAAATATATGTTGTGGGTACTCAAAAGAACTGTCTTAATGAGAAAGTTCTTTTGAGCACACAAAACATATCATTAAATTGATGGATAAGAAAATATTAAAACTTTAAGACTTCAGAATTTTACTTATCTATAACTGTTACCAGTTTAAAAGAATTACTAAAAATTGATTTCAAATAACAAAAATAGCAAAATGAGTGCTTTTGTCTTCAGTAGAGTGCTAATT
Organism: Loripinus fragilis; assembly: GCA_964019695.1. Classification (NCBI taxonomy): domain Eukaryota; kingdom Metazoa; phylum Mollusca; class Bivalvia; order Lucinida; family Lucinidae; genus Loripinus; species Loripinus fragilis. The sequence continues at coordinate 86,047,421 of OZ026514.1, forward strand.
GTTGCCATGGCAACTAGACTTTTGATTTGACAAGTTTTTTTCATGTTTGAATCATGTACAACATGGGATGTGCTTTAAGTATGATGCTATGGACTAACTGTACCAGTTTACAATAGAAAAATGCTTAAATTGATCTCAAAATCCATAAAATAGCAAAATTCGGCTTTTTGTCTATGTTTGTCTGTTATATGTTGCCATGGCAACTAGGCATATGATTAGGGAAAGCTTTTTAAGTTAGAATTATGTGCATGAGATGCACTTTAGTTTTGATACGATAGACTAACTGTACCAGTTTACAAGAAACTGCTAAAAATTGATCTCCAAATACTTAAAAAAAGAAAAACGATAGGCTTGTTGTCATTATTAGTGTGTTATTTGTTGCCATGGCAACTAAGCATACAATAGAACAAAGCTTTCTATGTTTGAATAATGTAATGCATAGGCATCTGATGCACTTTAAATATGATGCTATGGACTTATTGAACAAAATGAACCAGTTTAAAAACTGCTAAAAATTATATCGAAGTGCTTGAAAATATCAAATAAGGCCTTTCATCATTGATAGTGTACTATTTGTTGCAAAGGCAACAAGGCATGTGCTTTGCAAAACAGTTTTATGTTTAATCATGTAAAACAAGAGTTGTTTAATTTGTATGATGCCTTGAACTTACTCTACCAGTTTACAAAAATTGCCAAAATTGTTCTCAAAATACCTAAATTGCAAATCTATCCTATATGTCTTTGTTAGTGTAATATTTGTTGCCATGGCAACTATTTTGATTTTGCAAAGCCTTTTATTTTTGAATCATGTAATGGAAAGTTGCACTCTGAACATGATGTTTTGAACTTACTTACCAAGTTACAAACATATTCAGAAATTGATCTAAAAAAAGCTAAATTAGCCCAATTTGGCTAAATTTCTTCCATAGTGTTATATGTTGCCATGGCAACTATGCATATGATTTTGTAAAGCATTTCTTTTTTGAATCATTAAATACAAGAGTTTAATACACTATAAAGTATGATATCATGGTCTATCTCTACCAGTTTAAAAAAAGTGCTAAAAATGATTTTAAAATAGCTAAAAAAGCAAAATTAGGCTAAATGTCTTCAATAGTGTATTTGTTGCCATGGCAACTAGTCATGTGATTTTGCAAAGAATATTATTTTTGGATCAGGTAATACAAGAGTTGTACTCTAAGTATACTATGGTGCTTTGAACTGACTGTAACAAGTTAGAAAAATTGCTAAAAACTGATCTCAGAATAGCCAAATTAGCAAAATTTGGCTAAACTTCTTCGATAGTGTGTTATTTGTTGCCATGGTAACTCCATATATGATTTTGCAAATGGTTTTATTTTTGAATCATGCAATACAAGAGTTAAACTATAAGAATGATGCCATAGACTAACTCTACCAGTTTACAAATATTGCTAAAAATTGATTTAAAAAAAGCTAAAACAGCGAAATTAGGCTATATGTCTTGAATAGTGTACTATTTGATGCCATGGCAACAAGTCATTTGATTTTGCAAAGATTTTAATTTTTGAATCAGGTAATACAAGAGTTGCACTCTTAGTATGATGCTATGAACCAACTGTAACGAAGTACAAAAATTGCTAAAAATTGATCTCAATTTTGCCAAATGAGCAAAATTTGACTATATTTTTGCGATAGTGTATTATTTGTTGCCATGGCAACTATGCATATGATTTTGCAAAGTGTTTAATTTTTGAATCATGCAGTACAATAGTTTAACTATAAGTATGATGTTATGAACTTACTGTACCAAGCTACAAAAAACGCTAAAAAATGATCTCAAAATGGCTAAAATAGCAAAATTAGGCAAAATGTCTTCGGTAGTGTGTTATTTGTTGCCATGGCCACAAGTCATGTGATTTAGCAAAGATTTTTATTTTTGAATCAGGTAAAACAAGAGTTGCACTCTAAGTATGATGCTATGAACTAACTGTGACAAGGTACAAAAATTGCTAAAAATTGATCTCAATATTGCCAAATTAGCAAAATTTGACTATATTTTTGCGATATTGTATTATTTGTTGCCATGGCAACTAGGCATATGATTTTGCAAAGTGTTTAATTTTTGAATCATGCAATACAATAGGTAAACTATAAGTATGATGTTATGAAATAACTGTACCAAGTTACAAAAAAATGTTAAAAATTGATCTCAAAATGGCTAAAATAGCAAAATTAGGCAAAATGTCTTCGGTAGTATGTTATTTGTTGCCATGGCAACTAGTCATGTGATTTTGCAAAGATTTTTATTTTTGGATCAGGTAATACAAGAGTTGCACTCTAAGTATGATGTTATGAACTAACTGTACCAAGTTACAAAAAATGCTAAAAATTGATCTTAAAATTGCCAAATTAGCAAAATTTCGCTTAATTTCTTCGATAGTGTGTTATTTGTTGCCATGGCAACTAGGCATATGATTTTGCAAAGTGTTTTATTTTTGAATCATGCAATACAATAGTTAAACTATAAGTATGATGTTATGAACTAACTGTACCAAGTTACAAAAAATGCTAAAAATTGATCTCAAAATGGCTAAAACAGCAAAATTACGCAAAATGTCTTCGGTAGTGTGTTATTTGTTGCCATGGCAACTAGGCATATGATTTTGCAAAGCATTTTATTTTTGAATAACACCAAACAAGAGTTGCTCTTTGTGTATAATGATAAGACATATCTATATCAGTCTACACAAGTTGCCATAAATTGGCCCCAAAACACCTAAAAATGCAATTTTTGAATTTTGCTCTTCAGTGGTATACTGTTTGTTGCCATGGCAACGGCATAGGCAATTATTTAATTGATGCCTTGGCTTAAACTGTTAAAGTGGTGTTGTTTGTTTGTATTATTTGTGTTTTTTTTCTTTATGATAGAAGGCAGTTGTGTGTAATATTTGACTGAATTTGGGCAATTTCAGTTGATTCATTGTACCATTTTGGCTTAAATATTAGTTTTCGTTGCCATGGTTACCAAAATGATGATAATACAAAATAAAAATATTTTTTCTTGTTCTTCCATCATAACCTTCCTGTGATATCAAAATCAACCAAATCTGTTGACCATCATGTGGAGTCACCTGCATGATTTTTATCTGAACCGGCACTTAAGTCTTTTGTCAATCACCAACCCCTGCGAAGGCAACATTTAACAACAACAACAACAACAACAACAACAACAACAACAACAACTCACATCTCTTCCACAGATCACTTTTGCTCTGGAGATGTGTAGAGGGCATGATGAATGTCTTTCATTTTGAGAAGTATCTGCACTTTTCTGAGATTGCGTGGTTCCAGATAGTCAAATTGATACAGTTGCAGAAGGGCTTTTGACCAAAATAAGAACAGGAGTCGAGCTCATTTTGTTGATTTGACAAAGCGTACTGTCCAAACGGTCGTTTGGACTGTATGCGTTGACAAATCAACAAAGGAGCGTTTGGACTGTTCGCTTTGTCAAATCAACAAAATGAGCTTCAGTGTACGACTCGTGGCAAATACATGACACCTGAAGAAGAAAGGTTCCCCCATTGTGTCTTTTCCACTCTATTTGCTTTTTAACACTTTACCGTTGGAACCAGTCAATGCTGTTTTGGTTCCCCATCCAATATCTATGATTGGTTACAAGCTCTGGCGTTTTTGGTGGATTTTGTGCGTTCCATCGTAATGGTGTGGGGTTATAGTTATCTTGCTTGCAGAATGATATTCCTGACATTTTTTGAGCGAGTTTATCATTGAACTTTGAAAACCATGCCTTCAGATTAAATCAGATCTTGGAATTATACCTGAAACTAATGCTTTTGATTGCGGAAATTTAGCACTGATAAGTTTTGTAACCTAATCGTCCTAATATACTCGCTGATTGCTGAGCCCTGCTCAAGATCATTTGATAGTATTTACAATAGAAAAGGCTTTATTTTACAGTCCAAATATGAAATGAACTTGAGCACCCACTTTAGTGCACATGCTTTATGACGGCAGTGTCATGACTAAGTTCATGTTAGATGTCCCGATCAAGAAAACTTAATCCAATCTGTGTATTGCTTTTCTCGTATTTGCATATATCTTCGACTGTATTGTATTGCATTTGTAGATATAGTTTCCGCCATCACAATAATAATATGTCGATCCTGAAAGTCTTTACTCTGATTCTTACTCCGGTGTCATTTGCTCCCGAGCCCGTCTTATTCTGATTATTCTCTGCACTTTTCTGAGAAGATGCTGACGCCTCAAATTATTCTTTCCTAAATTGCATTAGAAAACGTTTGTACCACGTCTTCATTATCTTTCTGAATAATGTAGTATATTACATTAATATGTCCTCTGTTGTTGCCTTCCGTTTTCTGTAGCTCCTTACTTTTTCTTGAACGTTCACTGATTCTTTCTGGACATACAAGGTAATCTGGATTTTAATGAGATTAGGTCTTTCAAAGGCCTGTCACCACTATTTAAACTTATCGTTTTTTTCAGAAACCACAGGGTGAATTGAAGTTAGATTTCATAAGATGAAATATAATCGTTCAGGTCAAAAGACCAAAATTGCTACCATGTAATGCTAGAAGAAGCATCGTAACTCTTCTTTCCAGAACCAAAGGCCAACATCCTGTGGTTTTGATATGTGACATTTGGGATGTGGAACCTACAGTGTTTGTTCAAATGATGAACTCAGGTTGGCATTAATCTAGTTAAACCTATATTCGTGAGTACGTACCAGGTGATCGCTTCAGGACCATGTTGTGCATAGGTAAATGTAATTGGAGTCTATGGCAGTTGCCTCCTTATATACTCAAGCAAAACAGAAACGTCAGATTTTCATGGTACTATATCTTTCGATCCAGTTAAGATGTCACAACAAAAATAAGCAAAATGTTTATCAAACGTCCGACACACAAAAATGGGTAATTATTTGATTTTTATCTTCTTAGCTTTTTCCATTATCATCAAGAAGTTAATCATCAAAACGTGAAACATATAAATGGCAACTAGAAACGTCTGACGATAAAAAACAACTAAAATTCCCAAGTCTGCTTATTGCGCGAGCGAAATTGCAGTTCAAAACCTTTAATTTAGGAAATTAATTGAAATTACCTCCCTTTACAATTAACAAACATCAATTTCAGAACTTCCAAACCTCCTTAATCTAACCTCATTTTAAGACCATTTTATGTTTTGATTTGTTGTGTTTGTTTATAACAACAATTACGCAAAAGAGAAAAATAAAAACTATGGCTGATATCGGGCATCAAAGCTTCACTGAATCTATGTTTTATACCCCATCCCTTAATGCAAAATCATCAGAGAACTTCCAATATCAATTGTTTTGATGCTGATTAGTTTTAGTTTATGTTAAAATGCTTATGATGACGAAAAAAGTTCAAGTTTATCCGATTCTGTTGATTATTAAAATGCTAGACCAACAATGAATTTTCTGAGTGTTTTCATGCACGCTCGTGATCGATGTTTTGTGACGTCAGAGTATGTTACAGATTAATGGCTGTAGCCATAAAAGCAATGCATACAACTAGACGCATAACAGCTTACTAGAGAGTTTGCTCAGTGATGTTTAAATGTGCCTGAACGGTTCGGAACTATGATTGATAGACAAGCTATTGATGTTGTGACTTTTGATTGTCAGGGTACTCGTGTTTGCTGCTTTGTCAGCGGCTCTACTGACTATCAAATGAATTTCTTTTAAGTGCAAAACGTTTCTAAATGATCATAGTTTGTAATGTGAAAAATTGAATGAAATGCCTTTATACATTTTGTAACTGGCAGACATAAACGTCAAAGCGGACATAACTTTATTGAATATGTGCATGGCTGTGTATAACGTCAAACGGTAGCTGAGTATCTAAAGTTCTGCCAGGTTGTCCTTGTATTAAGCCTTTCAACTCAATTATGATAAACCAAATCTTCGATTCTATAATACCCATATTATCGAGAGGGGTTGTAAAGTAAGAAAGAGGGCAAAGATCAGTCATATTTCTACATTATTTCTTTCGCTTAAAACATGTTTTATCATGTCGAACAAAGTTTCTCCTGAGACACCTTGAATCAGGTTTTAAAGATCCCTTTGAAATGAATTTGTTTGGATTGTTCCCTGTTATGATACATTGCATAGCTTCGGCATTTGATAATTATACTCATTTGTGTTTTAATGTTTTTGCTAATTCCCCATTCATTCCCTTAAACGGGTTAATGCAGTTGTGTTTTTCGAGAATAACGGAATTAGATGATACAAATTCTGTAATAAAATGGTAAGACTTAACTGTAGAACTGCTGTCCTAAGATACCAGTACTATACATCTTAATTAGGCACTTCTTTGCACTTTGTGAACTTTCAGAATTGAAGAACGCAGTCGTTTGCGCTTCGTGTTATTTGGTGCATTACAATGCTATCAGATTGGTGAACCAAATCACTCTATTAGCTATGTTAATGTTAGCGGACTTAATTAGGTGTTTCCAGGGAAATTCACTATTTTATTAACTCATTTAAATAATATGAACTTTTCCATCTCAGTTTGTCAACTGAATATGTCAATGCCAAATTCTAGAAATGCTGACCTGCGTTTATCATTTTACTATCAAGCTTAACCCATTTAAGCCTAGTGTTCTTGCTATGGGACATCAGCAAACAGTACAGAACAAGACGGACCAGACGTTGCCGTACGCGATGTCTGGTCTGGTTCTTCACTAGTTGCTTCCAGAATGTACTTTTAGAATTTGAATGAAATTGAAAGTTTCTACCCAACCGCCCTTAAATTTGAAATGGATTCAGTCAATTGATCCATTAGGCATAACTGTGTTAACTAGAACATTATTTAGTCTAACTGAGAAGACTGAACTCCTATGCCCATTAAAGGAAAGTCGGCTTATATGGGTTAACTATTTACCTTCTAGTGTCCTCTGCTGATAACATTGGCAATGAGTTAAAGGAATACAGCTCTTGGAGTTTATCTGTTTCAAATAGATAAAACTTACTATCATGGTGGAATGGCACATTATTTACATTAAAGGAGTGTTTTGTTGAACAAATCGTATAATTTGAAACCATCATATACGTATTGTGGCCACATGTTATGACTTGAAAAGTGCTTTCGCACTAATCTGAAGTCCAAGTTTCTATGATACTAAACCAATTTGTATATAAAATGCGACACGTTTCTATTATAAAAACAAATGCAATGCTACAAGTGTGCAAAGAACAGCGCGTAGTTGGGAAGAACAATACAGTGGTGTGTATACAGAGGAAGGTTATTTTAAAAACAAACTTAAAATGCATCTGATCATTTTGATGAAAGTACTATGGGAAACAGGCCGTTAAAGAAAATAGAAGGCCCGTCTCCTACAATATAATGGTAAGTTTTCTTTTTATGTTTTTGTAAATTACATGTATAGGGGAGACATTTTTTTTAACTTTTTCATTGGGGCAGTTATGTTGGATATACAAAATTAAGCTTTGTGGCCAAGCGTTAGAGGAGCCGTAAAGCGGCATTTACGGCGTATATAATCACTTTAATGGACTACTATGCTTCCAGATTCAGCGTGACTATAATCTTTTGACGTTTATTCTTAAATGATGATTATAATTGAAAAGGATGCTACAGAAATGAATTAAGATAAAGGCCGAGTAATATATTTTTTCACTAAAATATATTTTTTATAAGCAAAAACACGTCAAATTTCCATCCAATCCCAGTCTTATATTTACACGCCAAATTTCTACCTAATCCCAAATGTACATGTAAATTCGGCTTTTTTTTAGTTCATCCTCTTTGGATAAGCCCCCAAGTGAGCCGTACTATGTTTAATTCAGACCGGTGGTGTTAATACTATTTATTGAGGTGAAAATGGGTATATTCTAAAAAAATAATAATAAAAATGTGATACCCCTGCCCCCTAAGTTATTATGATTTACAGTGTTTAAAACAAGGTTTGTCCAAAAGTAAGTTTTAGTGTGGGGTATGCATTTACATCCACATGTTAAAAGTCGTTCGTTTAAGTAAAGATGGAACTTGAAAGAAAAGAAGAGGAAAAAACGGAGGTCACGATAAACCTGGACGACATATTAGTAGAAATACTTTCATGTATAATGTGGCTACAACCAACAGCTGTCAACTATGGTATCCACGTACGCTTCCATAGTCAACTGTGTAAAATTAACCAGTTGCATGCCAATGAAAACAGATGTTACGTAATGATCTCGGCCTTCCGACAGTATACAGACGTTATCCAATCAGACGTCTTGTTACAACAACTAGTGCATTAGAAATATGATCAACAATAAAATTGCCTAATTGTGACTTTCTGATAAATTCCATATTGTTTTAACGAGACTCAACTGCATGCGTTTCCATGGATTTGTCATTCACGCTATTTATTGATACATAACATAGTGGGATTTGAAATTCTTGAAATTACAAATTTAATTTCTTGTTTAAGAGAACCACAATAAAATTTCATGACCCGAGGGAAATCATTGCAGACAGAGACCAAGTCGTATTATTTATATTAATCAATTTCAAATGTTGAGAAAATCAAATTAGGTTAATATAGGAGGCTTTGGTAGTTGTAGTAATAAATCATATTGAAGACTTCTACATGATAATATGACATAAAACTGGTATGTATTGACGTCCGTAATAACGTCGCGTCTATATGGCAACATCTTAACATGTTCACGAATAAACACGCCAATTCAAAGTTACAGGTCATATGATAAATAGAATCTAACATTCGTTCTTCTTTATTATTGAATTTATTTAACTCGTTGCGAAAAAGAGATAAAATGCTCAGCAAGCTTCGCATTTTATATCTTTTTCGCAACTTCTTTAATAAATTCAATAAACACGGATACTCGTTTAAGAGTCTCAATGTATGACAAGATATAGAACTATTTGCATGTTAGAGCCAGCTTAATAGATCTGGATATGGATCTTCTAGTGCTGGATCTGAGCCACAGTTCGGCAGTAGCTGAAGGTTCAGACAAAGCCATAGGCATCTGGCCCCGAGGTTATACAACTTTTTCATGCTCAACTCAACTGAGCACGAAATATTATTTTATATCTGTTTATTCTTTTCTATTATAACATAGTCACAGTTTAATATCCATTGTACAATATTTACTTATAGCATATCTTTAATATATACCGTCTTTCATTGTACATCTTAACATTAGAACAAACAGATATTTTATGTGTATGCCAGTGAATACCTGACAGTATAAAAATGGGAACTGTGGGGGGGGGGAGCTGGAGTCTGGCCTGTGTAATTTTTCAAAGGGTTGCATGTATGAAGATAGTTTAAATTAACCGTATATGGATTGGCTCTGGATTTGGAGTTTTATTTAAAATTTGCTCATTTAGTTGCTAAGTAGTCAATATGTATTTATATCCTTGAGTAGATCCTCATATGGTCTCCATTCATTTTGAAATCTATCTAAATTGTTATTTGCATATGCTATTTCCATGTGTATTTTATATATGAAATTTAATTTTTTCTTAAAAATTTCAAGCATTAATGAATTATTGTTGCAGCAAGAACAGTAGGTGTAATATTTTGCATACAACTAAATAAATTTACTGACATTTGATATTTTCCCCCTGTTTCTAGTCCAAATAAGAATTGTTTTTCAGACAGTTCTATATGAATATGGAGACTTCGCAGCCATGATAAAAAAGGTTTTAAAAAATATCTTGTTATGCTGCAATCCCACAGAAGATGGACAGTTGTCTCTACATGAGTTTTACAAAATGTACATAGTGGATCGTCCTTTATATCCATATATTATAGACGTTTGTGTTAATATGTTATGGTTTATACAAATTTGGAACCACTGTACAGTATAGTACTTTGTATTTTGATTGGATACATATATATCTTTTCCCAGTCTTTTTTTCTTGAATATTTTAAAGGTCGTTCCAAGTTTGTTGTGCTGTTGGTTTATCCTCATTTATATTTAATATATCATACGTAATCTTTGCCCCTTGTTTGTTTTTAATTATATTGGCAAAAGTGGGCAGGTATAAAAGGGCTCTGGTATTTTTTGATAATACCTATTTTATTTCTTTTTAATGTATGCCTTAATGGCCTGTATTGTCCCAATGTATTGTAGAAAATTTGTTTGTACTATTGCTCGTTTTCAAAACTTCTTGATAACTGAAAAACTCCCCATTATCTTTAGCTAGATCATTGATAAATCTTACCTCATTTTTGAACCATATGTCCCCCAATCAGTATGTTTTTGTTATAAAATATTGGACTTTTTAATATGAAATCATCATCAACAACAAGTTATTCATTATATTTTATCAAGCTTTGGAAAACATCTATCCAAAAAAGATTTTTTTATATTTATCAATTCCTTCTTGATGTATTCTGTACTGCACCCTACTCATTCGTCAGATTAGATAAAAAATTTGATGAAGTCTTGCCATTTACTAACAGATTGAAGAAGCCTTCTCATCCATGTTAATTTTAATGCCTCAATATATGCTGCAAGGTTCACAATTTTTAAGCCTCCCTCCAAATATTGTTTACTCACCACATTTCTTTTAATTTTTACATTATTACTTCATAAAAAAGTTAAAGAGTATGCTATTAATTTGATTAACTATTTCTTGATCTGGGCTGGGTAAAGTGATAAATAAGCGATTGAAAACAGGTATAGAGGTATGAAAAGTAACTTTATTGCTGTTATTTTTCCCAAAGGTGTCAGGTGTCAGGTTTCTTTTTTGCTCAGTTGAGTTGAGCATGATCAAAGATTGATAACCTCAGGGCCTGGTGTCAGTTGATATCAAGCATTATGAAAGAGTAGGATATAGCACTGAGATAAGTGACAGCCTGCATGCCTGGTTATAACCCAGTCATGGTTTATAGCTATCGTTTTCTATTTAATTGCACGGCGGTGGTATCATGCCTCAGACACAATGATGCCCTTGACCTAAACTTTCATCGTTGAATTTGCGCCTAGTGTTTGTCTTTGGCTGGGTCCACCGTTGCTCAACTTTGAATTAGTTTTAGTTCAGTGATCTTAGGGCCACTTTCTTTGATTCAACATAGTATGTTAATTTGATTTGATATTTCCCTGTGATGATGCATTGTACAAGTCTGGAGGCCTCCAAGCGAGCTAAACAAATTGTGTTCTTTGACAACAGCAGAATATAGGGCGAAGATTTGGCCAGTAAAAATAATCTAAGACCTGCGGATGCAGTCCGTTCTAAGGTGGAGGTTCTGATATTGTTGATTTATTGTTTAGTATTGCTCCCATTGTTTGTAGGGGTTTGTGTTTGATACTTGTTTTGTGATGCAGAACTTTGTGTCCTTTTTAGTTTTGCAATCATTTTGCAGAGGATGAGAGAGCTTATCGCTTTACTTTAATCGTTTTGCTATCGTATGGCTGAAAGTGTTATGTTTCTCTGTCTAGCGGTGCCGTGGGTTTGTCTGTGACGGTAAGTGTGCCATTTCCTGGCCGTACCCTCTTGCTTTTTCGGAGCCATCACTCCATGTTGGGGCATCATCGACACGCCAGCGGAACGCCACTTAACGCCGAAGATGGCCTGCTCATAGTGGTATTTGGATCCTCCCTTCTCAACTTAAAAACAACAACAACAAAACACGTTGTCCGTGTTGGACTAGCAAAACTTCCTGGACCCGCGTATGCTTTATTGTATCAAGCCAGAAGGTAGAACCCCTTAGTACATAAAGGGTTAATGATGCCACTGGGTTAATGTTATCAGTGGCTATAACAGTTGTTGACCTGATTTAATTAGTCTCAGCCATTGTCTAATAACTATCTGAATACTTCATTCACTATCCAATACCACGACTAATTCGAATAATGAGTACTCAGACTGTATTCTAGCATCTTCTGTACATCGTTTAATGTTCTTATATAAAAAGAGAACTTCAATTTGATTTGGATGCTGCACATAAAGACTTCCATCGAGATATACCAGGAATAAATGAGCGAGCACTTGTTAATTTGGCACTTATCGTTTAGTCGAGTGATGAAGGCTCAGGCGAGCCTGTTCAAATGCGCAGACACACCAGAATCTTGGCTGCTCACAGTAACAAAGTTTGTATGTAGACAAATACTCAAATCAGTATTTAGACCTATAGCCACAGGATATGTCGGAATTGATGTTTTTTGAGAATTTAGCGTGTATGCAACAGGTACCAAATTCTCACATACACTTTTGCATAGTTCACCAAGTTGGTCAACTCGTATACCGCATATATCATGAAAAGGTAATTGGGACATGTCCCCTTGTATTTGTTATAAACGCCTCCGAAAAACCATATTACAGTAAGTAAAGGTGCAAAGATCAGGAATCGATACAATCAAGTACCACACCTGACACATTTTAACCCATATGTCGTCGTTGTTCCATAAAAAGATACGTACCAACACTTCATGTGTTGACTCGATTATTTTATGATTTAGGAGTGTTTGTAGCAAAAAATAAAAAAAAAGTTCTGAGCTTAGCTGAGCATGCATGGCATATGATTTCATGGTTATTAAAATGGGAACACTTGTGAGCATTCTAATATCTAAGAGCAGAATAAATATTAATAACATTCTGATGTGAGTCAAGGACCATAACTACGTTATAAATTATATACCTATTTTTCAATGACCTTACCTCAAAGGCCTTAAGGGCCATAGCTGTATTATGAATTATATAGTATACTAACTTTTTCTATCAACCTCAAACGTAAGGCCGAAACGATCCAGGGCTGAAAAAAAGTGTACCATAACACACTACAATAGTTCTAATCAAGTTACTGTACAATGTGACAACCTATGTACCATAACACGCTACTATAGTTCTAATCGAAGTCATATTACCAGGATTAATTTGTGGATGTACAAAGGTACCATAACGCACTACTATAATTCTAATCAAAGTTACTGTCCCGTGTGATCTTTTGATGACAAAGAAAAAAAGAACCTGATGGCTGCTGCGAAGTTGGGAGAATTTGAAAGCGTAGAAAACGAAAATTACAAAGTCTTTTTTAACATCAACAACTATGTTTTTAAGGCTTGGTATCGAAATATTGCAGCAAATCCTGTGTCTTCAACATCAACCCTCAGCATTCACAGCTCCATGACAAGTAAGAGAAAATTTTTATGCAAGTAAGAGCTTTTGAAAGATATATCCCCTTAACTCGAGAACATCAGAAGGCTGATCAGGATTAACTTTCCACTATTTGTTTACAAACTATTTTATCAAAATTTGAATAAGGATGAAAAGTTCCATCCTACAATCCTTAATGTTGAAATGAACTCGTCCAATTAATAATGATTAGAATGAATTGGTTACATGTAATAAGGTGAAATTATACCATATATTTTATCCTTTTGCTATCAGACTCTATTTACGAATCACTCCATTTGTGAAATCAAATTTGTGGCGCCTTTGCGCCATGGCTGGAATCATTAATTTGATATGGTCAGTCGCTCTTTCATTGACGTTTTATATTGAGGACAGAGAGCTCTATGACATTGAGGAAAACAGCGTTCATTGTGAACTTTCTTATTGAACCTCGTAACAAGACTTTTCTTTTGTACCAAACGATTTCCAATGTATTTGCCATATAGATTCATCAAATAATTAAGAACCCTTAAAAATAGTAAGTGAGTATGATCAGGAAACACCACAATCACACTTAAACTGTTTTTTTTTATACTTAAAGGGTCATCCATTCATCAGTACTGTTTTTGATAATACACGGGCTCAATTTGATCGACGAATCGTAAAATATTCCTGGACATTTGATAGAAATAAATAAATAGCATCTTCTATTTATTTCATGCGTTTATTAAAATTAATTAATTTAATTCATGCGTTTATTAAAATTTATTAATTTAACTAAATTAATAAATTTTATCACATGACGTCGCGTCTGGGAATGATATAACGCCATGCAATAAAATCGATAAACCACTAGTGGTTTACAGATTTTCATGAAACGTAATGACGTCCATTATAACAACGCGTAAAATAAGGGAAAATCTTGACGTTTTCACACCAAAAATGCTTTTTAAGTATTTTTAATGATTGTGTTATGTGATAAATAGAATCTAACATTCGTGCTCCTGTATTATTGAATTTATTAAACTCGTTGCGAAATAGAGATAAAATGCTCAGCAAGCCTCGCATTTTATCTCTTTTCCCCAACTCGTTTAATAAAATCAATAAAACATGAACACTCTTGTTAGATCCACTTTATTACTTCTTAGTTAGTTGCATTTATTAATCATATGTTAGACTTGGAATCGAAATGTTAATATTGCGAGGCTCACTGGAGGCACTGTGGTGTGTCCTTGAGCAAGACACCTTATCCTCTTCAATCCAGGAAGACAGGAAACATCCACGACATGACTGAATTTATAGACTGGGACTTGAGGCACTGTTATTATCAACATCACGTAATGTATGAAATACGACAATATATAACCTCACATCATATAATTTTGTTAAAACTCATTTTTAAAAATTGAGTACATGTACTCATGTCACACCCTCTACATAAAACCATGAGGACGGTCTGATTCGAACTGATGTAAAACTCAGACACTTTGCCTTTTATGGACTGAGCTATGTTTTTATAACTGGGTTTAACCCTTAAAGCGCAAAGAAAAAACGCATCTGAAAATGTCGTCTGCTGAAGTCGTCTGCTAAAAATAATTGCCTAACATTACTGACGAATTAAGTGTAGAAGCAAACGGCGTGGACCCAGAACAAACTGCTCCTAAAGGAGCAGTCTGATCTGGTCCACACTGTTTGCCAAAGAGGCATCTTAAACATTTCAGCAGACGAGAAAAGCAGACAATTTTTGTTGCGATTGGCGTATTAAGGGTTAAGTTTTTCTATGCTTGTACTGTCAAGACGAAAACTTTCTTCATATTGACACAGTTACAAGAACAATGCAAGTTTCTTGGGCTCTCAGCTGTTTTGAACATTTGTCACAAATCTTGGCAATGGAAGGAGGACTTGAACGTTTTCTGCACATTAAATACAGCGTAATTGTGATAATCGTTATATACTAGCCAAAAGTTCTAACCGGCCACCTGTATTTTATAAATTTTCTTCAAAATGAATTATGACACGACTACTCTTTTTGCATCCCGAAATAGCCGGACGTTTCATGTACCTTAGACAGTAAAGGTATTGACAAAACGTTCAACGTTACATGCAGGATGTCAATTTGAAACGTGGCATCTCCATTTTCAAAAGTCGCAATTTGGCACAATTTGTCAGTCATGGTTTTCGAAATAACCCCCTTTCACTCGCAAAACGTTAACATTTCAAAGCCAAACTAATATTGAACACTAAAGTGCTGAAATGAACACTCTATCTGCATGAGACTCGTTGCTATTGGCCAATTTGTCAAAAATTACCCCACCATCCAATGCAAATTCTTGTGAATTTTGAAAATGAGGGTACGTGTATTCGGCAAAGCCTCCATGATACAATTTAATGAATTTTGCTTAGCCGTTTCTGGTATCGGTTACTGATAGTCTGGTCTATTCGGTAATGCACATGAAATTGATCTGGTGCTTACAAATTTTCAGAAAATCGGTAAAAACACACGTGGCCGGTTAGAACTTTTGACTAGTATATAGGTTGACATAAATGTTTTCGTGCTTCTGCTCACTGGTAGAGTATCTATAAGGCGTTTCCAGCGAGTTAGAGAGTATCTAGAACATATACCGTATGTTAAAAAAAATATTCAAGGACAAATGATATACTCAAAGGAACTAGAAACTTAAGTGTTTTACATGGAAAAGTAGAGTTTATGGAAACTTTAATACCGTGAAATTGACCACCCTTACGTATCACTGACGTTGATGTTCAGGCTATTGATGCTATCATCAATTCTGTGAATTTTTGAGCCGAAACATGAGAATCCCAACAATGTGGTATATGCGACCAGCAAAGGCTCAGACCAGCCTGCGCATACGCGCAGACTGATCAGAGCCTTTGCTAGTCACTTAAACATTTTATGACTGTTAAACTACTGACCGAACATCATTTGAGGTTTCTAAGCTTAAAAGGGTGATGTACAGGTTCGTTTGAGCTTACACTCGTCAAAATGCCACATTTTTGGAAATCACGTGTCACAGCTCATTTGTTAAATGAATGTTGAGATATCAGATGTTATGAAAAATAATGACTTTTGAATTCTTATTTTTCATTCATTCATTTTAGGATAACTCAAGTTTCTATGATATGTGTATCACTCTTATCCAGGCCTATATTGAAGAAAATCTGAATGTTAATGAATTGTTGTTGTTGTTATTTCACCTAACTGAACTATCATGTTCCAGACTATCTTCGATGACATTATATTAACAGTGTTCTGGCCAGTCACCGCCATTCCTTTTCATTATGAGACATCAAGCGACAAATCAGTTTCCAACTAATTTGGGAAAGTCATTCAACACACTTCTCACATATAATCACTACGTGCAAGCAGACTATTTATTGGTAATAGAGTCACTGTTGTTGAACCGGCCTGGTCAGCTCCGATTCCTCAGAGGACCACGGAGGATCTCCTATTGCCCAAGGGCAATAATTGAGCCAACGTTATGTGCATTTGCTCATAATACGCACTACGAAATGTGGTCCGTACAGGCCATTGTTAATCAGACGAGAGTGAAATGATATTATATTTTTGACCTTGATTCAGGCAATACCAGTCCATTGGAACAGAAACCATAACCTCAACAAAAATATGCCTAAAGTTTCTTTTTATACTAACTTTATTATTTTGAGCCTTTCTTCAAACAAAAACCTTTACAGCCGCCTTGGATATCGTATCAATGTTTTCATTATCTCATCGTAAGACGTGTTGTATATGGGTGATTTTTTAAAAAAAGCAAAAGTGTGACATTGGGGGTCAAATTTAAAAGTTACGTTATCATTATCTTTTTTACATCATCCTAACCAGGGAACAGCAAAATTTCAAAAATAAATACTGATTTAAGATTAAAATTTAGGACAATGCTTTAAAGAGACTAAGTCTGCAACTATGAACATTTTTCGAAAAAAAAAATATTTTCTTTTTAAATCATTTGTAAAAGCAGAATTAAGTTACGTTTTCACAATAAATCTGTTCACTATAGCTGAAAACTGCATGTAAAAGTGAATTATCTTATAAAAACAGGTGTTTTTTTTCTTTTGTTGGTAATTATTTGCGTCCCTCCAATAATTATAGACAGTCATGTTTTAACATAATTGCAGTTGTTTTGATATTGATAATTTGAAAAGATTTACGAAATTGGTAAAATGTGTACCTGAATTTTAGTTTTTTTACTGTGTTCTTGAAAAATAGAAACATTATTTCAAAAATTAAAAGATCAAATGTTACAGAATATGCAGCTTTAATCATGTTTTCATTATACTTTTTACAATTCTATAAGCTACTATAAAATAGATGAAAAGATTATTTTTCTACAGCTGTTATGATATATTTCAACTTCAATTTACCATTTGACAGTAGATGAATAGTGTTTAATAAATTTACAGTTGAATCAAAGGTAAGGGAAAAAATGTCACAAAAAGGGTTACCCTTGTGACAATTTTGACAACCTTTTTCCGTGTAATTTTGGAACAAAACATTCTAAAGCCGTGAAATTTTGCATGATGCAAGAAAAACATTAATTACATATCTTAAAATTATTTTTAACTATAAATCTGCTTTAGATAGTCTATTAACATTGATTAAAGAAATGGCTGCATTGTTTTTTGAAATCATCCATATACTCGTTGTGACCACATCAATAAGGCAGCCTACAAAATATGTTTTCATGGTGAAATTCGAAAACAAAATATTTTAGTAGCCACCCTCTCTTATATGGAGGTATATTAATGCTCTAAAACATGCTAATACTTATTTACGTTATGTTCAGTTTCATACACTGACGTTCCGTTTGATGTGTCTGCCTTTTCGTTATACTTAGCTATATTGGAAAGTTAGGGCTGATCAATTTACCTACTCATTTTCTTGACTGTCTATACAAAATGAGCGCGGCATGAGATTTCCAACAATGTGGCATTTTGACAAGTGTAGACTCAGACGAGCCTGTGCAGCCCCCTTTTAAGCTTTGGAACTCCAAATGATGTTCAGTCAGTAGCTTAACAGTCATATAATATTCAAGGCACTAGCAAAGGCTCTGATCAGACTGCGCGTATGCGCAGGCTGGTCTGAGACTTCGCTGGTCGCTCATACCACATTGCTGGAAATCTCATGCCGCGGCTGAAATATGTTCATTCTTGGTGCCTTCCTTAGGCTGTGTTTTATAAGTGTGATACTTCCTAGATTTCTTTTCACATGTTTATAAGCATTAAAACGTACGATGCCTTATCTTAATATATTTGAATGTATGGATCAATTTTAGTAACCTTAACTTCCTATCTTTCTATTGCTCTTTCTTTATCTCTCTTACTATCGCTTTCGCTCTGCTTAACATAGGCATGACCAGGCAATTGTTTTTTCAGCATTTTATTGCGAAGCCCTGTCATGTTGTTTTTTTCCCTTTCAATAAAAATCTAATGGTACTTCCCTATTGACAAATGATTAGAAATGAAATTAGAAATGACACAAAGGATTATATTACAAAATCAACAATACCAGGACAAAACACCCACATACAACGGGAGCAACCAATCGGAACTGCCTCTGCCAATTCCGTGGAATCAGACCTCAGATGTACATCGATGATCTACTTTGATAACGTGACGCTGACGTTACATATCGTGACGCTGACGTCACAGAAACCATGCTAACGCAGTAACAAGTGTAGTTTCAGCAAAACAAACAATTATATATATTTTATTGAAATATACATAAACTCCATTTATTCTGCTGATCAAACTTTTCGGGTAATCAGAAAAAAAAAGGATTTTAATAGGACTTAAACTTACATGCTACAGAACAAATTTTCCTTATGCCAGTTGCAGCTTACAATATGTAGCCTTTGCGTCCATAGTACTATGCGTAATACGTCTTACGTACACTCGAGGCTTGATTCGATTCTCGAATTGTGCTGGGCTTTCACGATTGTGGGAGCAACAACAAGCAATTAACCAATGACAGCAAGAGCTTAAACTTATTTTACAGGCCTCATCTTCATCATAGATTCTGATGATATTAAAGCACAACTAATGCTAGATCATATAGAGACTTCCTAACCTTTCAATGTTTCATCACAGGGAATCAAGCAAATCAAATTAACTAACTGTGATGAAACAAAGAACATGGCTCTAGACATCTAAATACAACCGCTAGACGAATAACGGTGGACTCAGGCCACCCATGAAAGTTTTAGGACATGGTCGTCAATTGAGTCTGATGCTTGGCCAATGGTCATGCACTAAAAGAGGAAACCATGCCTCGAAGTTATATTGCTTTTCATACTCAACTCAAATGAGCATGACATTTCAATCGCTCATAAAACAAAATGTGCTGGGAAAATAAAGATTCATATTGCTTTAAATCACTCAGATTTTGTATTTACCCTGTTAATAATTATTAAAATGCCAACAATTGTCGACATGTTAACATTAATGAATATGTAAAACAATAAACTCAAATGTGTTGAGCATTAAAAAAGTTTTGTAACCTCTATGTCATAGTTACAAACTATTAGCCATAGCTAGGCTATGTCTGAACTATGTCATTCTGTTCATATTTATTTGGTTTAAAACTTATCGGCTTCGGAAGTACTGTAAATAACCCTACTTTATATGATCCTCGATAGCTTATCACAAATTGTAGGAAATATCCACTTGTTGGCTAGTCACTGAATCCGCTCGTATAAATCCAGATTTATTTCCAAGCATAATTGAGTTCTGCGTTTTAGAATTTAAATAATTTTTATGAGCTTTCGCATTTGTTGCATTTTTGCCTTTGAAAAAACTCTCAGCACTGAATATGCCTATAATAGTTGTGTTTTTTTTGGGTATGTCCGTGTTGTCATTAGTATGAGACACGATATGGTTTGTCCTTATTAAACAGGTCGGATAGGGTGTTTATTAGGCCGAATGTTTTTTGACTTACGTTTATTTATGTCGTCAAAGAACGAATTAAATATTTAAAGTTCACTCTATTAAGGGAATACTACATGTAGATATACACGATTTTGATCTTCAGTGATGAAAACGTGTCAATCCGTTTGCGCAGTTTTTTGGCATTCATTGAAAAGAAGCAAGTATCCTCCATGTATAGGATGGCCATGTCATTTATTGTCTCGTGTTGATACTTACACTCCTAAATTGCGCAGACAGGCAAGATGGAATGTGATTGATTATATTTGTAGATTTCAGACAAAGAGGCGCCTCGTTTTAGATTTCATTTTCGATAACAAATCAACTGGATGTAAGCGAATAAAGTGGGATTTTGTCTTCTATAAGACACAAGAATGTTAACGAACTTTTCCAGAAATAAGCTGACATGATAAATTGTTCTTTCCATTTATGACCAACAATGTCAAGGTTGATCCTTTAACAATTTGTGAAAGCACCATCTAGGCTTTGTATATGATGCCTTGATTTATACCACCTTTTCGAACTTTAGTATAAAATATCTCGTGATGTGCAAGGTTTACACTGATGAAGGTGGTGTAAAACAGTTATACCATGGGTTGTCCACCTATACGTAAGATAATCCACTCGCTAAAGCTCGTGGATTATCTCCACGTACAGGCGGACAACCCATGGTATAACTAATACAGTTGGGCCAGAACACAAGATTTGGGTACTTATCGCATATGCGCAAACGCCTGCTTTTATGATCGTATTATTTCTGGTCATAGTTACTTTACGAAGTGGGCATAACATTCGTGCTTCTGTATTATTGCAAAATCACTGTACTAAACAGTTATATATGAGCCGTGGCATGAGATTTCCAACAATTTGACATTTTGACAAGTGTAAACTCAGACGAGCCTGTGCAGTCTACTTCTAAGCTTAGAAACTCCAAATGGTGTTCAGTCAGTAGCTTAACAATCATAGAATACTCAAGCGACTAGCAAAGACTCTGATCAGACTGCGCGTATGCGCAGGCTGATCTGAGGCTTTGCTGGTCACACATACCAAATTGTTGGAAATCTTATGCACTGGCTCATATTATTTGGAATTTAGAACCATGTATAACAGAATTATAAATGACAGTGATTAAATTAGCATATACTAGTAGTAATGTACATCGAATTAAATGTTCAAATGGCAATCAAAATTTCTAAATATATAAGAAATAAGGATACGTTTGTATTTGCGCTATATGATTTAGTTTGATTATTATAGGATAACATAAATAATTTGACTGTTTCACAGTAACACCCCATCGCCAGATGGCTACCATGAGTATAGTGTAACCCCTCGTTGGGAAAGCTTCGTACAAAGCACGTTGTTTATTTACAGCAACATGACGCTGAACAGTAATACCTTTTGAGGTAATTAATGTATATAGCATAAATGCCAGAGGTCTTGATAAACTTAACACACATTGGTTTGATGCATTAAAAAGGAGGTTAATCTATAACCAGAATGCCATTATGTCGGAATTAGGGATATTTTTTTTTATATATATGCACTATATTGTTGTACCTATTATAAGGTAAGGTAGATATGACAGAGTAGTAACATATATCATTTTTGTTTGGATATTATACAGTTTTATGATTTAACAACAACATAATCTAGGGTGAATGATTGGCGCCTGTAAAATGCATTTAAGCCACACGTGGCTTCGGCTGCTATCTGTTCTAAGGCGTCGTTTCGGTTGTTGTTGATTCAGTTTTTATTGTTGCTCTAATTATTTGCGAGTTTTTCTTTTGGTCCTTGTTTTGTTATGCAGTACTTAGTAGTAGTGTCATTTCTAGTTTTGTTTTCATCTTGCCGAGGAAGAGAGAGAGAGAGAGAGCAGGTTGCTTAACTTTCGTTGTCCGTCTGATGTCTTGTGACTATTTTTTGTTTGGTGGCTCTTCCTCATGGTGCCGTGTGCTGGTCTGCAGTGTGTGATTGTCGTATTTCCCGGTCATATTCACTTTCATTTAGAAATTCATGATGATGGGGGTCAATTTTCAGCACAGTCTAGTTGCATTTTAGTCATTCAATTGTTCCACTTTTCTAAGTAGTTTTTATTACCAATCAGTTCCATTTATATTATCATTATTACACCCATGCCGCTACCATTATTAACCAAGTATCACAGAAGAGTGGCACAAAGTAGGAGAAACAACTTTTCTTTCACAATTTGAATTTGACACTTTTACATATTAAAACCTTAGATTATTGAAAGTAAGTAATGGTGCAAAGATCAGGAATCGATACAATCAAGTACCACACCTGACCCAGGATACCAATGGGAAAGTGACAAACTCACAAAAGACACCACAAACGAGAGCCAAGAGGTCAGCCCTTTCCCAGCAGGTGACCACAAAGCACATATAAACAGACGTGCACAAAACATAGCAAACACAAGACAGAACAAAAACATAAAAGATCCACAAAAGAAGTACCGCCTTGGAACGGACAGTAAAATATTTTACTGGAGGGCTTAAACCGGTTTAACGGCGCCAACCTCACCCTTAATTCAGATGTGGATCAAGACACATAGATATTTGGTTTGCATGAAAGACCCCTAACTTATCAATGCAACATCTCCTAAAACATATAAATCAAGATATAACAAGGAGATAAAGCAAGGATAAGGACTCAACAGTAAATTAAACTGAATACCGGAGCAAAAGAAATCCAACAGGTAAACCCCGGTGGGCCCGACAAACAGCCAAAGCATCATGCCCCAAAGCATGAGTCTTGTTTCATACATGTATATGTCACATAAGTTACATGACTAAAATGCTTTTAAAGTTGAAAATGTCTTTATTGCTCTTTGTAGAAATTCAGTATTTTACAGAATTGAAAAAATAGTATTAGGTTATATGTATATTCCTAATTGCCATACATTAATAAAGCTAGATTACACATATAGCATGATATAAGAATTTTAACCACCGTTTAAACGTTTATCCAACCGATTTTGGCGAAATGCAAGAGATACAATCTTGGAATTTGTCTCTTTTGAAGGATTATTTGCTCTATTTAGCAATAAATGCCAAATCTTCAAATTATGCATATAGAGTAATTGAAAACAAATGAGATTACAATTCGATAGGGGTGACTTTGAAAAATAACGAATGTTACATCAAAGATGGACAACATTATTTTTCAAAAGTGTCTAGTAGTAGCAAATATGCTGAAGTATCAATATGACATCATCTATAATGTTTGGATGTGATCAAAACTTGGTAATGCCTGCATATTTCCTGTAATCTACAATGAAACAAAGTTATAAGTGGCCACCTTACATTTTTTTGAAAGTCAGAAGGTAAAAATTGCTCTTACAAAATTTTAATTATATAATACAAAAACTTTTAGTGTGATATAGAATATTCCTCAGATACTTTTAAATTATCCATTTATATTCTAATTGGTTTGTAGCTGTTAATAACAGCTGTGATATAGATGAAAAAGAAGCAAAAGTTTTGCGACAATTGAACAATCTGTTTCTCTTCTTCGTTAACATGAAGACATCCACTATCAGCAGCTTTAAATCAAAGAGTTTTGCCTTTAACCATGTAATTTGCGTACAAACTTTGCATTGCTCTGTACGATCTATTATCGTACAGAGAGTGGGAGAAGAATAATTTGTGCTTAAATAAGGTAACTTAATTCAAAATGCATGAGATTGAGTGCAAATTACAAGAGCAAATTTCACTTTCAATTTATTCCATTGTACATATTCAATGTAAATGGATTGTAAATTTTGTTAAACCTATCAAAATATGTTTAGCCCTGATACGTTTTACGACTCTGCTTTCTTTTACCCCTGGTGGAAGTGAGACAGGTACTTTTTGGTTCACCTGGATACTGTAATTTGAGTTTTTTTGCGATAATTTCTTTTTTGTGAATAACGTAAAAAGACATGTTTGCCATGTTAAAAATTTGCGACTGGAGCATGACTATGCATCGATAAGTTAGGGATTTTCAAGTGAACCTAACATCTAGGTGTCTCGATCCACATCCGAACTAAGGGTTAAGTTGATACCGTTAAACATGTTCAAGCCCTCCAGTGATTTTTGCTGACCCTTCCAAGGCGGGGCTTCATTTGTTAATCCTTTTTATTATTTGTTTCATTTATCTGTGTTATACTATCTTATCTGTTCATTGCAGCATTATGATCATTTGATGGGAAAGGGCTGAACTCTTTGTTCTCTTGTGTGTTGTTTTTTTCTTGTGTTTTTGACACTGTCACATTTGGTGTTCCGGGTCAGGTATTGTACTTGATTGTATCGAGTCCTGATCTTTGCTTTACTCTCTATTTTATCCATATCAGAAAACGGCAGAGTGATTTTGCCATTTCGCGAAAATAAAACTCTCGCGAAAATTTCTAAATTTACAGTATCAAAAGCAGATCACTAAACAGCAATGTTATGTTAAAATGACGTCACCATGCCGCATCTCGACTTATTCAGGATTTTCTGGAAATCTTTTTCATGTTTTTCTTATATCAATGATAAATTTAGTGGTGAGCAAGAAAAAGAATCCACTATTCGTGTGAGGATGGGATAGAAAACTCCGTCTCTCGAGATCACTGTTTGCCATCACTCGCCAAGCCTCGTGATGCCAATCGGTGATCCCCGGGACGGATTTTTCTATCCAATCCTCACACTCATGATGGATTCATATAGTCTGAACTGAAACAAATGATAAATGATTGAGTTTGAGTCACCTTGAAATATTGACTAATTTTTGAAAGCTTGTAACTTTATGACCCCTTTAGGATATGAAATTTAAATGTTTGATGCTGAATAAACAATCGCACTAATGGAGATAAGACCATATACACATGAAGTAGAGCGTATACCATTTGCGTTTTCAAAATGAGGAGCGTAAGAAAATCCAAGGTTGCTAAGCATGGCGTTTCTTATTTACCAATGAACCTCGCACTCAGCGTATGTATGTATACGCTCAATGGCCATGGTGGAATTTTTGATCAGTCAACGCAAAATAAACAGTCTGTCCTTGGCTTTTTGGTGAGCATTTGCTGTTCTGATTTGAAAATGCTGTAATGACATTGCTGTGGAAAATAAATACAAACTCGAAGAATCGATAGCAATATTAGTTGAATTCATAGACACTTTCAATAGCCGTCAAAAATTAAATGAGCCGAATCGAAAATGATAGGGAAAATAACCTGCAGCAGAGGTTTTAGTTACTATACAATGTATAATAAAGAACAGTATCTGGAATGCCTTTTAGGGCTAGATAACGGAAAAATGTTGCAACGAAAACTGTTGCTACAGACCAATGGGAATTAAAACTGCATAAAACATATTGGTTTCGATTCTCTAGAGGTTTTCGCTGCCTAAGGAATACACTAAACACTATGGAGATACAGTAAAACCTGTGTTAAACGGCCACTCAAACATAAATAAAACAAATATCTTAATGAAAAATGGTTGCTTAATGAAGGTCCGAAGAATTGCAGAATGCTCTCCTTGGAGCATTCTGCATTACTTATGACCTGCATTACGCGATAATCGGTCGTGAAAACCAATTTGGGATCTTTTTGAGAGTGGCCGTTTTACACAGGTTTAACTGTACATTAAAATCGAAGCCACCTTGATTGACTTTAACTCATTTACACATACCTTCTGAAATTATGTCACAAGCCGACTTGATTGACTTTAACTCATTTACACATACCTTCTGAAATTATGTCATAAGCCACCTTGGTTGACTTTAACTCATTTACACATACCTTTTGAAATTATGTCATAAACCACCTTGACTGGTTTAAACTCATTTACACATACCTTCTGAAATTATGTCATAAGTCACCTTGATTGGCTTTAACTCATTTACACATACCGTCTGATTTAATGTCATAAGTAGCCAATGTTAACCAAACGCCAATCTTCCTATAACATCCAGACCTTTTCGGATCCAGAGGGGGCTGGTAGACTGGGGGCCCGGACTATCCCTGGAAAATTACAAATCTGTAGGTTACCTTAGGAATGCTCACCCCCCCATCCGAGGAAAACCACGGAGCTACCCATCCAGCATTCAGTGTAGGGTCATCCGACATTATCATTAAAATGGCGTTTTGCTGGCCCGCTGTGTATGCTGTCTATAGGGTTTCTTAGTAGTAATGGTACGGATCCCTTCTCCACTCTGTAATATAAGTTGATGACTAAAATAAAAGATAACGTTGGACCAAGACTCCCGCGCATGCAGGCAGCTTGTGAAATGATCTTAATCTGGATGTGCCTTTATTGTTTGCAATTTACATAGACAAACAAGTTATTATATAAACTGGTGCCAAGGTTATTTTATGCTCAACTGAACTAAGCACGAAATTTATCAGGCTCATAAATGTTAAATGACAACAATTGTTGTCATTTTAACATTTATTAGCATGTTAAATACATCATTGGACAGTTTGAAAGCAAGAAAAGTCTTTATACTTCAGCATGTTTGTTTATCCCTCCAGTAAAATATTTTACTGACCGTTCCAAGGCGGTACTTCTTTTATGGAGTAGTTGTGTTTTACTTATTTATGTCCCGTGTTTGTCATGCTTTCGCGTCTGTTCGTTCCTGCTGGGAAAGGGCTGGCCTCTTGGCTCTCGTTTGTGATGCTTAATTATGGTTTTGCCACTTTCCCATGTGGTATCCTGGGTCAGGTGTGGTACTTGATTGTATCAATCGATTTCTGATCTTTGCCACCTTTATTTTGAGCAGTTGAAATTTTATGCTCCGTTGAGTTGAGTATGAAACACGTTTTATAACCTCGAGGCTAGGAGGCGCCACAATGATTAAAAATAACAGGCATTGGCACCAAGAGGACACTACACTAGAACACAGACAAAACAAGACACGCACATAAAACGAAACAACAAGCATAGCAACCAGACCCCGAGGTTATAAAACATTTTATGCTCAGTTAAGGTGAGCATGAAAATAGTTTATACCCTCGGGGCCAGGCCTTACATGGAACGTTTTTCTCATGCTCGTTTATGCTGTGTTTGTAAGTGAAAATCGGTCTACTCTTAATCCAACTACAATGGTGCCTATGTCTGGTGAATACTTAATGCCTGTGGACCTAATTTCATGATAATTGAGTCTCAAAGTGACTAAACCTCCCTTCAGGTTTATTGGGACATCGACTGAGATAAGCCTGTTTACACCCACATCACTGATCAGTGTCATACTGTTTGGCCTGCAAATATACTATTGCCATAAAATTAAGCATATTTTTTATACGATCCCGATTTTCAAAGTAATGAAAAATAATTTGGGTTTTGGGTTTTATTCGGCATGTCCACTTGTATTTTGGCTACCTTTGGATAAGTTTGATTAGTTTCATTCACTACTGTCCATGAACGGGAAGCTTACGACACAGGACTGTCAGGAGTTGATATGCAAGAATGAATTTATTTTGCTGTTGAGTCATAAAATAGCCTTAAAACGTGTATGTTGGATTATTCTACAAAGATGAAAGAGGTCAGAATGTGTAAAATTGCCATTAGGAACGTTGGTATGAAACAATATGACATTGCAAGGATATTAAATGTGTCTCAGAGTGTT
This sequence comes from Loripinus fragilis, assembly GCA_964019695.1. Classification (NCBI taxonomy): domain Eukaryota; kingdom Metazoa; phylum Mollusca; class Bivalvia; order Lucinida; family Lucinidae; genus Loripinus; species Loripinus fragilis. Next base: position 86,075,116 of record OZ026514.1, read on the forward strand.
GTAAGCAGACCTTTGAAAGAACATAGAGAGAGTGGCAGTATTAGAAAAAGGAAACGGTCTACATTGATTCTTGAGTGCAAGGAATTGCTACTGAAGCATTATGGTACGTGGTGCATTATCAAACGACCACCTGATACATTTAAAGGTGGTTACTGGGATTTTGAACTCTCAAAAGTACCAGAACCAAATCCTGGAATCTGGTGTTAGGCCACCCTTGGACTCGCTAGATGGCCAGAATATGGTGCTCCGAGATGACATTGCAAGACCTCACTGTACTCACGTCATCGAGGAATGCAAAAATCAACAGAACATCGCTAGTCTTCCTCGGCCGAGCTTGATGCAGGACTTGAACCACATCGAAAACGTGTGGGACTAGCTCGGCTGACGTGTTTGAAACCAGGAACTAGCTGTATCAAAACCATTGTGAATTTTGCTAGACTCTACTGCAATAGTGGGACATGATTTCATGTCTTGAACGCATGTACCCAATGAATTTAATGATGAAAATATGCCAAGTTGTTATTCCACAGTGTGAAGGCTATACACAACATAAATCGGAAGTAGTGGCTTATTGTGAGCCATTTCGTGACTTTTTGCACCAGATCCTACAAGTGTATGCTCCAAAGAGAAAGTTTTGAAGAAATTACAACTATCGCGGCCTAATTGTAAAAGTTTTGCTGACTCTTGGCCTCTGTGCTTTTTCATTGAATTTTGTAAAATTTATGGGTAATTTCTGTAAGGTGTTTGCAGCCTATAAACAAGTCAGATATTCCACGGCTTTTCTTTATCAAATCGCTGGTATTCTGCTTTTGTTGTCTAGAATAATACATTTTTGGTATTTCTCAAAAGTTTCCGTTCTTACCGTTTCTAAAACCTAATTGGTGTTACCAAATGGAATATGCTTAACTTTATGGCAATAGTATATGTAACACACTGTTCCAATAAAAGCAATGATTTGTTTGTCAAAGTAAGTAAGGTTGCAAAGATCAGGAATCGATACAATCAAGTACCACACCTGACCCAGGATACCAATGGGAAAGTGACAAACTCACAGAAGACACCACAAACGAGAGCCAAGAGGTCAGCCCTTTCCCAGCAGATGACCACGAAGCACATATAAACAGACGCGCACAAAACATAGCAAACACAAGACAGAACAAAAACATAAAAGATCCACAAAAGAAGTACCGCCTTCGAACGGTCAGTAAAATATTTTACTGGAGGGCTTAAACCGGTTTAACGGCGCCAACCTCACCCTTAATTCAGATGTGGATCAAGACACATAGATATTTGGTTTGCATAAAAGACCCCTAACTTATCAATGCATCATCTCCAAAAACATATAAATCAAGATATAACAAGGAGATAAAGGAAGGATAAGGACTCAACAGTAAATTAAACTGAATACCGGAGCAAAAGAAATCCAACAGGTAAACCCCGGTGGGCCCGACAAACAGCCAAAGCATCAGGCCCCTACCATCTCATCAATAGATAAGTCTTTAAGTCGGAACCATCATAGAGTCTGAAGTCCGACCCACCGGCGTGCAATTAAAGAGGAAAGCAAAGTTGCCAACTGTGATTGGGTTGACTACCAAGCATGCAGTCTGTTGCAATACATTAATGTTATAGCCAATCTTTATATAATGGGAAATTATTTTAATGAACTGTGCTGAAAAATTATTACAAACATGTATATGAACAATCTTCAGGGTGTGAAATGCAATTCTTACCCGTTTCGTTAAGAAGACAGCTGTTTGCGCACCAAACTAGATGAATGGTTTCAACCACTGTTTTCAATGTTCAAATAGGAGCGCAGTGACTCAGTTGTAGAGTGCTTGACTCGAGACCGAGGGGTTGCGGGTTCGAGCCGCGTTATGTCCTTGAGCAAGACACATTAATTCTTGCTTAGTACTGGTTCGCCTCAGGAAGACCTGTGCCGACATACATATAGCTGAAAAATTGTTGACTGGGACGTAAAGAATCAAGTCAAACAAACAAACAAATCAATGTTGAAATCTTAGCTGCAACTGCTGTCCGTTCTAAGAAGGAGATTTTGTTGTTGATAGTTCATTGTTTGTTGTTGCTCCCGTTATATATGGGGTATATGTTTTTGTCAATCACCTCGGTGTGGTAGTTACTCTACCGCCTGCGTTTTTGTACTTGTCAAATTCGCATTGAAAATGCTTTGAAAACGCAGGTAATACGCATTGTATTTTCAACGCAAATTCCAAATAGCAAATCCCCGCTCGTAAAACCTGTGTCAACGGCCACTCAAAAATAGACAAAACAAAGGTCTTAATGACAAGTGGTAGCATAATGAAGGTCGAAAGTATTGCAGAAAGCCCCCCTTGGAGCATTCTGCAATACTTTTGACCTGCACTAAGCAATAATTCGTCCTGAAAACCAATTTATAAAATGGCCATTTTCCACCGGTTTTACCGTACATTTACCTCTTTGAGTGCCAGAAAACTTTTTCATACTCAACTCAGCTGAGCATGAAAATCCTGCTCATATATGTTAAAATGTCCACTATTATTGGCATTATAACATTTTATTAACATGATAAATACAATATCTAAGAGACTTAAAGCAAGAAACTTCTTTAATTGTCGGTATTTTAGTTTTTACGAGCAGTTGAAATTTCGTGCTCAGTTGAGTTGAGCATGAAAAATGTTTTATAACCTTGGGGCCCATTCACCCTTCCTTGTCTTTAACCCATAAAAATGTATAAGCCTGGTATGCGTTTTGTAAGACATATGCAATCCGTACTGAACCAGATTTGCTTACAGAATATTTTGTTAAAATTTGCAAAACATGAAAAATACCCCTTAAAACACCCTTTAAAACACCCCTTAAAGCCACACCCAATTGATAAGGGTAGTCAAGTCTATTTGGCTTAAATGAGCTACGATAATGTCCAACGAAATTTGTTTGCACGGCTGCTGAAACACATGTAACGCATGGTGTCAATACAGTATTCAACATTTGTTGAAGCTGCTAACAGAATATGGAAGCAATCGCCGCGCTTCATGTATAAATGTAAAACAGAAAAACTGCAAGATTGCAAAATAGACTTTGACAGAATTTAAAACAGGTTGAGCTCATCAAGATAATTACCATGCGACCTCTACTAAAGAAAGACATGTTTCACATTCTGGCAGAAATCAACTGGGAATCTAATTCCAGAGTGTCAGTTTCTATCACTTTGTTATTCAAATATATCCGATGCAAATCAAACACAAATTACATGGAAATGTCGGGCGGTTAACGCATTGATTATTCAAAACAGTATTATGTGATCCCAAAGCAAATTAAAGTAGGTCTTTAAATGCGTTTGTTTCTAATATGTTTTACCATAGGTTCTTAACCTTAACACAAGAAAGCCAAGATCCAATAAAATATGCAGATATTCAAATATATACTGAGGGAAAAAAGTTTAGCAATTAGTTATAATGGGGTTTTCCCAAAGGCGATCTTTTTAGCATTGGGTCTTTTTATAAGCAAGTGCGCAAACATGTCAGGTTTTTTTTTTTATTGAAAATGATATAATGGCTACCAACAAGAGGTCAAAAGAAACAATTCCGATTTCATAGCGAGGATTTTATCTGCTGAGCATTTTAATTTCAAACACTATTCAATTGAAAGGGAGGTGATTTGAACAAATACGATTTTCAACTAAAACAGTACAGAACATTCAGTTTTAAACCGGGTTTCACCTTTTGTCTAGACATTTGAGGCAAAATGAAACTCTTATCAAAAAATGTTCGCTCTAATGCCAGACCTTTTCCCTCAGTATATTTTGTGGCCATTTGAGCATATTTATACATGTAATACCCCTACCGACTTTAGTACGAGCTATCTAGTAATGTGCAAAGTCTTCACTGATGTAGGTGGTGTAAAGTAGTTATACCATACTTGGCGACGTGTACTGGAGATAAGCAGGCCACGAACTAGGATTCGACGATGGCGGCAAAGCACGGTATAACTTTGACGTAAATTTGTCAGGTTAAAATATGATTATTTAGTAAGTATAAGACTGGTACAGGTTTAGACATTTAGAATATGATCATAATTATCTTCAGAAGTTGCTTTTTCAATACACATAGCGTATGCCCTAACTGAAATGTAACATTTAGTAACGACTTTGACCCCCCACCCCTTTGCTCAATAGTTGTTATTTTTTTTAGCTATGGTTGTTTCTGGGTTGTTTCGACTTGATAAGATTGTTTTTCCTATTTAAAAATAAAGAAATAGGTTTCGCTTCTCAAAACGAATCATATCTAAACTTGCTACAAGCAAATTTTTATTTTTTTTAGATAGTGTCTGTAGCTGAGGAGACTGGTTTGAGTCTCGCTTTGTCGGAAACCCCTCAGACAGGTTTTGTCGCGCCGAGGCCCATATTGTGATTTGTATTCTTTCTAGTTTAGTAATCATCTCGCTTTGTTGCTTTACTTTAAATGCGTCCTTGATCTTTTTGTTGTGTTTTTGCTGTTCTGTGTTTTTTCTCTTCCCCTGGGTGTCATGCGTTCGTTTGTGATCTATAATTACCACATTTCCTAGTCATACTCGTTTATTCGCTGATTCTATCTTGTTTGTCAAAGTACAAACAATCCCAGCAGGTACATGACGTCGAAACAACGTCGTATTGACGTCGATGCGACGTCATGACGTCGCATTGACGTTGATTTGACGTTGTTTTAAAGTTGTGTGCCTGCGAAGATTAAACCCTAACACTAATCCATGACATGACAAAATCATCAAAAAGAGTGTGCGGCCAGCGAAAACTCAGACCAGACTGTGCTTCCGCCAGTCTGATCAGAGTCTTCGCTCTGTACTCAATGGATAACTAAGGAGACAGGCTTTCTTCATGTGGAGAGCATGGACTCTGATCAAACTTAAATGATGTCTAGTCTGTTCTGAGTGTTCTTGTGATATCCACATTGTTTTTTTTTCATGTCGCGGGCCATAATAACTATTTTCTTACTGTAATTTGCATTTGGGCCGGCCAATGTGATAATGATCTTGATTTTTGTTTGATTTTGATTCTTAACGTCCCATCAACAATCTTTCAGTCAAGGACCACACAACACAGTGACGCCGGTGAGGCTCGAACCTGCGGCCATTCAGGCGGTCTCGAGTCAAGCACTCTACCACTGAGCCTGTGATAATGATGCGTATACGTATATGTATAAGGGTTTAAGCAAGCTTCCTACGTTATACTGGTTACCTAAACTTCATAAACGTCCCTATAAGTCGCGTTTTATTGCTAATTCTAGTGCATGTACAACTACTGAGTTGTCTATTCTTTTGACTTCTTGCCTCACTGCAATTAAAAACCATGTCATTAAATATTGCACAACAGTTTATGAAAGAAATAGTAAAAATTTATTTTGGTCTATTAAAAATTCAGGTGAAATTCTTAATAAATTGAAGTCTAGAGGTTTTCTAGCATCTGGTTTGTCTACATATGATTTCTCTACTCTCTATACTACATTGCCTCATAATCTAATAAAAGAAAAACTAACAGAATTAATTGAACAAACATTTAACAGAGAGGGCTTACTTTATTTGGCTTGTAATGATAAAAATGCCTTTATTACTTCTGAACAACCTAAACGATATAAATTGTGGTCATGTCAGAAAATGTTTGATGCGCTCCATTATCTTTTGGATAAAATATTTAAAAAATTTGGCTCAAAATTATATAGACGAATTGTCGGTATTCCAATGGGTACTAATTTTGCTCCTCTTGTTGCAGATTTGTTTTTGTTTTGTTATGAGAGAGAATTTATGTTGTCTCTGTCAGACAATAATCAAGCTGATATTATTGAAGCTTTTAACTCTACCTCCAGATATTTAGATGACTTACTTAATATTGATAATCCTTATTTTGAACAAATGGTAGGTCAGATATATCCCACTGAACTTCAGTTAAATAAGGCGAATTCTTCTGATACTGAAGCTCCGTTTTTGGACTTGAACTTGTCTATAACAAATGGCATAGTTTCTTCTAAAGTTTATGATAAACGGGATGATTTTAATTTTGAAATAGTAAATTTCCCATTTCTTGATGGAGATGTTCCTCGCTCTCCTTCCTATGGTGTATATTTTTCTCAGCTTATTCGTTTTGCTAGAGTGTGCTCTAATGTTGATGACTTCAACAACAGAAACTTATTTTTAACTGCTAAATTATTAAAACAAGGTTATAGATATCATAAAATTCGAAAAGCATTTTCTAAATTCTACCACAGACACTCAGAGTTAATTGTTAAATACAACATTGGGTTAAAAACTCTTCTGCAACAAGGCATATCAAAACCTATATTTTATGGTGATTTAGTCTATAAATTCAAACGAATTGTTGGAAAACCCAATTTTAGTGATCAATTCAAAAAGATAGGAAAACGTTATATAAAGGTTGGATATAATTTGGATTTCATGCGACAGTCTGCATGCCTAGTTTTAAACCCAATCACGGTTTATAGCTATGGTTTCCTCTTTAATTGCACGACGGTGTGTCAGGCCTCAGACTCTATGACGGCTCTGGCGTAAAGCTTTAATCGGTGGGTTGGTGCCTGATGCTTATCTGTAGCTGGACCCACCGTGGCTCAACTTGAGGTTTTCTTTAGCTCTGGCTATCTGTGAGTCATGAGCCCTTTTCTTTGTTTCATCATGGAGTGTTAATTTGATTAGAGTGTTTTCCATGATGATACATTGCATTAGTTAGATGGCCTCCATGCGAGCTGAACATTTCTTGTACTTCAACAACAGCAGAATCTAGGGCGAAGATTTGGTACCAGTAAAATGCATTTAAGCCCCCCGGTGGCTTAGGCTGCTGTCCATTCTAAGGCGGTGGTTCTGTTGTTGTTGACTTTTTGTTTATTGTTACTCCCATTGTGGGAGTCTGTAATTGTTCTATGTACAGTTGTACGTTACTTTATTTCCATTCTAGTATTGCAATCATCTTGATGGGGAAGAGAGAGCTGATTGCTTTGCTTAATTTGTCTTCCTGGTGTCTCGTGATTGTTGAGCGGCTCTTCCTCGCGGTGCCACGGGGTTGTCTGCAGTTTGTGATTGTGGTATTTCCTGATCATACTCACTTTCTATTCCTGATCATACTCACTTACTATTTTTTAAGAGACTGTTTCTTTTAGAAAGCTCGTCTTGGCATTCCCTGTTACTAGTATTCTGTACTTCAAGTACGTCAGCTTATTTCAATACATCATTTGAGAAACAATGAAAAAAGAAACCATAGTCAATGGAAACAATAAAAACACACAAAAGCACGATTTAATAGCGACCTTAAGACATCAATAAAATACGAGTTAATAACAAATTTTAATATTCCAGAAGTCAGCTTAAAGACAAGCTAGAATATTGAAAGATTGTATTGAGCAGCCTTATAATCTCCAGAGATCGAATAGCTAAGGCTCTGATCATACTGTGCGGATTTGCAGTCTGGTCTGCGCCTTTGTTGTTCACCTGCAATAAAATATGGGTTTCTCACGTCAAGGTCCACGAGAATAGACATTTTTGTATTCTTGGCGATCTAGTTTATTGTTTAATACTAGTTTCTGGACAACTTCTCCCGCTTTATGAGAAAGAAAGGATATTAATAAACTGCCTTCGTCCTGGTTGTCTTATGTAAATTACATTCCAGAATCATTTCTGTATCTTTCTTACTAAACACAGGTTTAGATAAACAAAACAAAAAAATTAGCACAAAATTGTAAATATTTACTTATCCATCAATTTTAACATATGTTATGGGTGCTCAAAAGAACCGTCTCATTGAGACGGTTCTTTTGAGTACCCACAACATATGTTTTGGTTGAGAAATAAGAAAATTAAATTTTCGTTACGCACTCTTAACTAAAGTCCTGGTCTTAGGGACAAAACTTTATGTTTCCATCTAAGATCGGCTTCATCAGATAAAATATTGCTTGTGCTTTAACGAAGAATATTGTAAACACGTATGCAAGCAAAAAAGAGAATGTTGAGTCTAATACATTGATTAAGAAGTACTGTTTCTTCAGCACGTTCGTGATGCAAAAAGTTTCCTCAAAGGTCAAAATCTACTTGGTTTAAACATATTTATTCAAATTTCCATTTACATAGTAATATACAAATATACATTTTACAATACAATCATGATGGGATTCAGAAAAAGTCAAACAACTTATTCAAATCCGTTTCCCTTTGAAATAATGGTGCATAGTTTGGAGTTATATCCAGTGAAAATTATAAAAAATACATGAGTTATTTTCAAACCAAATTACCTTTCTACTCTAAATGTAAATAAATGTGAAGTGTTACATGCTATCTAATTGAGAGAGAGAGAGAGAGAGTCCATCCTCAACGCTCAAAACGTTTTCTATCCAATATGCATTTTTGCACTGTATTAATAGGTCTGTAGTTAGTATGAAAGTCAGATGCAGGTATACCAAAAAGCACAGTGTTTAAATCTGGTACACAATAGTTTACCAGGTCATTCAGCATTATTGCCCTATTTTCGTTATACATTTGGCATTCAAAAAAGTAGTGTTTTATAGTGGCAACTGCACCACAGGCATAGTAAGGACTATCACCAAATAAAATAAAATGGATGATGATTTAGATAATTGCAATCGGTTCTTAGTCTGGTATGCTGTACATTTCAGGTGAATATCTCTGATAGAACAAAATGTATGGAGGGTAAAGAATGGCATCTTATATAGTGAAGACACAAAAATTATAACATGTGATTACTTATCTCTGTAACTGACCAGAAACTTCGAGTTCGCCAGAACCATTTTGGCACTGGTCTGAAAAATAGGTCTAGTTTATTTTCGCGTTAACATGAATTCGAAGGAAGCACTTTGGGGTCGTCCGCTTTCAGACTTTTAAGGGTATAATCCAACATATGGGACACCGTAGAACTTTAGCAAAAGTGTCAATTGGCATTTTGATAGATTTGACAAACCAAGGAAAGACTTGGGAAACGATATGTTACAAACTGATTGTTCTTTTGAAGAAAATCGTAATGAAAACCGTCTCTTAAATAATGTTTGGGTGTAGCTTAACTTTTGATGCTGTGTATACTTCCGTTCTCTTTGAAGCAGTGAAATATATCATCTGATTCTTCACTGGTTCCAGATACAACACCGAAATCCTATAATTTGGCTCAATTATATGTGGTGGAAAATAACCTAGACTGGCTCCAGTCCTTTAACCAATTTTTCATCAATGTGTAATATCATATACTTGTAGCCAGTCTAACTCTGATGGCTCTGTTTTAAAACAGAGCCATCAGAGTTAGACTGGCTACAAGCACATGATGTGACACATTGATGAAAATTTGCTTAAAGGACTGGAGCCAGTCTAGAACAAACCTTAATGGGACTGAGAAAGAACAGATCTGAGATTGACGTACAATAATCAATGAAATTTAATGAAGTGCAGATTCTATAGCCTGTTATTTTAGTATTGGTTTCTGGTCGGGATGTGACTAGGAGCGACCTGTTGAGAGTGAAATGAAACTTATTTGACATGTTTCTGTGTTCAAATAATTAGTTCGCTAAACTTTGTATCGATACGCGTTGTAAGTGGTACTTGGGCAGTTGGAGAATAGTAAAGTATATCAGATATCAGATATTTTCTACAGGAGTGCTGTTCTTATAATTGTGGGATAAGAAACCTTTTTTGCGACAACGAAAAAGGAAATATCAAATGATACTAACGTATGTAATTTGTCAGTTACTACAATATTTTTCAATATGAAAATAAAATGAAATATGGAATACAATAACTATAGTCAAAATTGCTGTGTTGTATCCTGTAAAGCGACCTGTGACATACATGTAGAATTTCAAATTTTACCCCAGCTAGGATAATGTAATATTGTCATCCAGGTGTATATCAAACTACATGAAAACGTGCTCATTTCACAGTGCTACATGTACATGTAATTTCACTAAAACAATAAAATAATTGAAAAGTTTGTGAGAAAAACTTTCTGGTGTATTTTTTAATCCATTGAACATACTTGTATGTTGTCGGTACACGTTGGAATTGCCTCTTAAATGCACTTCCAATGTGTACGGACCACAAATGTTACTGGACATAAATAATTAAAACTATTTTAAAATTAACCTTTATCAAATATTATGTCTATAGTGTTTGCCTCTTGAAACATCTCGAACTGCCAATCAGTATTCTAATTGGACCACAATTTGTTTATATTTGCATGACAACTGCATATCCAAATTCGATGTCATGAACTATCGATTGATAATCGAATGAAGAAAGTAAATATTTAATGCAAATTAAATAAATTAGCAAATACTGCAATCTCTATCCCATCTGTAATGCACTGCCAGTACAAATATGGAATCTGAAAGGATAATTTCATACTTAAAGTTATTTTGGGAGCATTAGGATTTATATCACTCTCCTCCAAAATTTAATTTTAGTTAGTAGTCTGAGGGCTGGCGAGCTGGATTGCATTTTTAGTCGGTCTGGTAGAAAAAGATCATTTGTACCAGGCTATAGCATAACGATATAGAAGTCAAATGAGAGTTGGTGCCAGAAACAAAAGGGGTGCAGATTTTTTAAGGTGACGTTTCGTTACCTCGCCCACTGAAAATGTAGTGTAGTAAAAATGTGTCAGTGAAAATTCAACAGAATTTCAAAACGAATGAGAGCATTTTTGACTACACATGGATTCCAATGAAAGTTAAATACGTAACCAATGGTAGAATTCAGCCAAAAAAGACGTTAACCACTACATTTGGTGCATTGGTGTTACCCCACCCGCCCATTTATCAAATAATGTATGTTTTGTAATATGGACAGCTTAATACCGTTTTAGACTTTGGTATTTAAGCTCCATGAAAAATTGTATGATGATAACTAATTACTGGCAATTGCATCATATAACTACATTGTATTATGTTATGGTCTTTCTTATCAAATACCCCACCCACTATAGGATGCAGGTTCATTTATGCGAATATGTTGTCATTATACAATGTTTGTTTCATGGTTGTAAACATAGTATAAGTCCCAGATTCCTCTAGCTGGAAAAATTAAGGGTTATGCTAAAGATGGTCTGCATGCAGATTTGAATTATTTGAACATTTAGAAATAAGATTTAGTTGTTCTGCTCTTGATTTCTTATTTGCATGATAGTATAATTAACATTCAAACTAGTTGCCAGTATCGCTTTTTTATATGAAAAATAAATTCATTTTACAAGGGATCATACATGAAAGACAATGCAATTCTCCAATCACAGTCTAAATTTACATGTACATGTGTATACCAATTACCAAATATAAGTATATCACTAAACATTTACTTGGTGCGTCTATTATCTTGTAGAAAAAAACTGCACAAATTTCAGAACTAGCATCCACGCTAAAATTGTCTATTACATGTTACTCTAATCGACTGTACCGTTGGATTTTTCTACCAAATAGATTAAAAAAATTTGACTCTTTTTTCAACTGGGACTATACCTATAGAGTTTTGCTATTTCTATACCCATACACACTTCAGCCTGAAGTAATTTTTATGCAAAAGTGTTAAAACGAAATAGTGTATTTCTCTTCAAGTTCAGTAGCACAGTAGTAAAATACCCATCGATTTTAAGAACCTGTGGAAATTAATCAAATATTCAACTTATTCACCATATCTACATTAATTGCTGGTTCCCGCTTTACAGGTGGTCAGTAATGTAAAAAAAGGTAACCAGTACCCCCCCCCCCAATACCTGGAAATGGGGGGGGGGGGTTCTGGTTACCTGTATTTACATTACTGACCACCTGTAGACAGGGAACCAGCAATTAATGTAGATATGGTGAATGAAGGTAGCTAATTGCAGTAATTTTAGGAAAATTGTATCATTTTGATATTCTTGTCTGACCACCAGTAAATCTTTCCCCAAAAAACAAAAACAAAAAAAATCAGTACATTCGAAGAGTACCCCCAATCTAATGATACTTTCGATTTCCCGAACACTGGCGTACCAAGCAAAGTAGTATCACAATGATCTCCCATCAAATCATATAGATTCTATTATTATTTTTTCTGTAATTACTATCCGAAAACACACACACCAGACCCTGAGGTTAAAAACGTTTGTCGTGCTCAACTCAGCTTAGCATAAAATTTATCACGCTCGTAAATGTTAAAATGCCAACAATCGTTGGAAGAAAGGAATTCGAATTGCTGCGAGGTGAAAATGCAATTGGTATATGAAAGATGTGATTATAGGAATATCAAATGAGGTTTAAGACAGCCTAATGCTCTTCCTCTTAGTACGACGGGTAGGTTATAGTATCTGGAATTGGTATTTCATGGCCATATTTGGGCTATTGTTTCGCTCTGGTTATAAGTTTAGAGGTACAGTTGTCCAAAGCATCGTTGACCTACAAAGTAAGTAAGGTTGCAAAGATCAGGAATCGATACAATCAAGTACCACACCTGACCCAGGATACCAATGGGAAAGTGACAAACTCACAGTAGACACCACAAACGAGAGCCAAGAGGTCAGCCCTTTCCCAGCAGGTGACAACAAAGCACATATAAACAGACGCGCACAAAGACATAGCAAACACAAGACAGAACAAAAACATAAAAGATCCACAAAAGAAGTACCGCCTTGGAACGGTCAATAAAATATTTTACTGGAGGGCTTAAACCGGTTTAACGGCGCCAACCTCACCCTTAATTCAGATGTGGATCAAGACACATAGATATTTGGTTTGCATGAAAAGCCATTGGTTGTAGGTATATTAGCTGTTTGATGGTATAGGGTCTAAAGCAGTATTTTAACTTAAAGTACATTAGATATAACACTAAAAATCCATGCATCTGAGGCGTGTTAAGCTTTGTCTTCTAGTATCGTCATCTGTTAATAACTTATGCAAACAGTTTGGACCCAGATTGGGCCCAACAAAACGTCTAGGTCCAAACTGTTTGTCACTCTGATAGTATTCTGAAAAAGTTGATTTTGAGAAAATTTCAGCAGACGACACAAAAGCATGGTAGGCAATGAGTCAATATGTTTCTAGTAAAGTGAAACGATCAAGAAGTGATCTCAATGAAATATCTTGGTTCTAATTACAGGTGATATGAGATGGATTTACAAGTCATATTGACTGAGTGGATACAGAACCGGATACAAATGGTTCCAACATCATTATGAGAAACGGTGCTTGCGATTCTGTAACATTGGATACTGATACAAAGGTAATAATACCTTATCATTAATTTTGATATACACATAGCAAAATATACCGGGCCATTCTCCTCCCTTCCGCTGAATCATTCAAGAAGGCTTGTTGTCAGTTACAAGCGAAAGTATGTGCACGAATTACTAGTTAACTGCTTGTTCAAGCTTGCCAAGGAAAAAGTGTGGTTAGGTGAACTGACCGTCCCGCCATGGCCATAGCTGTTGACTTGGGACGTAAAGCAACAAAACAAACAAGCAAAATAGTAAAATATGTCAGAAGTAAAGACTAAACTTTGAATGTAGACCCACTTGATAGCTGTGTATATGCGTCAAAAGTAATTTATGGGAGCAAGTGTATCATCATCTGGTAGCATTGTGAATATTAAAGAGCCCACTCTAAGCGCAGTTCACTAGGTTGATTGTCGCCTAGGTCCCTCTTGTGTCTTTGTCAAGTATTCTGATGCCTATTTAAATCAGGCTCATGTAAAACACGTACAAATCCATGAAAGTATAACAATAGAATACGTACACAAATAAATGTGCTCCACAGGCGATGATCCATTTTGTTTAAATGCCAAATAGGTCTTTATTTTCTATGCTTTTGTTTCTTATTCTTCAATTTCAAGCTAATATCTAATTTGCGTGTTCTAAATGTGAAGCTCTTGGAATGCAAAACAACTTGAACTGTATCCTGTTTGACACGCTGTGTAATTACTATATCAAAGTAATGGAATGTTTTAAAACAAGATGTGTTTCTGAAGTACAAATACCCCTGGAATACGGTATGTGCTTTGAGTACTGGTTAACCGCTTAGACTAAGTTTGCATATGAAAAGTGTGGCTAGGTTAACTGACCGTCTCGACACGACCATAACATTTAAGCAACACAACAAACAAAATAAAACATGCACTTCGCCAATGTTACATTTTGTTACTATGTCAAATGAAGGTTAAATGCATCTTCCATTACATGTACCTGTAGGTCAAATGTTGAGGTCAGTTCTATACATTTGTATATTTGTAAATCTCTTCCCACTAAATACACATAATATATCAGTAGTTCAGACAAAATTTCTAACGTTAAAGTTCGTTGTATGCACGCACTCTCATATACACAGAACAAAAACGATCGGGACCATAAAAATTGTATATGCCATTCCTTTACTGGTCGTGAAATGTTGCTCTAATATGGCTAGTTTTCTGAAATAGGAAAGAAAGACAAGATACAACAACTTGTGGTGAAAGAGTCTAATCAAGACTATGTATGTGTTGATACATCAAATGCATATATACCTCAAAACTTATAGTAATTAAGTTGTCCACTAAACTACATGTTTCTACCTTAAAGCTGCATAGTCTGCAATTTTTGATCTTCTAATTTTGAAATAAAGTTTCTATTTTCCAAGAATACAGTAAAAATACTCAAATTCAGGTAAACATTTTATCTTTTTCATAAATCTTAACAAATTATAACTATCAAAACAACAGCATTTATGTTAAAAATCAACTGTCTAGAATTATTGGAGGGACGTAAATAATTCCTAACAAGAGAAAAATCACGTGTTTTTATAAGATAATTCACTTTTCCATGCAGTTTTCAGATGTACTGAACATATTTATTGTGAAAACATAACTTAATTCTATTTTTACAAATGATTTAAAAAGATTTTTTTTCGAAAAATGTTCATAGTTACAGACCTAATCTCTTTAATAGTAATCAGTACTGCGAATGTATTTACGAAAAGCATTAGTTTGACATTGTCATGATTTAATTTTAAAAGCCTTTACTCCCTACTGTAAATGGCATTACTGATAACAATGATTGGCTTGAAATGAATTAAATAGTTCTGAAAATGACATTTATATCAGCTCTCAATAAGAGAGCAGACTGATTTTCTTCTAAAACAAATACAACTGACATTTTTATAATGCCTACAAGTTCATTGTTTACGTAGACAGAAAAAAAACATTTCCCTGAACGTTCTAAATATTAACGCAATATATTCAGTAAATGCGTCATTTCATACGATTTTTGTACTCCCTCCATAATAAAAAAGCTTTAAGAGTCCCGTTGATCCTCACTTCCCTATGCTGATGATGCAGAAGTATAAATAAAGGGTCCTCAGTCATTTGACTCACATATCGAATCAAATCGTTGCTTTCTAATAGGACAAATTTTTATTTACTAATAGAAGTATTGTTTTTTTAACCCCTATAAGCCTAGCGTCCTCTTTGAGGGACATTGGTAAACAATGCAAAACCAGATCAGACGCAACAAAACGCGGCGTCTGATCAGGTTCTCCACAGTTTTCTTATAGAAGTTTCAATTTTAAAATTTGAATAGAAAAACAACAAAAAAAAATCCATCTAACAATCCTAAAATTAGAAATGGACTCGTCCATTTGCTAAGGATGGGAAAAAATCGGCATAAATGGGTCAATTTGCGTCATTTTCTATGTAGAATAACAAAACCTGCTTCGCGCAAAAGTGCACTAATTTCTCTTTTACTGAGCAGGTATTCAGAGCCTTCTCTGATATTTAAAGCTGCACAGTCTGTAACTTTTGATATTCTAATTTGGAATTAAAGTTTCTATTTTTCAAGAAAACAGTAAAAATACTCAAATTAAGGAAAACATTTTACCATTTTCATAAATTTTAACAAATTATATCTATCAAAACAACAGCATTTATATTAAAAAACAACTGTCTAGAATTATTGGAGGGACGCAAATAATTCCTAACAAGAGAAAAATCACCTGTTTTATTAGATAATTCACTGTTCCATGCAGCTTTCAGCTGTACTGAACATATTTATTGTGAAAACATAACTTAATTCAATTTTTACAAATGATTTAAAAAGAAAATATTTTTTTTCGAAAAATGTTCATAGTTACAGATCTAGTCTCTTTAAGTTCCCTGATGCTTTGGCTGTTTGTCGGGCTCACCGGGGTTTACCTGTTGGATTTCTTTTGCTCAGGTATGCAGTTTTATTTACTGTTGAGTCCTTAATTTTGCTTTATCTGCTTGTTATATCTAGATTTATATGTTCTAGGAGATGATACATTGATAAGTTAGGGTCTTTCATGCAAACCAAATACCTATGTGTCTTGATCCACATCTGAATTAAGGGTGAGGCTGGCGCCGTGAAACCGATTTAAGCCCTCCAGTAAAATATTTTACTGACCATTCCAAGGCGGTACTTCTTTTGCGGATCTTTTATGTTTTTTCTGCCTTGTGTTTTCTATGCCTTTGTGCGCGTCTGTTTATATGTGCCTTGTGGGCACCTGCTGGGAAAGGGCTGACCTCTTGGTTCTCGTTTGTGGCGTCTATCTGTGAGTTTGTCACTTTCCCATTGATATCTTGGGTCAGGTGTGGTACTTGATTGTATCGATTCCTAATCTTTGCACCCTTAATTACTTAAATCTAAATATTAAGGGGCTCTTGCATGGTATGGGAAATTAACATGGGAGTCTGCCCACGCTTGGATTTTGATAATATTATGTTATTTAATTGTCTGGGGTATAACTTTAATATTTAGGGCGCGTTTGAGTTTTTATGCAATTCCATTGCTAATTTATGACGTCATGAATGATATCACTATAATACCTTAGGGTACCCACTTATAATCATTTCTTAAGTAATTGACATATCATGTAACGGGCGGAGAAATGTTTTATTAAATAGCTATATCATTGATAAGTTCGTTGGTACTTAAAATGGCTTTGTATGAATTAGGATATTGGGTGGGCATTCATTTTTATAGCATGATACCCCATTTTTCGACTGTATATTTTGTATTCAGTCAAATTTGGAATTAACATTTTTACAGGTTGCGGTCTTTGTCAAGATACCATTTCAACATATAAACTATCCATATATGTTTAGAATATGTAGACCAATTTTTATGAAATTCAAGGACTGGTAACAAATATTTTCAACTTGATGTAAACACATGGCCCTATTTCATCGAAATGTAAAAAATACAATAATTATGTTTCAGTGTAAAACATACTTGAATACTTGCTTAGTTTGAATCATCATGCTAGTACGTTTATTGGTAGAAGTTGATATGTTCAGTGTTTTCCCCTATTATGGATTGGAAAAAGAAAAAAACAGTATTCTTTGATATTAGGTGCCAAGATTCTTATTTAATGAAGTGCTTACACAATAATATTAGCCAAAATGATACAATGTGTTGACACCTGTACTTAACACATCTAGTTCCTAACATTAAAACTACATCTAGCCAATGTTACACTCAATTTGTAACTTTATTAAGAATTTTAATACATACAGAAGAGAAACCTTATGACAAGTCAGTTCATACAGGAGAAGAACCTTATATCTATGTTTCTTTAATTGTAAGACTCATTAATTAAACCTGCATCACAAAAATACCCCCCTGTCAAACCTATTGGTTAAAATTAACCATTTTGGTCATAGATAACTCTTGGCTTCAAAGGTATTGCTAATTTAATGCTTAAATCTTCTCTGTTCATTCTGTTTTGTGAAACTGATGCTGATTTCCATCAAATAGCAACAATTATACTTTAGCTGGCTGTATATTCTAGGCATACAGTTTTGTTTCTTGGCCTCACTTATTCATGAAGAACACTGTTTTATGATACTTCTGATAAGACTCTATTACACATTATCCTGGTCACGGCACCAAAATGTGGTTCCTCTAGTTCAGTTGGGATGTAAAGGAAATATTTAGTCTGCTTGTTTTCATATGTTTATTGCTAGTATATAATGTTTCTTAAACAATATCATGCAGGACTTGAGGAAGTGATACACATTGACTTGGCCCCATAGTGCCATGACACAGGGCCATGACCTTTGGTATTTCTGACCATTGAATCATTTAAAATTGTCTAAACATGTCTTTCTTTAAGAAAAGTGGAAGTATATTTAAAAACAACCTCCTTATGTCGAGTTATTGATTCATTTGAACTAAATAATTAATTTTGATAAAACTGACCTATACCCATAAGAGGTAGGAAATGACAAAGTTACAGGTTTTGGATTTTCATGATATTTTGCTCAGATCAGCAGTATATATATGGCATATTTTTGTGATAATATGATATCTTGACAAAGACTGGAACATATCCATCTTTTGAATTGAATGTTGAATGTTTTGTAAATTTTTGAAATAAAATATTGAAATTTTACAATCACTTCTTCTGAAAACGTAAACCATAATTTATCCAAATGGTTTCGTGGTATTAAAATAATTTCTATGGTATTTTGGATTCGATCTAGATGACAAATCATAGAAATAAACAAAACTATAGATTTAGGACATGGAAATTTAGAGACAGGTACCACCTCAAAAGTGGAGTACGTCAGGGCTGCTTCCTAAGTCTTATTCTTAACTATCTTATTCGATAAATACATTTTCATAGTTCGTATATAATAAGTTATTTATATGCAAAGTTTGAAGAAAATCTATGCGTGGGCACAGATGAAAGTACCCCTTTAAAAGCTTATGCAGATTTGAAACCTTGTATTTACCAGTCGATATGTCCATATATAAATAATGACTATGGGTATATCAATATGGCCATTTATAAATAATGAATATGAATATGTTTTAACTGATCAGAAACTATAACTATTCACGGGTTTTGACAATCAGTTTGAATGATGTTTATTTTCTTTATATTTAAACAGATTAGGTAAAATCATTATTGGCATTATGAAGAAAACGACAAGGGAGTATTCTACCGACTGAGTAATAGGCATCGTCAATCTTAATAGAGGACTGCCCATAAAATCGCCAGATTAAATTTCGATTAACCAATACTTTTTCTGTGGAAAAGGTAGTTAGTTAAGCCCTTGAATTATCCCCCAAAAGGTGTTTCGCATTGAGCAAGTACTAAATAAAAATATGTGTTGGAAACTCTGTTTTTGCTATTCAACATATAGGAAATGGAAAATGTTTCGATGTGCTTCCCCCCCCCCCCCCACATTGATCAAGTTAATCCTTTTTCATACAGTTGTGGTTTTACATTACACACATCATATAAAAATTGCATACTTGATCAAAGGAGAGAAGGTTGTTAAAATGCTCAAAACATAATATTATAAAAGCTCATTTGTCACTCCTTTTGTACAAACCTGTAGTTTAATATCCATTTACAATGGCACGTAATACAGCATGTAGTTATGATACACATCAGTGAACAGGTCAAACTGATTGGACTGTAAACAGAATAGGTATAATCTGTATGTAAGACATTCAAAGGTAACAGTCAAAAGTTATGGACAGCATACCTATTTACCCAAATCAATGAAATATTATTGACCTGAATTCTATGCAAACACAACAATCTCGTCTCAAGTTTTATGCTGCAAACATTATATTTCCATGTATATAGATAAATACCCGACAAAACTATGACTTTCTGCCAAAAAAAATTAGTCGCAAAAATACCCCCTCCTCCTAAACCTTAAGATCCTAAAATAAATATGCAATTTTTCCAAATATTTTTTATTTTGTTAGGAGCACTGAATGTTAGGTTTTTATTAAAGCACACATGTACAGTTGTCAATTAATCGTTAGCCTGCCCACAGGCTCTCAAAACTTGGACAAATTGAATAGGAGACTGTTCATTGTCCTTTTCAGTCGATCAAAAACTGATATTACGATTATAGAGCGCACTGTAATTGTCAACCTTCAGCCAAATATGAGTCCAAATGGTGGCTTTTCCTTTGCACAAAGACTGGTTGTTACCCTACATTAAAACTTACACTCAATCATATTGCAGTGAAGTTGTAAATTATCAACTGGCATAACATAGATTATGACTTTAGACATCATAAATCTTATAGTTATCTTAAAATGAACATTTACACATTTTTAAATGCATTTATTATAGAGCTTTACAGTATGATAAGAATAATTCCTCATTAAATGTTTCTGAAAGCTCTTTAAACAGCATGTAATTGATCACTTTCGCTTGTCGCTGGAATCCAGCCATTTTTGTACGTAAATGAGCTCAAGCATGTGTAATGGAGGGCTATAGTTAATGTTGTGAGAAAGTGTGGCCCAATCCCATTTTATACTTGTACTCGTATATGTAAAATTGCAATAAAATATGTTTAAACAAAAAAGGAGTCACTGTAACCTATTAACATATATCCAGAGCAATACTTTAAATCTTTGATAATGATATAAATTCACAATGTTTCAGTTTGATATTTAAGTAAGGGTGGGGTATTGCTGAGTAAATTTTGGTACCTTGACCAATATTTGATAGTTATTTCTAAAATTTAATCCTTAATTAATACGTTTGCAGGCAACATATTTGTAACAACTATCTTCATTTTGGATTGAATAAGTTATAACAAAATCAAATGAAACTTATTGAAACATATTTTGTTTTCTTTTGATAGACGTAACATTCTTCTTTTACTTTCATTGAATTAAAAATAACTATTATACATTATCCTTTATCGGTGACTCAGTATATGTTTTTTGTTTTATTCAAATAATGCTATTCAATACAACGGCATTTGCAAAATCACAAAACTATTGAGAGTATGATGTATTTACATCCATTCAACAGCTATACAATACTAATTAATATTAGTGCTGTTGTCTATTTAAGAAATAAATTCAATTTTTGCAATGTTCATGGAAACGTAAAAATTCCGGGTCTCTTGCAAAGTAAGTATAGGCCGAAGGGCTTCACGTTAACTTTGAAAGACACCCGAAGTATTCATGATTCCATAAACATTCCAAAAAATAAATGTATTGCTTAGATTTACATTTTTTTGATAAATATCTAAAATATAAAAATGATTTTTAATTTAGGAATTAAAACAGCTTTTTACTTAAAATATAATCATGGTATTAATGGTTTAGTCGGAATGTAAAACGGAAAAGTGGAACAGCCAACTTGATCACATACAGCCAATGGAGCAAACAAGACGCTTGTTTTGCACGTGCAACTCAGGTGTGCCTCGCTGTCAAACACAACAAAAGTATCAATTCTGGCAAATGAGTTCGATGTTAGAAGCGTATTGCAAGGGCAAGTGAGCTTGGCAGCTGTCAATCAAATTCGTGTACTTCATGTGGCAATGAACGGTTGCAAAAATCTAAAGATTCATTAAAGGATTGCTTCGAAAATGTAAATATTTAACTATATTTGAACTATAGTATGTGGTATTGAATTCGTTTCTAGTTGGTGTACTTTATATACGATATGCAATTTTGCTAGCTGAGCAAAACACATTTCTCTTTAAAATTGCTGGCCCCAATTTTTGAGTTTTCATAGCAACCAACATCTTTAATTTCTGTTTTGATCAAGATTTGTGTTCATGCAATGCGTCTGATAGATATAGTTCGGTAATATGTATATACTCTCATAAGCAGTGAATTATGAAAAACCTTGGTCTATGAGCCTTTGTTTTTGGCCTTATGTTGGGTGTGCAATTCTATCAAATTATCATGGAAACAATTTTCCTGGTTTTATGGCATTATTTGAAGAAAACAAAGCCCCGTTAAGAGCTACATACTTGTGTAAGTCAAATCAAGTGGCAAAGTAGTATTTAAAATCAAATTTTAGAGTTTCTTTTCAAAGCTAAATGGTTTGTAGCAGGGTTTCATAATAACCTGGGAAAACGATTCGTTCTGAAAAATCCAACATAAAACATTTGAAAACAAAATACTTGGTTTCGTCGAGTGTGTTTGTGAGAATAAATGGAAAGTGCAAAAATTCTCTTTAGCAACGGTTTAATGGGTATTCTGCTTTATATCTGTGCACAGATTATCTTTACTGGAATAAAACGAAATATGATGCATTGTATCGTACAACAGTCAGCGTGTCTGGTTTAAAGCCTTAATTTTATAGCTTTGGTTTGCTCTTTGATTGCACGACGGTGGGTCAGGCTTCAGACTCAATGACGGCCCTGACGTAAAGCTTTAATCCGTTGGTTGGTGCCTGATGCTTGTCTTTGGCTAGGGCCACTGTAACGCAACTTGAGGTTTTCTTTAGCCTTGACTGTCTGTGAGTCGTGAGCCTTTGTCAGTGTGTTAATTTGATTAGATTGTTTCTCTGTGATGATGCATTGCATTTAGTTAAGGGGCATTCATGCAAGCTAAACATTTTTTGTGCTTTAATAACAACAGAATCTAGGGAGAAGATTTGGCACCAGTAAAAAGCATTTAAGTCCCATCCCGAAACTTTGGCTGCTGTCCGTTCTAAAGCGGTGGTTCAGTTGTTGTTGTTAATTGATTGTTTTATTTAGCTTCCATTGTTTGTGGGGGTTCTGTGTTTTGTCTTTGTTTTGTTATGCATTACTTTATGCCCTTTTTAGTCTTGCAGTCATTTTTACGGTGAAGATAGAGCTGGTTGATTCGCTTTTATTGTATCGGATGTCTTGTTACTGTAAATGTCCTGTGGCTCTTTCTCACGGTACCGTTGGTTCGATGCAGTGTTTGTTTGTGGAATTTCCTGATCATACTCACCTATTTTTTTTATCACATTATAAAGTTATACGTTGCTCAATCGGTCGCGCCTCAGATTGAGTGATGACTGACCTAAATAAAACCGATTGATGCATAGTGTTTTGTCGGTTTATCGTGGTTCCTTTAAGAATTGACTGGTGTCAGTAGAAACAATTATTACTATGATCCCATTTCTTTCTTTATTTCATCACAGCTTTACATTTGGTTTACAATAAATAATGTGTCTGTATTTAAACAACAGAATCTAGACTGAAGAATTAGACGGTGAACTGTTTATTGCATATACAAGCCCCACCCTCTAACACCCTAATGTATTTTTATGAATGATCCAGGTCTTTAGATAAGAGCGCGTAACAGGAAAATGATTTTCTTATTTCTCAACCAAAACATATGTTTTGAGTACTCAAAAGAACCGCCTCAATGAGACGGTTCTTTTGAGTACCTAAAAGATATGATTACAATTATGGGTAAGAAACTATACTCAATTTTACGCTGAAAAGTTGTGTTTATCTAAACCTATGATGTTGTCGGTTCAAACGGGCTGGTAACAAAACGTATTTCTGATAGAGACAAGAAATAAGCCAGCCATTGATATTTTGGTACTTATTTAATGGTCTCACTGATACTTTTTCATTTATTCTACCGAAGCGCATTCTTTAGGAAATTATTAAACTAGCTCATAATTAAGCGCTATTCTCTAAATCGAATGTATCTTTTATTTAATTCGAATTTTCGGGTTCTTAAACCTATCGAAGTTCGAATCGTCGAGTTTTACTTTACTACATTGCCATTTCAAAGGTTATATACCAACCTGACAACTTTCGCATAATTTTCTTCAATGGATACCCTGTTGCATTGCTATCATGTTTATCATTGGACCATTCCTTTGGTATCAAATAAAACCTAAAGAGTAGATGATTCAAGCTGCATTAAAGCAAACGCTTATGCGGTAACTTGCCAGAATTTTTAGATAAAGAACACATTTGATCATTACCATTGGGTAAATTACACAGGCCTTCCCCAAGGTGATAGTACAAAAGCACATCGATTTTGCAGTTCCAGCGCAATCATTATCATTGTCTAAGGAAATCATTCTTAAAGATTACTGTTTGATAATAGCATCAATCTCACTCCGTCTCTAAGACATGCGACAGACCCGGCAAGATAGTCTAGATTGCACAGGGGACGTGCTGTCTGAAAAGAGTATTGTTGAGTACTGCCTCGCCGCGAGAAAAAAACTGATTTTGTTGCATGTGATATGCAGTCTGATCACTGAGCGCATTTGTGATGTGTTTTCTTGAAAGTCTAGATTTAACTCGTTGTAAACTGCAAGCCCTAAATGGATACTTTGGCAAACAGTGAAGACCCAAATGAAATGCAGCTTAAAGCTGCATTTCATCAGGTTCTGCAATGTTTGCTAAGATTTGAACAATATTCAGTAACAGAGATACATAATAATTTAGAAATTTCTACAAAACAAAATTGGCAATCCCATACTTATTGTATCAATATGTTTGTAAAAATCCGTCAGAACACAAAGATAAATACATGTATACTTCCACAAAACGAATGAATCTAGGGTCATTACTTAAAGGTGGTGGTAGAAGTATAGCTGAACTGGTTACATTTTATTATTACAATAATATAGCTAATGCCGGTACAGGAGCTAAGTAGAGAAAATCTTTTCTTGCACACCATGTCGTACATTTTTGTTAACATAATTCCAACCTGTGATATAAGTTTTCGTCTTACATATACCAGGACGGAAGTCAAGTGACGTCATTGTTATCTTCAAGTTATGTCATCTTGCTATGTCGTGTCTCAACATACTCAGGAATTTCTGTGAGCCACTTTTGATAAAAATGCGGAAATTAAAAGTGTGCAAGAAATAGATTAAACCTTTTTTTTGTCAGGATGGGATAGAAAAATCTGTCCCTCGGTATCACCATTAGTTATCACTCGGCAATATGGTGATCCTTGGAACGAATTTTTATATCTATCCCTTACCCTCACACTCATGATAGATAATCATAATGTTGCGCATTTCATAGCAAGACTCTTTGTCTACAGGGTTGTTTACTAGGAACATTTGTAACACCAAAGCTTGTTTAACTGTAACTAACAGAGACCGTGTAGTTAGAATCTTGATAGTTTGGGTAAACTCATATTGTCATTATCCTAACAAAGGTACTGAATAACAAAAGCATTGTACAGGCTGTTTGGCTGCAAACAATAATGAAGTATTGAAACATGTATATGGACCTAAGTATGACATATAGAGCAATTTGTCATGCACCTAGCAACAACTCAGAACAGCCTTAACACCCTTCTAATCTGATAATAGTACTCGCTGGGTCCATTAAAAACTTGAGTCCTTAGCTGTGCATTGGGTGCTCACTAAAACTAGGATCAGGCTGCTTCGGATGCTCAGGCTGATCTGAGAATTCGCTGAGTTTGAACTCATATTAGTGGTTTGTAATGTCCAGGTTCATTTAGTAAACGTCATTTTCGCTGACTCGGGTAAGTATGTGGCTGTGTATAATCGGTCGCCTTTTTCGTGGCACGTAGCTCTCATCAACAGAAAGAAACGCTTAAGCTTGGTTTAGTCGGTAATATAGAATTACTGCTCATTAAGAGATTTTGTAGATGGTTCAAGCAAACCTAGTTTTACGTCATATGCCAAAGGTGTGCAATTATCTCGGTGAGTAATACATGTACACAGCTGTTGTTCGATGGACTAGGGATAATTCTAGAAAAGAAAGTTTTACAAAGAACGAAAAAATAAAGGTAAAACCAAAACGATTCAAATTTGCAAAGGCAAAACAAAACTTTAAATCCTTTGAATATTGAAGCTTTATTCTAAATGTCTGAGTAAGAAATTCTGATCTTACCCAGGTCAGTGAAAGCTACAGCAGAGAGTGCACCACCCTACCACCAACACGCCGAAACAAAGAAAAAAGGCTGTGTCAAATAGTGTTAATTAAGGGATCTTGTAGGAGGACACTCAAGCAAGCCTAACTTTATATATTCTACCAAGGGTTTGGAAATATTATTTCGCTGAGTACTACAAAGCTGCTTCGCTCTTAATAACGATTCACACTGGACGAAAATATTCATACTTAAATTGCAATGGTTAAAATTTGGAAAGGCAAAAAAAAAGCTAAAAGCCCTTTAACATTATATGGCAATGCAGCAGACAAATGTCATTACCATAATGCCATCGGTTCATTGTTGCACATTTAAGTGGCCAAAAGGCATTTTGAATGTGTCAAGATTTTTCATCTAAATTGTTCTCCTTAGTTTATGGCTATTATCGTATAATGTCGCCACACTATTATTAAACTGGTTTTTTAAAAGCGATAACATAAATGATTATTTATGGACAATGCATCTGTTAATGGCGTTAAACAAATAGGAGTGTTCCGTGCAGAATACTTCGAAAAAAAAAAATCAGTATAAAAACTAGAACAGAGGTTATAAATCTTTTCATGCTCAAATCGACTTAACATGAACTTTTGATTGCTAAAAAAAACATAAAATACTAAAGAAAATAGATTTTTCTAGCTTTAAAACTCTCAGATGCTGCATTAACCCTGCTAATAAACGTGAAAATGCAAATTTCATAGTAAGTTGAGTTAAGCTTGAAAACAGTTTATAATCTCGGGACCAGTTATGACAGAACATAGAAAATGTTATTTTTGGGCTTTGGTGCACAAGGTCGGTCGAGATCAGCCTTAGCCAGCTAAAATTAGACCAATTTAATTGTATATTATATTCTTAGCAGCTTATAACTCTGATCAGACTCTACATATGCCCAGGCTGATCTGATTTTTTACTTGACTCACAACTAATATTGCAGATATTTTCATGCTCTGGCACAATAATGAGGGAATGGACATGCTAAACCATTGCACAAACTTTGAAATTTTCTAAGTTAACACTTTGCATACTGAAAACCTCTAAACGGGTATTCTAGCAAACAGCGAAGACCCTGATGAAATGCAGCATAATGCTGCATTTCATCAGGGTCTGCAATCTTAACATTTAGGGACAGAAATACAAGTTCCATGGAGGTACTTCTTTTGTGTATCATTTGTGCTATTTATGTCTTGCGTTTGTCATGCTTTCGCGTCTGTTCATTGCTGCCTTGTGGTCCTCTGCTGGAAAAGGGCTGACCTCTTGGCTCTTGTTTGTTATGTTTAATTGTATTTTTGTCACTTTCCCTTGTGGTATTCTGGGTCAGGTGTGGTTCTTGATTGTATCAATTCCTGATCTTTGTCGCCTATCTTACTTTGAACTTAGTCTGTGACCCCATTAAGTACACAATGGACAGTTTCATACTTATTGTATCAATACATGTATGTATGGGAAATTCCATAATACTATAAAGGGTTCAGCAATTTCGTTCAAGTAAGATGATTGACTCATATAAGCTGCCGATGCCATAAAGTTACGGACATGGATATCTGAATTAGAATGGCGACGCAATCTCTACATGGAAATGTCAAATTAGAATCATAATTTTGATATATAGACATTAATCCCAGCCAGACTGGTATCGACATTGCTTTCGGACAAATTAGCTGCCTGTCACTCCTTGCAGTAAACGAACTGTTCTGAAGAGCCGTCTCAAGGTCTAAACATAGTCGGTCTATGATTAACAGCAATGGTCTGTTCATAAACCCTTTCTATTCTGGACACTGGTTAACAGTTACTTTGGCAAACAGCAAAGACCCAGATGAAATGGCCTGCTCTGTTTGCTCAGATAAAACACAATCCGTAGGGACAGATGTATAGCAAAGAAAAACAGAGCATTGGGGTATTACTTTTTGGGAGGTAACGTATGGTTTGGCTAGAAATGTATTTTATGTTCCGTTATTTCAACGGGCCGATAACGCCTGAATCCAGGTCAAAATCTTATCGCCTAAGTACGATGTTACCACAACCTGCACAAACTATATTTCCTCTCGCGCACGTTATCCACGAGATGCCTCAAAATCGAATACATGTATCGGTGTACTAATCCACTATTCGTTTATGGCAGTGCCGTAATGTATAGATGTACCACGACCTCTGAGTAATGACCTTTGGATCATCCTATTTCAAAAGGCTGATGTGTAACAGGTAAAATGAGCCAGTCTGGCTGGAACATTTATGTGTGTCAAAATACCATAGTTAATGTAAGAAAACGCCTGAAACAACATTTTCTAGATCCGCATTTTCAATATTGTAAAATAACCTTTTTATCTATACATCCCAAAGTTTAGTATCAAAACATGGTATGACCTCATAGTATGAATCTTCTTAATTACATGTAATAGTTAGTTGAATTTGAATAGTGTATGTTTATAATCATGCCATGTCCTGGTCAGGATTTGAGAAACCAAGCCATGGGAATGCTCCGAGGGGCGAGGGACATCTCTAAACCAAAATAGGATACCTACAATTTAAAAACACCATATCAGGCCTCATTGATTCTGTTCATGATGCAACAAGTCTTTGATAATTATTAATTTTGAAGACCCATAGATAGCACACGATGTAGGATTGCTGCATTGCTTTTTGATAGAAATGTAATACTGAAAGCCTGCTGATTTCCTATTCTTCTGTCAAGACCCCTACAGACTTAACATGATATAAAATGCATTTAAGATTGATTTTCGCTCAGCTTATAGACAAACTGACAACTCTTTATGAATTATTGGCCAAAGTTGATAAAGTGGGTGACTGATGCGATCAAAGCAATTTTTGAAGGGATATACAGAACGATGAATTCATCGCAGAATTGCATAGATCATGGAATTGTATTACCAAAGACTATCGATTTAACGTGTCATGAGAAAAGATATATTCGCTTACAAATGTGAACAACAAAGCCACAAATAAGGCTGCACAAAATGTGCAGCCTTATTTGTGGCTTTGTTGTCTGCCAGAAAAAACAACAACAATCCCAATGCACAGCTAAGAGGACAGTTGTAAAGTAAGATGGTGTTCTGTTTGCATAAAAACAGTTGTTTTTCTTGGTCTTACATTGATCTGTATTGCAAGGAGGATCATTCCTTAAGAAGCAGCTTTTGTAGAGGATTTCGGAAACGTGGCTGTGATGGAGCGTAAAGGATTACGAGGGTTACACTCTAAAGCTGGTCATAGCAAGCAAAATGTTGCTATTTAAGCAAATATTGAACACCAAAAAATAATGAGGTTTTTGCATTGCTGCGTTTTTGTTCCTTTTAATTATGCACATTACATATGTGTCAATGTTATTTCATTCATATCGGGCATTGGAATCTAGTTTTGCTGAATTGAGTGTCGTGTACATAAACCATAAATTTAAATTAAACCAGTTTACCTTAACCAGAAATATACTATGCGACTTTTTCAGCAATTTTTCAATCCAAATTGTATTCATGATCAAATATGCGAAAGTTTTTGATATATGTTTTATAGGTTAAAAGTATTATTTTTATTATTATTAGCTTATTTCCTTATCTTCAATAACCTTGCGTGGTAAGAGTTTCTAGACGATGCGTACAGAATCTTATTGCATAATCGTTAAGTTACGTTATGGGTCTTTCTGATACAATTACCCAGGCACATGACCATGAAAATTGCCATAACTCAAGAACATGAAGATGCAAAAAGACACTTTCATTCAAAATGGTTACATTTTCTAGTTTTACAAATAAAAGAAAACTGCTTGAAGTGATTTTTTTTCAACTTTCGGTGGTTATGGTCGGCATACCTAATTGATAGCGTAGTCTTAATCACGTTAATTTCAGGCCATGCCTTCTTGTGGTAGTTATAACCATTGGACACTTTTAATCCTTTTGTCGTACCAAACAGTGTAGACCCAGATGAAATGCTGCATAATGCAGCATTTCATATAGGTCTTCATTGTTTGTCAATGTACATGTACGCATCTAGAAGTAAACAGTATGCAAAGCATTAATCAAAAGATGTCAAAGAAAATAAAGCAGTTGGATGATTTTACAGACATACACGGCTAACCCAGTTAAGCCTAGCGTCATTTTTGTGGGACATAGGCAAACAATGGAGACCCAGACCAGATGCCGCAGAATGAGGCGTCTGATTAGGGTCTACACTGTTTGCTTACATAAAATTCTATCAAAATTTGAATGAAAATGAAAACTACCACCTAACAACCCTTAAAAAGGAAATGAACTGGTCCAATGGATAACAGTGGGTGATTCCATTCGGCATAAATTGGTTAAATCTCCTTTTGTTTCTTTTCAGCAACGTCCTGTCAAGCATTGTCTTTGTGTTTCCTTGAAGAGAGACGCCCATTGGAAATGTCTTATTCTTACACTTCTAATATACGGCTGCCTTACAGCGATAGCATGGTGCCGACTAGCGGTCATAACGAGGGTTGTTGTTCTAGAGATCGACAGAATCTACTTACGACAGTCAGAAATCAACACAGGAAGTCCGTGCGCGGATGGATACATATACATTCCTATAGCCTTTGTCATACTGATATATCTGGTGTATCTAGTTGAGTGCTGGCATTGTCACACACGGATAGAACTAAAACATAAAGTCGATGTCCAAACAGTGTATCATAAAATGCGTCAAATGCGGGAAGCATTTCCAATTGTGTGGTGGAAAGCGATGTGTTATCATTATGTGCGAAGAACACGACAAGTGACGAGATATAGAAATGGCGATGCATTTACTACAACTCAGGTATACTATGAACGAGTGAATTCTCACACTGCTGGGTGTGCCTTTAATTTCACTAACTGTGGTGTCAAGGATGCATCGAAATGTATAACAGGTCTGGAAGACTACCCTGCGACTAAAATACGCTTCACAAAAAGTTATTCTTTTGCAAATGAAGATGCGTTTTACGAATATGAAGGTCAAAGAAATCAGTTCTTTCAAGAAAATGAAAGACGAGATGATTATATGGAAACACGCGAGGGAATGGATTTACTAAATGTTAATTTTAAAGAGTATATGATAGCATTCAAAGATCCAGATAATTTACCTTGGTATGTTTCACATGTGATATTTTGGATAGCTTCCTGTCTTATGCTATCGTGGCCTCTCAGAGTGATTATTGAATACAAGACAGCATATATACATTATCATGTTCAAAAGGTATTTGGTACTAATTATGCTGAAGCACGACAACATGGACGTGGTAATATACCTAGAGACAATACTGTTGCAAGTGTAGATCTAGAAATGAATATACGAAATAATTTCACCGTTGTGCCAAGTTATTCTGAGGCCTTGTTGATGGATGCAAATGCTACTAGCACACATACACTTCGCGATGCAAATGCCAATGTCACTTCTCCAGTGTTGGGACCTACACGAAGTGTGACATGGAACAATTTAACCACTAGCTCAAGTACTGGTCACGTAAGCGGATTCTTCACAGCTTCAAACACACCAAAAATGCCTCACAGTTATACAACAGCCAACGGTGAGCTGATGACTCAAGCTCAAACTGGAGATAGTAATAGCTTATCAAATTCCATTAAGAGCATTCTACAATCTCCATGGAACCGGAAACGGAAACGAATTCAAAACAGACAAACCCAGCAGAAAATGTTTATGTTAACTAGCCCCGATTCTCCTGATGACTTCGAAGTAACATTAGATCAGAGACTTTCATCAGCAAATTTTGCTCAACACACATCAAGTAATAATGGCGCTAGGTCAAAAGAATCGAGTTCTTTGTCGACGGACTTAGACCATATGAATCAGTCATCACACTCAGTTGTTACTAAGGGTAAAAACAAGCACACATCATCTACTATTGATGAAATGGTAAGGCGGGCTATAGCACAGGAAAACGAGACTCTACCAGATGCAGACAATACGAGAGAAATTTCTGCTTCTAACGTAATGCCAGGGCCATGTAAAAGTAATCGTCCATCTTCCATATCGAATGTAGATACATTGCCGCCGCTAGGAGCAAGTTCTGTTGTATCAGATGTTAGGACAATAAAGGGAATTTTGCCCAAAGTAAACGTTCAAATATCCAACATCATTCCAGACAGTCCATCGTTCGAGGCGCTTTCTAACAGTACTGAACACGTTCATTTACCCAACAGTGTTTCTCAGATTAATACGCCTTCGTCACCTCCATGTTATGAAGATGCGTTAGGTATGCAAGCGCCTAGTTTGGCAACTGCCAGTAATCACAGCGATATATCTGAGCGGACTAGATTATATGATGGCTACCAACGAAGATCACGAAGTTATCGTGCCATAATGGAAACTTCATTATAATGTTACAGTAAAGCATGTGTAAAACGGCTACTCTCAAAATGACCGAAAATTGGGTTTCAAGACCAATTTTCGCTTAATGCAGGGGAAAAGTATTGCAGAATGCTCCAAGGGGAGCATTCTGCAATACTTTCGACCTTCATTAAGCTACCAATTGTTATTAAGATATTTGTTTTGTCTATTTTTGAGTGGTCGTTTTACACAGGATTACTGTATATATATATGAGATGCAACAGCAACTTTATGTACTATTTTCCAGTCTGCTGCACAATGTTTCGGTGTTATTATCAAATATTTAGCCATCCAGATTAACCCAATTAAACCAAATGGACTTGCCAACTCGCATTATTTGGATCGTTTGGATCAGTTCATTTTCATTTGAAGCGTCATAATGTGGTATTTTTCATTTTTATTCAAATTTCAATTGACCACTCTGTAAGCAAAACGTTGAGACCATGATCAGACACTGAGTTCGGCGGCGTTTGATCTGGATCTGCAATTTTGTCCATGTCACACAAAACAGACGCTAGGCTTTTTTGGGTTAAGATATCAATGTCATATTAATTTAGTGTTTTACTTGCAAAAGCATATCCTATAAACGCTGTGTAGGGTTGTCTAGATTAAAATGACATTGTATTGTATGGAAATCTCGTTATATTATCATGACCTATGGTAAAATTTGCTCTTTAAGTATTAACACAAGGTTAGCTTTTAAAAAAGCTTAGAACCATCGCATGGCGTTTTACAGTTATTAAAGAAGAACTTTTATAGTGTTTTATTCTTGCATTTGCTGAAGCCACTCTTTTCAGTGTTTCATGGGCTTCAAGCTCTGAGTATTTTTTTGTTTTAGTTAACGATTTGTACATAGGTGATCCATTGGAAGCAAATAAAAGACAGGAAATATGTATATTCCAGTAAGACTCTGCTCATGAACGCACTGAATAATTGTAGAGTTAACCCCCTCCACAGCAGTATGTATTAGGTCATTCAACCGTATTCCTCAATCGAAGTCAATGCACATAATGCCATAATGGGGGCATATTGAAACTGACCCATCTACATCTAGATATTTCGTCACATTTAGTCTAGAATATCCGAAGGGCCCATGTTTGATCGGGATTCTCGCTCAGTGGTAAGGTCTCTAATAGGCCTTTTCGCTTTTAGAAGCAATCCAGTATCCAAAGTATATCAATATCGCTCACGCAATGATGGCATTTTGGAAGTAACTTGGTCGACGGGGAGTCTGAGAGAAAGAACTGTAAAAGACACTGCTGTAGGGGAGTTAACACCTGGTCCATTTCCGCAACTTGCTAATGGAACAGGCCCGAATCGAACACGCGCCCAATGGAAGTTTACTTACGTATATCACAAGCGCTGACGCGCTGGTGAATTAGCTATACTTAGTGAACAGTAAAAATAAACAACACTTGAAACTATCAAAATAAAATATATCATATTGTATTTAGATGCCATTAGTAATTTCTGAAAAGAAAGGAACCTATCATTCTCAAAACTGTTGTAATATTGGTTCCTGGTAGTCTCTAATAAATATAATTGTAGCCACTTTGGAAGCGAAACTTAGTCAATATTAAATGAGAACATCGGTTCCAATTTTCTCAAGACAATTGTCTCAATAACAGTACTGTATTGATTCTGTAGTTGGTATTTAACCCTTGTAATACAGAATATTTTATATACTACACTCCTTCCTAATTTATCCTGCTAACCTGCAGCGTGTCAGTTGTATGCATGTATTTATAACCAGATTGGAAAAGGTATTTTTGTTACCTTTTTCCACAAAAAGAGCTTAGTCATTTGTGCGGCAAAAGTGACTTGGTACCGTGTGTATGCATCTCCTCCTACAGGTTTCCTCTGATTCCCTTGAATCTTAAGGTGTTTAGGTCAGGGTCTGAGACGTGCATATTGCTTGGGTATACTCCTCATATTTTTTGTCACTTTTTTTCACAAAAAATGCAGCCAAAGTGAATAGATACTAAGTATATTGTGTATGTATCTCCTCCAACAGTTTTATGCTGATTCCTTTGTATTTTACAGATGTTGAAGTCATTGTCTGAAGGTGAGCATATTGTTTTGATATAAGCCTCAGATCATTTTGTCACTTTTTTCGCAAAATAAACTTAGTCATTTTCCAGACATTATTACATTCAAAGTGACTAGATATTAAGTACCTTGTATGTGCAACTCCTACAATTATTGGATCCTGGTTATTTTGAAACGTCAGGTGGTTTGTCTGAAGATGTGCATGTGTTGTTTTATTTTATCATAATCCTCATCTTAACGTTATCACTTTTCCAGCATTTTTCACCTTCAGTGTATCTGTATGTGCTTATGTCATGGCCTGAAGATATGGATATGCTTTGGATAAAATGCTTAAGTTTTGTTTCTTTTTTCTGTTTTGCAAAATTAAGTTGTTTCATGATATATCATATATAGAGACAAACATAAAGTGGCGGAGGACAAGACAGTTGGTAGCTTAGCGCAGGTCTAGAGTTTTACAGATTGGAGCATTCTGCATCACTTTTGACCTGCATTAAGTGATTATAGGTCTTGAAAACATGCTTTTGGATCTCCTTTTGAGTGACCACTTAGGACAGGCTTTACTGTATATATGAGCCAACAAAATGAAAGCTTAGTAAGCCCATATGACGATATTATCTCAGTGCACTACCTCCACCAAAGAGACCGAATATCTAACCCTATTAGCATTCAGAGTGACCAAAACTCTTTCAGGAAGTGTACGACGGTTAAGATTCCCAGTTTTCAATCATATAAAGGAAAACATTTATTGCTGTAGTGTATTAAAGAACAGTAAAACCTGTGTTAAACGGCCACTCAAAAATAGACAAAACGAAGATCTTAAAGAAAAATGACAGCTTAATGAAGGCCGAAAGTATTGCAGAATGCTCCCGTTGGAGCATTCTGCAATAATTTTGACCTGCATTAAGCGATAATTGGTCTTGGAAACCAATTTGTGGTCTTTATTAGGGTGGCCGTTTTACACAGGTTTTACTGTAGTTAGTCTTCTACTGGTGTTTTGTCAATTCAATCACTAGGTTAGCAAATAGGCAGTTCATAAAATTTGAAATTGGAGATATAGCTGTCATGCAAATACAAACAATTTGTGGTATAGTTACATGTATTTCAATCCTGATTATTGAAAGAGTTTAAGACAGCGTATATTATGATACTTGGTAAATGTAAAATTCATTTTCAGTAACATATTGTGTTGACATATATTGAAATTGCTTCATTTTAAAAAACAAATTCTCGACTACTTTTATTGTTTTAGTGAAATGAGCATGTAGAAATGAACACGTTTTCATGTAGTTTGTCATGCACTTGAATGGTAATAACAAACTGTCTATTTATGCTTTGGATAGCTTATCTTGAGACGTTTCATTGAAATGTAAATGTTAATCTGGCAGTTGCGTGACTGAAAATACATGTAACTTACAGCTCTTTACTGTATTGTTTTGTCTTTGCTTTTATACATATGCATGTAAAGATATATTTTTATACAATGTATTTTGTACGCCTCTGATTGAATAAAAATATTTATTATGTTGTATTGAAATATTTAATCCTAAGAACTATTCTGTTTAAACTGGACTCTCGACGCAGTATGTACAGAATTATGTTCATCTCGCTAAGGAAAATGGGGCTGGTTCATGGTTTGCTCTTTCACGGCCAACAATCCATCTCCTTCATCGCATAAAATCAATACTGTGTTATGAAGAAGAGGGGCCTGTTTCCAATGAATGAGACGGATTTTAAATTTAGAAAAATCGTTATTTTTTCTAACCAATACAACATTTCAGACATCCGAAAATGCTATTCGATGGCCTAGATGTCTACCTTTGACATGCCTTAAATAGTGTGCCCTGACACATAAACTGATTCTAGAATCTGTGTTAAAGTAGAAAAAAATGCCATTTTTCTTCATTACAAACCATTTTAAACTGTCAAGCAGACTATCCTCTTAAAACCAATATCAGTGTCGGAAAGTTCAATGAGTGACTCATTGAATAGCATTGCCCGATTTCTAAATTTTGCTCTCAAAATTACGAAATATACTTAAAGTCATTAAAAACGCACCTGATACAAATATTGTTTTCTCTTATGCATAGCAAAGTAATTTACTTTGTCTATGTATTTACAAGCTTTCCTTGCGTACGAGAACGTTTCAGCAAAACTGGAGCTTGATTGCACACATCTGCTAAAAAATTTGGTGAAAAATGACAAATTCATCGAACAAATTTCTTAACCTTCTTTCATCTTGAAATTCTACTCCATTTCAGTGTGAATGAACTGCGTTTTACCCAAACAACAAAAATACGGAATACAGCACACATTTTCATTTAACAAAAGGGCTAAAAATTAATGTTAAAAAGTTAAGCTTTTCGCAATTTTTGGCAAAATTTGAGAAATGACTAAAGACTTCAATTAAATTGAATCATTTCATAATTGGCATACATTAGTTGTTCGGACATAACCTATGTTTATGATTTATAACAATAGTTACCATCGAAAACATCGCTGTTTCTTTAACTTCCGGTTTACATGCTCAAACTTTGATGGCCATTTTAAAGGTTAAAAACTTCAAGACAAAATTTTCCGGTTGTGTGTGGTAAAATCAAAGAGCAATATCTATTTTTTCGGAAACTTTGACACCGAAACTGCCAGGCATTAAGACGATATCTGATTTCCTGATTAATAAGGTGATTGTGCTTCTTTGTGTCGAGTTTTCGGGCTGAATTAAGGGTGAGGTTGGCGCCGTTAAACCGGTTTAAGCCCTCCAGTAAAGTATTTTACTGACCGTTCCAAGGCGGTGCTTCTTTTGTGGATCGTTATTGTTAGTTATGCTTCGTGTTGGTGTGTGTCTGTTCTTTGTAGCCTTGTGGTCACCTGCTGGGAAAGGGCTGGCCTCTTGGCTGTCGTGTGTGTTGTGTTTTGTCACTTTCCTAAATGTGTCCTGGTCCACATCAGAATCAAGGGTGAGGTTGGCGCCGTGAAACTGGTTTAAGCCCTCCAGTAAAATATTTTACTGACCGTTCCAAGGCGGTACTTCTTTTGTGGATCTTTTATGTTTTTGTTCTGTCTTGTGTTTGCTATGTTTTGTGCGCGTCTGTTTATATGTGCTTTGTGGTCACCTGCTGGGAAAGGGCTGACCTCTTGGCTCTCGTTTGTGGTGTCTTCTGTGAGTTTGTCACTTTCCCATTGGTATCCTGGGTCAGGTGTGGTACTTGATTGTATCGATTCCTGATCTTTGCAACCTTATTACTTTGTGTCCCTTTGTCAAAACATACAGCCCGCTTAACGGGACTGCTTTATCAGTACCAAAAGGATATTGCCTTGATATCGTGAACATAAATTCTTGCTTTTTAAGTAATACGAATACTAAAAGAGCATTAAATCTAGAGATATGGTTATATTGTAAAAGTTGCGTTTTTACTGGCGTTAAGTACAGAAGGTATATGCGGTGAATGAGCTGAATTGGTGTCGTGCTTTGTGTGTTTCAAAACTTAAATGCATGTGATTAGGAAAGTCCATGATCAAACGTTGCAAACCAATCATGTGACTCCAAGAGGAGGAAACGAAAAAAACAAAAAAAAAACAGAAGACAGATATACAGTAAAACCTGAAAATTGGACAAAACAAAGATCTTAATGACAAACGGTAGCTTAATGAAGGTCGAAAGTATTGCAGAATGCTCCCTTTGGATCATTCTGCAATGCTTTTGACCTGCGTTAAGCGATAATTGGTCTTAAAAAACAAATTTGATCTTTTTGAGAGTGACCGTTTTAGACAGGTTTTACTGTAGGCGAGAAAATAATAAACAAACGCCATCGTTGAGATGATTATTTAAGTAGAAATGACAAAAACACTGCATACATGTACTAGGCCAGAACTAAACAGGCAATCCGCCACTTAAAATTAGTGTTTTGGCTAGTTGATAAATACATATTATGGCCCTAGATTCTGCGGTTGTTGAAATATATTGTTTATCTCGCGTAGATGTTTTTCTTACCTGCTACTGTACTATCACAGAGGAACAATAAAATAAAAATAAATAATTGGGCCAGGAAATTTATAATATATAACCAGGGCTGATAAAATCATCAGCTGAATCACGATCTACCCAGCCATAGCCCATCAATGAAAGTTTTGGATCAGTATCGCCAATTAGTCTGATGCAAGACCTCCCGCTTTGCAAATCTTTTTAAAGCTGCATAATCTGTAACTTTTGATATTTTCATTTTAAAAATAATGTTTCGATTTTTCAAGAACACATTAAAAATACTAAGATTCAGGGTTACATTTTACATTTTTCGTAAAAATTAACAAATTATTAGTGCCAAAACAACAGCATTTATGTTAAAAATTAACTGTCTAGAATTATTGGAGGGACGCAAATAATTACAAACAAGAGAAAATACACCTGTTTTTATAAGATAATTCACTTTTCCATGCAGTTTTCAGCTGTAGAATTAGATTTATTGTGACAACATAACTTTATTCAACTTTACAAATGATTTAAAAAGAAAATATTTTTTTTTCGAAAAATGTTCATAGTTACAGAGTATGCAGCTTAAATAGAAGAGATACCTATGCCAATACACAATCGGAACTGTCTCGGCCAACTCCGTAGAATTCCGAGGACACAGACTCGGATGTACATTAGAGGATCTACTTTGATAACGTAACGTTAACGTTATCAATGTAAAGCTGATGTAACTGCAACCATGCCAACACAATAACAAGTGTGACTGCAGCAAAACCAAACGCTTATAAATGAAGTTTATGTTTTTTTCAATAAAGTGATATTTATAAACTTCTTTTATTCTGCTGATTAAACTTTTCGGGTAATCAGAAAAACGGATTTTAATAGGGCATACCCCACATGCTACAGAACTAATTTACCTCACGCCAGTTCTGGCTAACAAAGTGGAGCTTTTTCGTACATAGTACTACGCGTAACGCGCCTTGCGTACACCCGAGGCTTGATTCGATTCTCGAATTGTGCCGGACTTTTTCGATTGTGACAATACCGAGTACATGTGACTTATTAGTCATGTATATGGATTCGTTCATCTGGTTTGATACAACAGACTTGGGATTGTTCGTATGTCATAGGTTCGAATGTATAATGGTCAAAATAAGTTAACCCACATGTCAGTTTTATCCATAGGCCTAATGTTTAATTCACAAAGTTTGGTTGTTTATTTCAAAATTTCCTAAAACAATTGAAAACTCTTACTCAACTCAAGCTAGAGTGTAATGACACAAATTTTCAATTGGAAATACCGATTGTCGTTCGACATGTGCTAAATTTTCAAAGAGTACCCTAATTTTTGTTAATTTTAAAATAGGATTGATAGGGAACAAAATGTGCCATTTACTGAAATATCTGATACTCTATGGAAAATGTATCAGTATTGAGAAGAATTATTGCTGCTTTTCCGATGAAATTTGTATGCAAAAATCTTTAATCAATAAAATGTTATGATAAAGCAAACATGACAGTGTGTGCATTAAGTCTATGGGGAATTTTCAGCTGGGGCTTAACTTATTTTGACCAGTTTATATATGTCCCAGCACAGATCTGGATGAAATATAGCGTTCTGTGATATTTATCTCGGTTTTCATCGTTTTCCAAAGTATAGTAAAATCTGTGTTAAACGGCCACTCAAAATGACAAATGGTAGCTTAACGAAGGTCGAAATTCTGCAATACTTTTGACCTGCATTAAGCGATAATTGGTCTAGAAACCCAATTGTCGGTCTTTTTGAGAGTGACTGTTTCACACAGGTTTTACTCTACGCATTTGCAAAACGGAACTAAAGGTCATGTTTAGAGTCCGGTTTATTGTTCGTGACTCTCTACTAGATAATGGTCTTATAAAAAAGAATAAAAAAAAGAAAGAATCGCAAACAAAAATCGCATAAATATATCTCCATGACAGTAACTGTTAGCCATTCTATTCATCTGTTTCCCATTTACTTATGCCACAAAGTACTAGGAAACCCAATTTACCATTCATGTAAGAGTCTTTGTTTCCAATCAGACAAGCTTAGCAGGTTTTATTGTATTACTAACTCAATATGTTTCCGAATGCCTTTGAAGAGGATGCCAGTCTAGACAGGATACTGCAAATGGCGTTAGCAAAAATAAGATGTATAAACTTCCCCTCGTTAGCTGGAAATATTAGATAGGGGTGCAGGCAGAAGATCAGACAGACTGATATTTAGACATAAACAATATAAGAATCTATCATGAGAGTAGGATAGAAAAATCCGTCCTGAGGATCACCGATTGGCATCACGAAGCTGACCGAGTGATGACAAACGGTGATCCCGAGGGACAGATTTTTTATTCCTTTCCTCACACGATTAATGGATTCTTTTTCTTGATCACCATTTATAACTGAATTTATTTTTTTTATTTAAAAAAGGGTTTCCTGAAAAGCTTAGACGTGACATAACATGATTACGTCACTTAAACATAACAATGACGTCCTTTGTCTTCCAACGTGCAGCTGTTCGATTTTTACCTTCCCCAATTGTTGGTGCAGGTTATGTGAGAATTATCTCACAAGGGTAAAAACACCAGAAACTCCGGTCTGGTGTGCAAGAAAATGATTTGTGTCGGCGAAGATGCAGACCAGCATGAGTATAAAGAACAAGAACAAAC
Source organism: Loripinus fragilis (assembly GCA_964019695.1). Lineage (NCBI taxonomy): Eukaryota > Metazoa > Mollusca > Bivalvia > Lucinida > Lucinidae > Loripinus > Loripinus fragilis. The sequence continues at coordinate 86,115,782 of OZ026514.1, forward strand.
TCTGCTCTAGACCTGCGTCGCTGGTGTGTGAACAACCATTTAGCAAATTTTAAATGTAAAGGAATTTGAATTACAGATTACACAAAAATAAACAATGTAAGCACTCCAAAGGTGGTGTAGAAGGAATAATGTCTAAGTTCAACAATCCCAAAAATATTATCAAATGTGCACAAAATATAGGACGCACACATGTTCAATATGTGTAAAAAGTTTGAACATGAAGGAATGAAAACTGCTGGAGTCACAGATTAAACAAACCAGACACACCCTCTAAGCATTTCCGATGGATAAAATATATCTAAGTTCTACAGGCCTAAAACATAAGTAAATATTTATTAAATGTGCACAAGAAAAGAAGGTGCACATCTTCAAAGTGTGAACAATCATTATGCTAGGTTTGTATATAAAGGAATGAAAACTATTTAACTTACAGATTACACAAACCTGACACCCCTACGCATTTGGGATGAAAAAATGTCTAAGTTCAAAACGAAAATATTTATCAAATGTGCACAAAATGGGAGGTGCACATCTTCAATGTAAGAACAATCATTAGGAAAAGTTTGAATATAAAGGAATGAAAACTGTTGAAGCAACAGATTACACAAACTAGGCACTCAAAAAGTGTTGCAGGCAGACGGACAGACGAACGGACAGACGGAATGACGGACGGAGTGGACCCACTACTAGACCTGCTTTCACTAAAGCGACGCAGTTGACAAGTGAGTATGACCAGGAAATGACACACTCCATTTCAGCTTAGGCAAGCAGACACACATATGATTTAAAGTAAAGTAACTAGCTCTCTCAAATCAGACCCTTTACATGTAACATGTAAGTAATGTATCTCTCTTATCAGCAAACCGACACATTTTTTCTAACTGAATCTTCAGCTTTTGGTCCTGTTCGGAGGGGATCATAGTTGCATGTGCAAGACCACCGCCACCTAATGACTACAGGCCATCATATTAGACTAGAACGTATATCGCATCAGTGAGCAGCGAAGGCTCAGATGAGACTGTGGTATACGCGCAGTCTCGTCAAACCTTTGCTTCTCGCATACTTAACATGTCGAAGGAGTTGAAGGCCCAGACTGAAAGTTGGACGCCCCTGGATACGTCAGCAGGTGCGTTTAAAGGAAAGGTTTGTGTTCGAGGCTTTGGGTATTTTACCGAAAAGGAGCTCCTAAAACATGTATTCGCAGCTTTTCAGTGGGGCTATATGCTAGCCTTGGTCTTCATCTACATCTCAATTTTGTGTATATGAGCAAAAGAGGCTCTGACGAGGCTGGGCATATGCGCAGACTCGTCTAAGTATTTGCTGTTCCCGTATGCGATTTTTGAAGCCACATGTAAAGAATCGCTATCGACTATACAGTATTGTAGTGTATTATTTCTGTTATGCGGACATTTCGGCGTACAACTCTATTTTATGTCGGTCTAAAATCAAATAGTCTGCAGGCTCTAAAACTGACTTATACTAATGAAGTTTCCCTAATTGGCGTTTAATGTAATTTGCATAAACTACTTCCAATAGTGTGTCATGCGTTCTTTCTACACTTAACAACTCTTATAAGTGTGCACATATAAATGGACCCATATCTTCGTAAATAAAAGTCAGATCTTTTTGAAATTATCAACAGATATAGATGACTTTCATGACATGATATTCGATAAATTTTTATTTTCATTAAACTTTAACTTTTAAAATGCGAAATCAAAATTCAAATATATCGTAATAGTCCGGCAGAATTTGGGCGAATTTTAGGAGGACCTGAAACTTGATTTTAAACTTTTTTCTTTGTTGATTCTGGTAGTGCATACATTGTCATTGAAAAATCCGAGTGATGCCACTCTGGCATCATTGAGCATTTCGATATATCCAAGATGGCGTCCAAGATGGAGGCTAATTATGAGTGAAAATATTGTGTGATATGGAAAAAATGTCTATTTGAAGACACTTAGCTTGTAGCTAAATAAAAAACAAAATAAGAATGCGGACAGGATGGCCGCCAAGATGGCAGTTTTATTACAAAAATATAAGAAAATCTTCCATGAGACTGACAAACTCCAGAGATTTGCATGCAAAATGCTAATCTTACTGATTCTTGAATTACATGCATTATTGTTGTAACAACCGAGTGAAGCTATTCATGAATGCATCATCCAGAATTCGATATATTCAAGATAGCGTCCAGGATATTAGCCGAAAAGTTTACAAACCCGTGGGAGCCGCACCCTGCATGTTGGATTTGTAACAGACTAGATACCATGCCTGAAAGAGCAACATTTTGCAAACACGCATATCTGGATAAATGTACACAGCATGCATGTCTGATAGAGTTGCACTGTACAAGCAGGCATATTTGAGAGTGGGACTGAATCAGCAGACATGTTCGATATAATGGCACCTCTGTACAGGTAGCACCAGACTTGTAACCATCCTTCTTCCATTTGCATCCGACTAGTAAAATGTCGGTTGCAGTGGCAAATGACCATCAGGCATAGCCTATAGTGAGGTACCTCAACAATAGGCAGGGTCTATAGTGAGGAACCACACCAACAGGCATTGCTGATAATGAGGCACCACACTAGAGTGCATACCTATAGTAAAGCAACACATCAACAGGCATGATTGATAATGAGGCACCACACCAGAAGGCATGGCCTATAGCGAGACAACACACCAGCAGGCATGGCTTATAGTGAGGCGCCACGCCAGAAGGCATGGCCTATAATGAGGCACCACACCAGCAGGCACGGTTGATAGTGAGGCACCACACCACACCAGCAGGCACGGCTGATAGTGAGACACCATACCAACAGGTATGGCAGATAGAGAAGCACAACATCAGCAGACATGCAGTTTTGAGTGACACAAGATCGTCAGACATGCTGATTGAGTGGCAACGGTCCTGCAAGCATCCTTTTTGCAGCAGCACTCAGCCAGTAGGTATATATGAACAGCAACGGTGTTTGTGGCTGTAAATACACTAGACCAGCAGGCATATATGTTACAGCGACAACAGCTAAGCAACTCTCTACACGGAGTGGCACTCGACCAGCAGGCATGTTTGTCACATTGGTAATGTAGCAACAGTCTTGCCTGATAAAGTTTCACAGTGTTAGTTGGCATGTCTGATGTAGGGGAATCGATTAAGTAGCTATTCTTTTTGATTTTCAATGGACCAGGAGGCGTGCTTATTAAATGGTACCAAGTCCGCAGGCATATCTGTTGAAGTTCCACCGATGTATCGCCACCAGGTCATCACATCAGACATATTACCATTACGCATGCTAATTTATGTGGTACTGAACCAGCACCCATACCTGTTAATGGGGCTCGGGGTCAGCAGTCATGTGTGTTAGTACATCGCACTTGCAATATTGTTATATGTTACAGTCGCACCTGACTAACAGGAATGCTGGGTACTGTTGCACTGGATCAGTAGGCATGTCTGTTAAAGTTGCACCCGGCCAGTGTGCATGTCTGTTCTACTTGCATCAGACCAGCAGCCCCACCATCAATGCCACAGGGTCAGTAGACATATTTACCATTACGCATGTGGCACAGGACCAGCACACATGTCTGAAACCAGGCATTTTTTCTGTAACAGCTTCATGAGACTAGTAGGCCTGTTGCAGCACTCATGTCTTTAAACTTTGCTCTTAAACAGCAGGCATGTTTGATAACGTTTCATCCGACCACCTGGCATGTCAGTTACAATTGCACTGTATTTTAGAGCTCCGTATCACCAGCAGATCTGTTCGAATTATACTGAACTACTAAAGAAACCTTACAATTTTCAGTTGCTTCAAACTTGTAAATAACAAATTATAGAGCTAAGCCGATAGGCTTATTTTAAAAGCGAGACATTAGAAAGTATTCTTCGAAAAAATATATCTATCAAATATAGAACATGACGTCACGACGTCAAAAATGCCGTTTTTATCACTTTTGCCTCGTGAGTGTATGTCTAGATATTTTTTTTGAAAACTTTTCTCATGTATGCAAGGCCAATACCAGTACAGACAAAAGTGCATTTTAAAAATTTGCAATTTCTAGCTGTGACGTATGATATGGTGGTTTTAAGTTGTGCTTTCGACGTTGTCAAAACGGTAGTGTGTTTTTCCTTTGTTTAAGCATTTTCTAGGAACTGAAATGACTTCCAGTCAAACAATCATTGTAAGAGAATGCATTTTCAAGAATCAGAACTTATGTTTTGCGTCACGTTAAAGGGTAAAAGCGGAATAAACAAACTTTAACGTCAATTAAGAAACAACGTATACTATGGCTAATAACCGTTTTTTCTTTGTCAACGTATGTCACCGTTTAGTGTATGCTGTCTACCTTGTTATAGTGCCAATTGGCTACACTTCACTTTAATCGCGTATGAATTTAAAGCTTTGCAGTATGCACATATCAGCAAGTTATTGTAACGCTTGACGTCGCTAAATGGACGAAGGCGGCAGCTACGGAGTTCAGAAGGTCTGAAACATTGTCAAAATGCATTCCAAACATGATACAAAGTGAAAAAGTTGATGAGGTGGCAGTCCTTCTTAAAAGCTCATAAAACGCTGGTAACGTAAAATTGACGTAAAGAAAATGAAAATATGCTTCTGGGTTGAACAATTGGTGCATGCTTTATTTGAATGCCTAGAAGATGTCAATGAAATAACAAAGAATCACATTAAAGCAGTTTGTGGTGAATTTTGTGTGATTTCTTTGTTCTTGCAAATAATGATTTTAGGGGTTACGTGACGTTTTGATAGCTGACTTCTGAAATTAGTTCAGCTTTTCAAATAATCTCAGTGCATCTTAGCCTACCATTATTCAACTTTACGCAATTGAAAGACAAGTGTGCATCATATTCATTTACTACCAAAAAATTGACATACAGTATGTGTCAGGTTTCTTTAGTAGTTAAGTATAGTTACAACTGACTTGCAAGCACACCTGTAGTTGACGGGACAGAACCAGCAGGTATTTATGTTACACTTGCCCCAGACCCGAAGTTTTGTCCCTATGCTCGTCCCCAACCAACCGGCTTGTAAAAATAAAATTGCACTAGATTACCAGGCATGTATATTACAGCAACCATGCCTTTATAATTTGCTTACTATCAGTATGCAATGCTGCATGTCTGTATCTGTTACAGTTTCATTTTATCAGCAACCACGTATATTACATTTACACCCGACCATCAATCATGTCTGTAACAATTGCACCTAGCCATTTGCCATGCCTTTCATAGTTGAGCCTAACCAGCAGTCATGTCTGTTAAGCTTGCACCTATAAGCATGCATGTCCGATACACTTGCACCGGACCAGCATTCATATAATTTGTTATAGCAAAATCCAACCATCTTTGCTGTCTGTTGCACTTGCACCAGACTAGGATAGTAGTAATGGTTGTTACAAATGCACCGGACCAGCAAGCCTGCATTTAACAGTCACACCCAACCAGCAGTCAAGACGGTAACAAACATATGCAGCATGCTGATCTTTTACACTGATACACTGCACTTCATAAGTAAATGATATTTTCTCTTTTATGGGGATAATTGTATCCATCCATCCATATACCACTTTCCAGCTGAATGTTTCCGCATATTGATTCAAAAAAGTTTTGTACTTTGGCCAAACACTCTGTCACAAAGTTTTCAGTGATATCGTCCTTTCAGTATACCCTGGTATTTATCTCTTCATTTTTTGACAGAGTGATTTCCCAAAGTAGAAACTTGTATGAGAATTCTCCAAATACAACGGCTATTGAAAACTATCAGAAAATAGTTATTAACTGCGATTTAGATTCCATGTTGAATTTTGCTTTAAAATGGCGGCTATCTTGGACACCATCTTAATCATTTCAACCTTCTGAATCAAACCAATGTTCCATTGTAATCGTTAGTATAAGTAGGCCTCTCAACATCCTTAAACTAAACTGTTTTTAATCGAGTTTGTTGGTCAGATAGGTCTTTGGAGCCTAAATGGCGGCCATCTTGGACGCAGTCTTTAAAGTTCCAACATTCACAATCAAACCAATGCTCCATTTTAATTGTTTGTATCATTCAGCCTCTAAACATCCATAAAAATTAAATCATAATGTTTTCATCGAGTATGTTGGTCAAATAGGTCTTATAAGCCTAACTGGCGGCCACTTTGAACGCCATCTTTGTTTTTTTAACCTTCTGAATCAAAACAATGTTATATTTTTATCGTTTGTATCATTTAGCCTCTAAACATCCATAAAAAGTCAAAATTAAAATGCTTTTTTGTCGAGCATATTGGTCATATAGGTATTAGGAGCCTAGCTGACGGCCATCTCGGACGCCATCTTTAACATTTTAAAACACTCAATGATGCCAGAGTGGCATCAGTTTGATTCATCAATAATAATGCCTGCACAACAATAAATCAACAAAGAAAAAAACTTTAAAATCAAGTTCCAGGTCATTCTGGTTTGCTACCGTACTATAAAATCAAAGTTTACAATTTTCTTCGTTTTAGAATTTATCTTTTTGTGACATTTCATTTATGCATATCATTTTATAGTTAAGCATTTTTGAATAAAACTAGGTTGGGTAAGTTTTAGCTCCAAGGAATATCCGGTGGAAATTCTTACTGATAAATGTGCATTCTCATGATTTCAAAAAAAAAAGTGCAACTACAAATGGGCCAGGATATGACAAAAGGTACCTTATGGTTATGTCCATCAAAACTTAGTCCATGCTGCCTCTGCAAAGCACTATCTCTTAAGAGCATTCACTGAAAATTTGAAGCAGTTATCTTCAATATTGACAAATATATGGAGTTTTGAAGCAACCCATGCAATCCGCCTTGGAAAGGGACGTCAAGAAGAACGTTAAGCCTAATATGACGTCAGAGTGCTGGTCTCCAGTTGCTTGTTGGTTATTGTTGATTCCGTATAAACATCTAACACATAAAATGTATTCAAATGCATTATCTACGTTATAATGTAAATGCGAATGAAATTGTACGACTTTATACTTTTTAAGTCATATTATAGGCATTTAAAGTGACCCACCCTCATTATGGGCCCTTGTACGCATTATGGCCAAAGTGATGCCATGGCGACAGGTAGCATACAAAACTTTAAATATAATCAGAAACATTTGCTACTTTGATGACATCAAGCTATTGTAACATTTATGTGGTACTATAAGAGCATGGGTTATTTTGTCATTTTAAGCGTTTTTCAAATGTATATTATGCACTAATTGCTGGAATGCTTAAGGACCCTTTTCTCAGATCCGCGCTCAAATATAAACAGCAACAACAACAAAAAATGCACGACAAATTCGGGTAATTGCCGCATTTTCCTCATTGTGCATTGGACGCCTTTCCACACGCCTAAAAGCATTAAATGGGATGGATGTCCACACAACTATGTCAACTTCCCCCCCCCCCCCCAAATCACCAAATTTTAGCATAATTGAAAACATTCGGAAGTGTAAGGAGAACAGGGGCTATTCTGACCACACCGAATCAACTGAGACTCAAAAATTCTCTACGAGTGGAACATTACCTCCCTCAGAATTACGTTCAGCGTTATGTGACGTCAATGATACGCCGTTGTCTTGCCGTAGTGAACAGTGCGGGGGTCATACCCGCTACTTAGTTTACATGGACACCGCTGCAGAATTTGACTCTTTATTATGATATTTACTTTTTGTGATATATACTATCAAGTTTGGTCTCTTCAACAGTATTGAAAAAAATGTGGACTTTGATTTCACCATAATCTTGAATTTTGCGTTCACATTTATCAACTTTCATTGGATTCGAAATAAAATAAATGCAATTTTATAACACACATGTCGTTTATATTTGTTGAAAATTTGAAAATGTTCTGACCAGTATTAAGTGTTGTTAGGTGTAATACCATTTCCAACGAGGACGTAAAGACACTAATATACCATCAATGCACATAATCGGATCCAAACAGTTTTGTCAGAGGGGGTCTAACAGTGACAAAGGTTGTTGTTTTTTTTGGTTGAGTGGATGGAGAGAGGATCAAAATGCCACTAAAAGTGGGCCATCATCGGCTCGCCAGCAAACGCCATTGAAATGGCGTTTCGCTGGCATGCCGATAATGGCCCACCATTGACTGCTGGCTTGGTAGCTTTGTGATTTTTAGGGGATCCGAATCAATATTGTTAGGAAATCCTACATTTTTGTCTTTTTTTAGGGGGGAGGATCCGGACACCCTGCCCCCCTCTCTGGATCCGCTACTGATGCAATTTTGATTAAGAGTTCAAAGATCAGGAATCGATACAATCAAGTACCACACCTGGCCCAGGATACCAATGGGAAAGTGACAAACTTACAATGAGACACCACAAACTAGAGCCAAGAGGTCAGCCCTTTCCTAGTAGGTGACCACAAGGTACAAATAAACAAACGTGCGCATAAACATTTTTCATTCTAATGGATTTCCCATGCACGTTGATAGAATATATGTTAGTCCGGTAGAAAACCAGAATGACCTAGAACTTGATCTTAAAGTTTTTTCTTTGTTGATTCTTGTTGTTTAGGCATTGTACTTGATGAATCCAACTGATGCCACTCTGGCATCATTAAGCGTTTTGAAATATTAAAGATGGCGTCCAAGATCACCGTCAGTTAGGCTCCTAAGACCTATATGACCAACATACTCGATCAAAAGCATTTTAATTTTGACCTTTTATGGATGTTTCAGAGGCTTAATGTTACAACCAATTAAAATGGAACATTATTTTGATTTCAGAAGGTTGAAATATTAAAGATGGCGTCCAAGATGGCCGTCAGTTAGGCTTCTAAGACCTATATGACCGACATACTCGATAAAACACTTTAAATTTGACCTTTTATGGATGTTTAGAGGCTAAATTATACAAATGATCAAATTAGAACATGGTTTTGATTCAGAAGGTTGAAATTTTAAGACGGGTCCAAGATGGCCGTCAGTTAGGTTCCTAAGACCTAACTCAATAAAAAAACTCGATATAAAGAATTTTATTTTTGACTTTCGATATCGATATTTAGAGGCCTAAAATACAAACAATTAAAATGAAGCATGCACAGGTTTGATTCACAAGTTTGAAATAGTGAAGATCGTGTCCAAGATGGCCTTTTAAAGCAAAATTCAACCTGAAATCAAATTCGCAGTTAGTAATTATCTAATAGTTTTCGGTTGTATTTGGAGAATTTGACTAGCATGTTATTGTTGTTCGTCAGCGTTGTAAAATATTTAAAATGACGTTCAAGATGGCAGCAATAACAGGGTGGGGAATCACATGGTTATTGCTATAAGACACTGCATGAGAAAATAACAGACTCTTAATTTTTGTAATTGTAATGTTTTTGTCTCTGTTCTGGGAATCGTATCCATCAATCCATGCACTTTCCAGACCACTTTTGGCCAGATCTGATAATACCATTATATCATATTATTCTCATAAAAAATCCGGCCTACTTTGGGAAAACATTCCTATAAAAAATGAAGAGATAAATGCCAGGGTATACTGAACGGACGATATCACTGGAATTTTGTGACAGAGTGTTTGATCAAAGTTCAAACCTTTTTTAATCAATGTTTGAAAAAAAGTCAGCTGGGTGGATGGATAAAATTTACAAAAAAAACTTATGAAGTATAGTGCATCAATACAAATAAAAATAATCCCTGAGTAAGGTATCTGCATGCTGCAGATGTTCATTACCATCTTGACTGCTGGTTGGTACAGGCCTGCTTGTCGAGTGCAATTGTAACATCCATTCCTACTTTTCTAGTCTGTTGCAAGTGCAACAGACAGCATAGATGGTTGGATATTGCTATAATAAATATGTATGCTGGTCCGGTGAAAGAGTATCAGACATCCATGCTTGTAGGCACAAGTTTGCAGAATGATATGACTGCTGGTTATATGCAACTGTTAAAGACATGGGAAATGCCAGATGCAATTAATACAGACCTGGCTGATGATCTGGTGCAAATGTAATATCCATAGATGCCGATAAGATGAAACTGTAACAGACATACATGCTGATAGTATGAGCCTTATAAAGACATGACTCTAGTCATGTGAAACTGTAAAATACATGCATGATGGTCTGATGGAATTGTGCTTACCAGCCCGCTAGTTGGGTACGAGCATAGGGACATACCTAAGGGCCTGAGGCAAGTGTAACATATATACCTGTTGATTCAGCCACACAACTACAGATGTGTTTGTTAGTCAGTTGCAACTGATTCAAAATATCCGCTGGTAGATGCAACTCTAACAGACATGCATGCTGGTCGAGTTAAATTGTAACCAACGTGCCAGGTGGTCGGGTGCAACTACTACAAACATGCCTGTTGGTTCGAAGCAAAGTTTAAAACATGGGTACTGCAACATGCCTGCTAGTCTCGTGAAGCTGTTACAGATGTTCTTGGTTTCAGACATGTATGCTGGTCCAGTGTCACATAATCAAACATGCGTAATGGTAAATATGTCTGCTGACCCTGTGGCAATGATGCCTGGGCTGCTGGTCGGGAGAAAATAGAACAGCGTGCCCACTGACCTGATGTAACTTGAACAGACATGCCTGCTGATTCAGTGCAACATTACCCAGCATTCCTGTTAGTTAGGTGCAAGTGTAACATACATTATTGCTGGCGCGATGTAACTAACACGCATGACTGCTGGCCCAGAGACAAGTTAAACGACATGTACGCTGGTTCAGTACCACATTATTAAACATTCGTGATGTTAAGGATGTCGGATATGATGAGCTGGTGGCATTGCTTGGCCGCTGTTCAGTGAAACTTCAACAGATATGCCTGCGGACTTGGAACTATTCAATAAAACATGCCTCCTGGTCCATTGGAAATCAAAAAGATAAGCTACTTGACCAATGCCCCTCCATCAGACATGCCAACTAAAAATGTGAAACTTTATCAGCCAAGACTGCTACATTATCAATATAACACACATGCCGTGTAAAGAGTTGTTATGTCGCTGCAGCTGCAACATATATGCCTGCTGGCCTAGTGTTACTGTCACCAACACCGCTGCTGTTCAAACATGCCTACTGGTTGTGCTGCTGCAAGATGGATGCTTGCTGGACTGTGGCCACTCAATCAGCATGCCTGCTGACCTTTTGTCACTCAAAATTGCATGTCTGCTGGTGTTTAGCTTCTCTGTCTGCTATACCTGCTGATATGGTGTTTCAATATCAGCCGTGCCTGCTGGTATGGTATCTCACTATCAGCTGTGCCTGCTGGCGTGATGCTTCATTATAGGGCTTGCCTTTTGGTTTGGTGCCTCACTATCAGCCAACAATGTTGGTGTGGTGCCTCACTATAGGCCATGCCTTCTGGTGTGGTGCCTCACTGTAGGTCATGTCTTCTGGTGTGGTGCCTCACTATAGGCCATGCCTGCTGGTCCGTTTTGCACATCAACCGACATTTTGACTAGTTGAGTGCAGAGGGGAGAGGGATGGCTACAAGTCTGGTGCTACTCTTACAGAGCTGTCATTACATGAGACATGTCTGCTGATCTGGTGCCACTTTCAGACATGCCTGCTTGTACAGTGCAACATTATCAGAGATTCATGCTGGGTTCATTTATTCAGATACACGTGTTTGTAAAGTGCTTCTGGTATGTTACAAATCCACCAGACCTGTCTACATGTAATATGCGGCTCCCACGGGTTTGTAAAACTTATCAGCTACTGGCCTGGACGCCATATTGAATATATCAAATTCTGAGTAATGCATCAGCTGCATCACTGGGATGTTATTAGGATGATGTATGTAACTCCAGATTCAGTAAAATCAGCATTTGGCATGCAAATCCATGGAGTTTGTCGTTCTCCGAAAAAATTTTCTTATATTATTTGTAATAAACTGCCATTTTGGTTTTGGCGGCCATTTTGTCTGCATTCTTATCTTATTTTTATATTTTTGTTAGAAGCTAACTAGATTCCAACTTCATAACTAACAATTTAAGGGGAAAACGGGTTTTTATTAAAACAAGGTTATAGATATCATAAAATTCGAAAAGCATTCTCTAAATTCTACTACAGACACTCAGAGTTAATTGTTAAATACAACATTGGGTTAAAAACTCTTCTGCAACAAGGCATATCAGAACCTATATTTTATGGTGATTTAGTCTATAAATTCAAACGAATTGTTGGAAAACCTAGTTTTAGTGATCAATTCAAAAAGATAGTAAAACGTTATATAAGGGTTGGATATAATTTGGATATCATGCGACAGTCTGCATGCCTAGTTTTAAACCCAATCACGGTTTATAGCTATGGTTTCCTCTTTAATTACACGACGGTGGGTCAGGCCTCAGACTCTATGACGGCTCTGACGTAAAGCTTTAATCGGTGGGTTGGTGCCTGATGCTTATCTGTAGCTGGACCCATCGTGGCTCAACTTGAGGTTTTCTTTAGCTCTGACTATCTGTGAGTCATGAGCCCTTTTCTTTGTTTCATCATGGAATGTTAATTTGATTAGAGTGTTTTCGATGATGATACATTGCATTAGTTAGATGGCCTCCATGCGAGCTGAACATTTCTTGTACTTCAACAACACCAGAATCTAGGGCGAAGATTTGGTGCCAGTAAAATGCATTTAAGCCCCCCCGGTATCTTAGGCTGCTGTCCGTTCTAAGGCGGTGGTTCTGTTGTTGTTGACTTTTTGTTTATTGTTACTCCCATTGTGGGAGTCTGTAATTGTTTATGTTTTTTTGTACGTTACTATTTGCTGAATCTAGGGCGAAGATTTGGTGCCAGTAAAATGCATTTAAGCACCCCGGTGGCTTAGGCTGCTGTCCGTTCTAAGGCGGTGGTTCTGTTGTTGTTGATTTTTTTGTTTATTGTCACTCCCATTGTGGGAGTCTGTAATTGTTCTATGTTTTGTTGTACGTTACTTTATGTCCATTCTAGTATTGCAATCATCTTGATGGGGAAGAGAGAGCTGATTGCTTTGCTTAATTTGTCTTCCTGGTGTCTCGTGATGGTTGAGCGGCTCTTCCTCGCGGTGCCACGGGGTTGTCTGCAGTTTGTGATTGTGGTATTTCCTGATCATACTCACTTACTATTTTTGAGACATTTTTTCCATATCACACAATTTTTTCACTTATAATTGACCTCCATCTTGGACGCCATCTTGGATATATCGAGATGCTCAATGATGCCAGAGTGGCATCACTCGGATTTTTCAAGGACAAGGTATGCACTACAAGAATCAACAAAGAAAAAAAGTTTAAAATCAAGTTCCAGGTCATCCTAAAATTCGCCAAAATTCTGCTGGACTATGTGGAGAATTGCCCATTTTGTATTTTAAGTGTTTCTAAATTATGATTTATTTCTGTCATGAAGATTTGTTTTTATCCTTGCAAACAGTGCAGAACCTGATGACTATGATGCCACATTATGCCATAACATTCATCTGGTTTTTCACTGTTTGCCAAAGTACCTAATAAAAGATTCCTTTGATCTATGACTAAGGTACATGTATATGTATAGTTTAATGTCAAATTAAACTTGATCTAAGCGTCCTGAACAGTTGTTGTCATAATAATAAAACGTGAGCCAGTTCATAAGAGTTTGCAGTCAGATGGCCATTTGCGGCCCACCAGCGTTTCGTTAACAGGCCGATAGTGGCCAGAGTCTGTATATGTTTGCATGGTTGAAGGCAGTATATGTTGGTACATAAAACCGCCGATGGCTCGCATTTATTGATACGAGTTATGGCAAAGATATCGGACAAACAGTTAATATAAACGGCGTCAAAAGTTAAGCACCACCAATATTGTCTTGCTGAATCTATTTCCAAAGGAGTCTGAAGGAAATTTACAGTAAGGTTACCTTTATAGAACCACAATTGCATATTACAGAACATTTGTTAAATTATCTGACGGTAGGTTTAGGAAGACTACCAATGCCTCTAACAAAATAAATAGCTGTTCCGTTGAAATAATTGTGTAGGGAAATATTCCAATATATTCCCCTACATCAGTATAGTTTCCTGTAGAATAAAATTTTCTCCCTTTAAGAATCACATACATTTGGTAAACTCTGCATGCTTCAAAATATTTAAATCACGCTTTACCCTCAAGACTAATCACCAGACATCTGACAATCTGAATATTTAGCTTCACATTTCATCAGAAATGACGTCTGTTCTAGATCTTTACTGTATCTTGCTCTTAAGTTTTCTATATATAGATATCATGTAAATTTATAACATACTGGTGTTTCGTTTCGATTTCCATCTATGTTTTAGAAAACTCTATCGTTTTTTTCATCTTGTAAGTCTTATGTACCCTAATACAATAGATAGACCAAATTAATTTCCTAGCAATCCTTTTCAGGATAACCCTGCAAGACATTATTTCATTAACCTCTAATGGCAACCATACTTACTCACACTATATAAATCAGCAATGAGCTGTTCTTTAGTCAAACTTACGCAGAAATAAATTTACTTCGATTTTATAACACTTTTAATTACTTTATTTCAAACAAAGTTATAAATTATACATGCTTTCCCAAAACACGTTTCTAAAATAAGCCAAATAAACATGGCCTACAAAAAGATGTAAACAAAATAGTTTATGTGTTGACTCTATAGTCATAAATAGTGATGACAGTACAATCATATTTTTTAGAACCTGTCCAGTTCTTGAAAAAATTGATCAAATATGTATGATATTTCTCTAATGGTAACTTTTCTATTATGGAAACCTCACTGTACAGTGGATCCCTAGATCTAACTTGACAACCAAAAATATCCCATAAATGCTCTATGTGAATGAGATCAGGACTTCGGACTGGCCAAGGCAAAGTTTAAATTTCTCTTGCAGATAATCAGTAACAGCCCGACACCGTGTGGCGTTGTCATCCATGAAAATTGGTCGGCTAGCAAGCGTATGATCATCAAAATGTGGCACTACAGAGGGTTGAAGAACATCTACCCAGTATTTTTACACATTCAAAGTTCCTGGAATGGTAATCAGGATCAACTTACAGTCAAATGAATTACAACCCCACACCACAACCGAACCTTCACCACCAGGAGCAGTTATCAGGATGTTCCGTTTAGCATACATGTACCTAGTGTTTAGTTACCTCTATATTCAAGTATCCAAAGTTGTAATAAATAAAAGTGCACCCATGTGCTTCATGTGCAATTAATGAATTTAGGAACGAGATTGCTCCTGTGGTCAAAATTATGTTTGAAAAATCTCTTCTAACACGCTAACTCCCAAAGGATTGGAAAACAGCCAGAGAGAGCCCCTCTTCAGAAAAGGTGATAGAAGTGACCCCGCAAATTATAGGTCAATCTCGTTGGCCTATATTTTGTGTATGGTCATGGAGCATATTGTAGCCAGTAGTCAAAGATAAAACCCTTAACTGGATCAGCTCCTTTCTTGTGGGCCAAACACAGGCTGTAGTGTTTGAAGGGGAGTACTCTCCAGAGGCACCCGTGTTATGAGGCCAGCCCTTTCCTAGTAGGGCCATGTAAACTAAGTAGCGGGTATGCCCCCCAAGGCTCAGTAAATAGCACACTTCTCTTTTTGCTCTACATAAATGACCTCCCGGAAAATATCCAATCACAGGTCAGGCTGTTCGCAGATGACACTGCAGTTTACCTCATAGCAGATAACCCAAAATGATAGCTGCATTCTCCAGAGTGACTTTGATCAGTTACAAAAAGGGGGACGGACCTGGGATATGGAATTCAACCCTAGTAAATGCTAGGTTCTGCACATTGGCACAGACAGGCAGCCAGTCTACTCCCAGTATACCCTCCAACGCGAGATCATCGAGTCTGTTGACTTTGCCCGTTACCCTGGGGTAAGTATATCAAATAACCTGAGTTCGAACACCCACATAAACCAAATTACAAGTAGCTTAAAGGCTGAGCGCACCTTAGGCTTTGTTAAAAGAAATGTCCAAACGAAAAACCAGCCAGTTAAATAATTAGCCTACGTACAAAACCCTTGTTAGACCTAAAGTTGAGTTTGCCTCCACCGTGTGGAGCCGTAATACAAAGTAAAATATCCAACAAATAAAATGGTCCAGAGAAGGGCTGCATGGTGGGTATAAAACAACTCTTCCCCATTCGATAGCTCTTCTCAGATGCTGAGTAACCTTGGCTGGCGCTCCGTCAAATATCGCGTTATGATGCCAGGCTCGCGATGTTTTTTAAGATATATCATGGCCTTGTTGCAGTACCCATGCGATCATACTTCGAGCATCCCAGCACCAACTTACTTTCCGCCAGGTACATATTTCTTTTGATTATTTATACAGGTATTCTTTTTATCCAATGTCTCTCATTTAATGGAACGAGCTCACATCAAGTGTAGCTGTTTTAGATGAGCTTGACTCCTTCAAAAGAGAAGTGAGTAAGATCAGTTATTTATGACCATGAAAGTAACATCTGTTTTTATCCTTTCAGCTCACTCTCACACTAACTTAATAACATTATCGCCTTTTTCCTACTATCTCAAAACTCTCACTATCCACTTTTTGCTTTTATCCTCTCGCACTTTGTGCAAAACACTCAGTTATATGAGGGTACCGCAGTACAGATAGATAGATAGATAGATAGATAGATAGATAGATAGATAGATAGATAGATAGATAGATAGATAGATAGACAGACAGACAGACAGACAGACAGACAGACAGACAGACAGACAGACAGACAGACAGACAGACAGACAGACAGATAGACAGACAGATGGACAGATAGATAGATAGATAGATAGATAGATAGATAGATAGATAGATAAATAGAAAGATAGACAGACAGACAGACAGACAGACAGACAGACAGACAGACAGACAGACAGATAGATAGATAGATAGATAGATAGATAGATAGATAGGTAGGTAGGTAGATAGATAGATAGATAGATAGATAGATAGATAGATAGATAGATAGATAGATAGATAGATAGATAGATAGATAGATAGATAGATAGATAGATAGATAGATAGATATAAATAGATTCTTTGCTTCAGCAAAATTGCAAGATTTTTATTATGTTATGCATATATATATGATATTTGAGCCGCGACGTGTGATTTCCAACAATGACGAGCCTTTGCAGCCTCTTATTAAGCTTAGAAATTCCAGATGATTTTCGGTCAGTAACTTATAGGCGCGTTGCTGAATTTCATGTAAGGCTTACTTTTTGAGAAAACTTACCTCATCGTCATAAAGGATAAAACCAGTCTCAAATCAAAACTAAATGTCTCTACTTTAATTTTGATTGGGTCGTACGATCGAAAATTGGTAGCGTCATATCTAAAAAAGGGGAGATAACTCTATCCTTGCAAAAAAGGGAATTGTGAAGTACGAATTTTGAAACGACTTTTTGCAGTTTTAAAACATTCATTTTTCGTAAATTGTTTTATTTTCTAAAATTAATTTAACTTTAATTTATTTTTTAATTAAATTTGGCTGATTTTCTTCATTTATAGATATAGCCAATGAGGGATAACTCTTACTACCCTATAAAATAGAACATTTCCCTTGATATTGTTTCTAATAATACCGTTATTTTTAGTAAAAATGCGTAAAACTTGATCGATTCGAAGACAAATATAAATTTGCTATTCAAAAACATGAATAACAGCATTCTGACATGCTTGACGGCTCGGCAAAATCGGATGCAAAGTTGCTACCCCCGTGTGAAAAATAGTCTGTTTTCGTGCATTTCACCAATACACTTGATATACTATAAGGCGCAGTTTCTGAATGCTTTTGAGAAAAATTACCTCATCGTCCTAAAGGATGAAACTAGTCTTTAATTAAAGACAATTGTCTATACTTAATTTCTGTTTGAGTCGCACACTCAGAAATGGGTAGCGCTATATTGAAAAAAGGGGAGATAACTTTATACTCGCAGAAAACAGAATCACGAAATACGAATTTTAAAAGTATCAAGTATGGACTTTTTTCTGAAGACAAAGGGTCTGACATATTTCTTTAAGGTAATTTGGTACGCTTAATTCGAAAACCAATGTTTGCAAGCTGAGAAATGGCGTCTTATTGAGCTTATTTGCATGTTTTCAAGATGGCCGCCAAAATCATACAGAATCTTACATTGCTGTTGATTAATTCAGCCAAAACGAGTTAAGTTCACCAATTGCAGCCAATTTTTGTCCCACAATTTTTTTGGCTTAGATTTTCATTTTTATGTTATTTTTTTACTTATTGGTATAGGTCAATTAGATAATCATGTCTAAAAAAGTAAGCATTCAAAAATTTCAATTCATTTTGCCTTACAAAGAGCACCACTGAATTTGAATGTGAACTACTTTACTGTGATGAAGTATACTTGTACATACTAAATTTCTTACAAGACTTAAATATTTTAGAGCTTTTATAGCAGGCACTTCTACTTGGGTCTCTTGTTGATCAAATAGGCCTATTATGTAGAATCTATATCATGTCTTTCCTTCTCAGCATGGTCTAAGCAGGTTTGTTGTGAATTGACAGTGGAATTCAACTGTAATTCTATGAGTACAATTTTTGCTCAAATTTGAAGAGTTGACTAGAAAAAAATACTGGTTTTGAAACAGTATATCATGAATATTAAAGATTACATTCTTCTTCGGTATTGGAAATAATAAATTGTATTCTTGTATAAAGAATATTGTGCCAATACGTCGGTAACGTAATTCACATACCTTACACTCTGGTCTTATTTCCTGCGTAGATACATACAATTTTCTTCAAAATAT
This sequence comes from Loripinus fragilis, assembly GCA_964019695.1. Classification (NCBI taxonomy): domain Eukaryota; kingdom Metazoa; phylum Mollusca; class Bivalvia; order Lucinida; family Lucinidae; genus Loripinus; species Loripinus fragilis. The sequence goes on from OZ026514.1 coordinate 86,134,547, forward strand.
CAGTTTCTAGTGTGTTGCTTAACACGTAACATCATCATTTGCACATTGGAAGTAAGCTGTTGCATCTAGTTTCATTAATCTTGTTGGAATAACACTTCAAAATATGATTATATAATAATGATTTTAAATATTCCATATAGTTGAAAACTTGTTGTGGCTCACTACAAACTAATACAATGCAGAATAAATAATCTAATTTCAATAAATGCCCTTTCATGTACATATATTACAAAAAAAGCAAAGTTTGCATCATTCACAAAGATGCACCCTTCTCAGAAAATGGCAAAATGTTCATGGTAACGTAATTAACACAGCCAATTTGCTGACTTCTATTGAAGATAAGAAGTTATAAATTCAATTTAATTATTTTATCTATTATATAAACCATAGAAGTCATCAACATAGTAAGCCATGAGAACATTTGAGGTCAGTGTGATCAACTAGAGTGGACCAGCATGCAAAAGTGAGAGTGTCAATTTCAAAGTATACTCATAAACTCACCAATAAACCTCCAGTGGTAGCAGCAACGAGATAAAAATGGTTTGAAAAGGAGAAAATAACAATTGAACAAAAGTCTGAAACTTATATTCACCGTCGATTTGTTGCCTTTCGCCTATTAATTGGACTAATGTGGTTTTTTTTGTAGAATATGAATTACGTTAATTACTTGTGAATTACGTAACCTATGTTTAATCCAGTTCACTTAAAAACCCATACGAGCTATCCCTTAGAGATTTACACTATTCAATTTTGTTGTGTTGATATAATGAGTATCTTTGTAAGTTACATGAATAGGGGAATTGATGTACCCAGAGCATATAGGTAAACCCCTGTTAAAATAAAATGATAGCTGTAATATGGTTTAAATTGATCTTTATTAACTGGGATTAAAAACAAACATTTTTTTTCAGCTGGAGTATGCATTTGGATTTTAGTAAAAATGTAGTCACGTAATTCACAGTAACGTAATTCAGAAATTTATGTTTCCACTTGTTTTTTTTCTATGCAAACATCTTCTTGTAAAGTTCTTGTATGGTTTGTTATATAGTGAGGTTATAGTTCTTACATTGGCGTCAATTGTAATATTTGTACCTCTTCTTATACAAATAATGCACATAGGGTAACGTAATTCACAAAGCTGCAGATTTTTAGACAACCTCAGATATCTTTTCATCTGCAAAAAAGAAAAAAATGTTTCCCCAAATTCGTTTCTTCTGTCCATGCACATATTAATCGTCTTGACATAGAGATGTTTGATGAGAGATTAACATGTATGGTTTGTAATTTGTGAGATGGTTAAATTGGTAACGTTATTCACATTAGATTGTGGGACAGTAATCATCAATACAACAAAAAATTGTTTTTTCACTTTTCAATCAAATAAGGGATATTAAATGAAGGGTATATATGTGTGCCAATAAAATAAAGTTGAAAACTGCTTATAAAAACAGCCATTTGAGCATAATACATTCTTAAAATTACATACTGAGACGATGGGACAGCATTTTTTGGCAATTTCGGGGGCACTTGCTGTTGATAAACGTAGTAAGGAATGACTATTGACCATTTCCATTGCTTTTCTTTTATTTGATTGTTAAGACATAAACCTAAGCTAAGCTTATAAACCTTAAAGCGTTAGAAAATACACTGTTTACATGCTAAAATGGGGATGGGATACAAAATTGGCCGAATTGGTGAACTTAACTCGTTTTGGCTGAATTGTTTAATGTACCTCGGAATATCTGTAGGGGTTTTGTGTTGGTCTTTGTTTTATTATGCATCTCTTTGTGTTCTTTCTATTTTTGTTAACACCTTGACGAGGAAGAGAATGATAGTTGCTTTGCTTTGCCTGATGTCTTGTGACTGTAAGTGTTCTGTTGCTCTTCCTCACGATGCCGAGGGTTTATCTGCAGTAAGTAAGTGTGGGTTTTTCTGTTTATACTCACTTACTTTTTGCTTATCTAGTGTCCCCCTATTATAATGTATGTTTCATTCATAGCACTATTTTGAACTAGTTTCAAGCTTTTAAAGTGATAAACGAGAAATGAGTTTTGAGAATCAACAAGTAGCTTTGATTTGACTGTCGTCATAATGTCCATTCTTCCTAGCAATACCCACAAAAGTGTTACACTATCTATATATCAAACGTAAAGGCATTTAAATTATTTAAATTCTTTAGTACTCAATGGTCGAATAAGACCAGCCTTGCGTCCTCAGGACAACTTCTCATGGGCGTAAAATTGTTTTGTTGGATCGCCTTCAATAGGTAAAAGTATTGCCCTGAAAATAACTCCATTTGAGCTATGTGAAATTGCGTGGTTTCCAAGGCAACAAAAAATTAGCTTAAACAGGTGGGTATTTCCCTACAAATTACTCATATCTCAGCAGAAACTCATCCTAAAGTACTAACTCGATAAAAACGAAAGTAAGACATAGCAGCTTCATTCAGTGGTAAAGTATGCTAATGATCAAATTTGCATATTCATGAAAATTAATGAATACATTAGGAAATCGTAAAAAAATAAAAGGGTGTACTCACAAAGTTACTTACAACTCAGCCGCGAATTAGTTTAGGCAACCACTCCTGGTACGAAACAATTCCAAAGCACTCAACTTTTACCAAATTGTCTATTTAACAAATTTTCTAACATTCTCACTCATAAATATTAATTAAATATAAGAAATAAGAGAAAATTTTGGAAAAATTAAATGCGTGTACTTATAAAATTACGCATATGTCAGTTGCTAGTTATCCTATTCTCAAATTAAAGCCATGAACTTATTTTTATCTTTCTGTGTTCTTCTTTCTTTTAAATGTTTTCTTATATATTCATGAGTATGCAAATGAGATCATTTGTATATTCATCATCGGGTCAACAAGCTATTTCTCAACTTTTATTTGGTACCATAATTGGTAGTCCAGGATATATGGCAGCTGAAATATAGGTTATTTTGTAGGTCAAACCACTTTAGTTTTCTACTATTTTTGACTTATTCTTTTTATGTTTTCTTTAATATTTGTGAATATGAAAATTAGATATTTCGAATACATAGAATCATAGGGTCGCATACCTGCATCTCAACTATTTTTTGGTACCAAGTTTTGTAGTCTAGGATAGTAAGCAGCTGGCTTAGAGGTAATTTGGTAGGGATACCACCTTAATTAATCTACCAATTTTGTCTTATATCTTAAGTTTACAATAATATTTATGGGTATTCTAATTAGATTATGTGTATATTTAATCATTTTCATCAAATGAAAATGTTTCAACTTTTATTTAGTACCTAGTTTTGAAGTAAATCATAGTTAGCAGCTGACTTTGTGGTTATTTGGAACGTTAATCACCTTATTTTTCTACAATTTTCCTCTAATTCTTTAGTAAATCATTAATATTCATAAATATCAAAATTAGATAATTCGTAAATTCAATCATTTTGGTCGAAATGCAATGTCTCAACTAGAATTTAGTACCAAGTTTTGCAGTCTACGATAGTTGGCAGTAGACATATAGGTAATTTTGTAGCTATACCCCCTTAATTTTTCGACCTATTTTCTCGTAATTCGTATGCTTTCATTCATATTCATGAATATTTAAATTAGAAAATTCGTATATTTTATCATTTTGATCAAATGGCTATGTCTCAACAATTATTTGATACCAGGTTTTATAAGATAGAATAGTTATCAGCTAGCGTCGTTTTAATTTTGTAGGTATACCACCTTAATTTTTCTACCAATTTTGTCTTGTTTCTTATTTTTACATTAATATTCATGAATATTTAGACTAGATAATTCGTATATTTAATCATTTTGGTCAAATGGCTATGTCTCAACTTTTATTTGGTACCAATTTTTATAGTCTAGGAAAGTTAGCAGCTGGAGTACACGTAATTTTGTAGGTATACCCCCTTAATAGTTCTACCAATTTAGTCTTATTTATTATGCTTACATTAATATTCATGAATATTTAAATTAGATAATTCACGTATTTAATAATTGTGGTTAAATGGCAAAGTCTCTACTTCTATTTGGTACCAAATTTTATAGTCTAGTCTAATAAACAGCAGACATATAGGACATTTTGTAGGTATTCCATCTTCATTTTTCTGCCAATTTTCTCTTATTTCTATTTTTACATTAATATTCATGAATATTCAAATTAGATACTTCGTATATTTAATCATTTTCGTCAAAATACAATGCGTCAGCTTTAATTTGGTACTAAGTTTTGTAGTCTACGATAGTAAGCAGTAGATATATAGGTAATTTTGAAGGTATACCACCTTAATTTTTATACCAATTTTCTCTTATCTCTTATGCTTTTATTAATATTCATGAATATTTAAATTAGATCATTCATATATTTCATCATTTTGATCATATGGCTATGTTTCATCTTTTATTTAGTACCAGATTTGGTATGATAGAATAGTTAGATGCTAGCGTCCTGGTAAATTTGAAAGTATACCACCTTTATTTTTCTACAAGTTTAGTCTTATGTCTTATGCTTACATTAATATTCTTGAATATTCAAATTTGATAATTTGCATATTTAATCATTTTGGTCAAATGGCAATGTCTCAACTTTTATTTGGTACCATGTTTTGTAGTCTAGGTTAGTAAGCAGCAGATGTATAGGACATCTTGTAGGTAAACCCCCTTAATTTTTCTACCAATATTATCTTATTTCTCATGTTTACACTAATATTCATGAATATTTATATTAGATAATTTGTATATTTAATCATTTTAGTCAAATGTCTTTGTCTCAACTTTTATTGGGTAACAAATCTTGTAGGATAAGATAGTTTGCAGCTGGTGTAGAGGTAATTTTGTAGGTATAACCCTTAATTTTTCGACCAATTTTCTCTTATTTCGTATATTTTCATTAATATTGATGAGTATGCAAATTAGATAATTCGTATATTGATTCAGTTGGTCATTTTGCCAATGTCTAAACTTTCATTTTGTACCATGATTCTTAGTCTAAAATGATAAACAGCGACATATAGGTAATTTTGTAGGTGACATTCCTTAATTTATTCTACATTTTTTCTCATTTCTTATGTTTTCATTAATATTCTTGAATATGCAAACTAGATAATATTAATATCTAATAAGAGCGTCGTATTGCTGTTTCTGAAATTCTATTTTATCTATTCAAGAAAGAAAGACTAGATACTTCAAACAGATATACCTTTGTGTGAGTAAAATTTAAAAAAAAGCAGAGAAGCAATATTTCAATGAGGTACTTAACGGCGCTCATCTATGCTGGTTTTACATTATGTCTAGTACCAGAGTTACCTCCCCATTTTATGAATGACGATACTCGATTTTAAGGCACGATCCTCATAAATTGATAGTACAGATATATTTATCTTTGATTGAGGCATGTATCTTCATTTAGGACGATAATGTAAGTTTTCTCCAAAAGGAATTCAGCGAATCTCCTTTGCTCGTATCAAGTGTATTGAAAAAATGCATTAAAACGCAGTTTTTTCCACACAGGGGTGGCAACTTTAGAAGCGAATTTTTTGAGCCGTCAGGCATATCAGGATGCGGCAAATCAGGTTTTTGAAAAGCGAAAAGACAATTGTTTTAGAAATTATGAAGTTTTGCGGGCTCTGGTTAAATATAACGGTATTATAAAGAATGATATGGAGGAGAATATCAAATTTTAGAGGGTAGGAAGAGTTATCCCCACAAAATACTATATTTAAATTTATAAAAATCAATAAAATTCATACAAATATAAATGACAGTAAACTTACTTTTAGAAAATGAAATAGTTTGCGAAAAAGAACGTATTTTTGTCAATATAAAATCAGTTTAAAACCCGTACTTTACGTTTCCGTTTTTTGCAAGCATTGAGTTATCTCCCCATTTTTTAATATGATGCTACCAATTTTTGAGCGTACGACCCAATCAGAAATAAAGTAGAGTCATTTATCTTGAATTTAAGACCTGTTTCATCCTTTATGACGATGAGGTAAGTTTTTTCGCAAATTTGAATTTCAGCAACGCGCCTATTAACAGTCAAAGAATATTTAAGCGACTATCAAAGGCTCTGATCAGTCTGCGCAAATGCGGAGGCTGGTCTGAGCCTTTGCTGGTCGCACAAACCACGCAATTGGAAAGCTCATGGCACAGCTCAATATACTTATCTTTGAAGTTTAACAATGTTCACGTTGAACTATTTTAGGAATACTATCAGATTGTCAAAGAGTTTGAATCCAAATCATACCCGACGTTCTGTCGGTCCTGATCTTGGTTCAAACGACACTGGTAGGTACATTTTGCAGTGGCGGATCCAGAGGGGGTTGACTCGATCCCCCTCACCGGCCCCCGTTTTTAAATATCCTATGAAAATGAAATACTTTGGTCTCAGTGAGACCAAATTATTTCATTTTCATGGGATATTTAAGAAAATGAGATAAAATCAGCAGTGCGAAACACCCACACCTTTATTCATATGAACCCCTTTTCCAGAAATCCTGGATCCGCCCCTGATTTTGTAAAGAGTTGAGACAGACATACCTATTACATTGTGTCCTCTGAGAGTTTCATTTTCGCATGTCACATGACATGAATTTGAATTCGTTGTATGCGGGATATTAAAGTTAGACAAATCAACATATTCATGTTTGGAGTCTGATTTCATTTCTTCTTTAATAAAGCCACGAGAAACTGACACCAAAGTCTGCATTTAATTCTATTTTAGTATTCATTTTCTTGTAGGCTATTGAAATTATTCGCATCAGTCTAACCTATTCGGTCTCCTTTGTCTATTGCATTACATGAAACTTTTCATTTCTGCTCGAAGGAAATCGTTTGTAGACTTTATTGATCACTTCTAACAAAATAACAATGTCAATAAATGCTGCTGTGCACGACCCAATCTCTCAAGTTTAATTTTGTACACTATGATTTTCTATAAGTACACTATATGACGCAAAATGACGCATGCAAGCCCTCTGGCAGTTGTGGCGTTACTTTGTAACATCCATGTTAACTACGTCACCATATAACTGCTTCCAATCCATTCATGCAAATACAAATTATACCTACAACTTATTTATCGACTTAATTATCCTCAGCAAACAGCTTGTATGCGTGAAAACAACCTAAGCTCACTATATTGTAGTTATATACTTTCTTACAAAAAATATACTACTTTCAAATATACTACTTTCTAGTGCTGTGCTATCACTAGACCATGGGCTACCAAATATATATTTGAGGGGGAGTTTTATACACTATTATTTTCTTAAATCATTTTGTATAAGCCACAAAACACTGTATGTTACCTCTTTATGGGTTGGGGAGTTTACCTGCAAACGCTGAGTTTAATACGTTACCCTAGAATAATTTGAAATCCTATAGTATATACACCAAATTGTTTCTTATTCTTACATATCAATTTTATCTTGTAATTTAAAATGAATGACTAGCAGTATAAGTTTAACACATTTAGGCACCTTTATGACTTTACATACGTTACATTACTTTAATACATTATTTATTGCAATATTAGCATTATATGAGATTTAACTGCTAGATGATGTAAATTATTGCCATTTGAAGGCTAACTTAAATGGAAGAAACAATGAATATTGTCTAAAATATAAATGTGATTAAACTCTGACAAAAGCGTGGGTGATGAAAAGGAACAAACTTGAACTTAAAGCACATATAATGCCATTTCAATTAAGAGTGTTTTACCGAATATGTAAACATCACTTACAGAACATACTTATTTCAATGATCAAATTATATTTCTTAAATGATTAAGTAATATCACTTATCTCTCTGACACTTATATGTTTTTATTTGTTATTATACATAGAATGATATATACAGCTCAATTTAGATGAAACATGGTATTAAACATATAGTAGTTAAGTAAGATATATTGACCATTATGTTAGCAAACAAAATACATACAAAGCTTATCAGCTATTGATTACAGCAGCTACATGTATTTCAATAACACTCAAGGAAGAAAGCTACCCCACAATTTCTAAAATTGTAAGTCACTTTAAGCATGGTCAAAATCAAGAAATGAAGAGTTAAAACAGGCGTTTATCATGCTTGTGCTTTGGGAAAAAACTTTTTTATTCATAGTGATTTCTGACCCATATATTGTACTCACTATATCAAACCTATGGTTATATCGTCTATGGTAACCTATCTCTTTACATCTAAAGCATGTCTTGTTACGTTTTAACTTGGTAACATGCATAACAAGAATATTTTAGGAGAATATAGCATTTGTCATCTGCTTCATCTGGTTATACAATTTTGTGAAGCATTGAAACATGACAGCATTTATTCTAAAGGTTCATTGTTAGTCATATATTTAAAAGATATACAACATAGAAAAGCTCTCTTGCGTTGTTAGTATTGTATTTGTTTATGACTAAATGAATGTACTTTAATAACTCATTGGTAATTTTGCATTGAGTTATTTATTGTCAATAATACTTAGTTTAACAGTGAAATTATGTGTTTTATTCATATTTTAAGCATGCCAAATGAAAATATGATCATGGATACAAAATTACAAAAATATATCCTACTAATCATTTACATAATTAAAATCAAGCTAATTATATTATTACTAGTAACGCAAAGAATAAATCAAATGAGCCAGCTCATTTGATTTTGGTACTTATTGCAGTTTCAAGGAATGAAGGCTCATGTTAGCCTGTGTAAATGTGTAGACTCACCAGAGCCTTTGCTGCCTGCATACACTAAGTGGAGATGTAGACCAAATTTAAGACAACTGGCTCCACTGCGTCAGCATTGGCAACCAATGCTGGCTTTTGCCAATAAGTGATAAGTACCAAAATCTCACTTGACAATCAAACCCTTCAAATTTCTTGTACATGTAACACGAATTGAGAGCCAAAGTTCCATGGACTTTGAATTCTATGGTTGTGATATTTTGAAACAATATTACTCAGCTTATTATGGATCATATATCTCGAAATCAGATTCATTATTTGGCCAATACAAGAGATTTTGGTCCTTATCACATACCTGTTGCACAAAAGCCTTTAACAAATGTCCATTTGCTGACGTACACGGTCTTGTTTTTTCACGCGCACTCATACTTTGTGCATGCCAGCAGCGAGTGTTCTGGCGAGTCTGTGCACATGTGCAGACTTGCCTGATTCGCTGCTCACTGATATGATAATTTCCGAAATTTTGTATACTGGCTGACATTATATACGCTGATTCAATTTCTCTTATTTCTGGATTATTCGCTCATGTACCAATTAATCCTTAAAGCGACAAATATAATATCCACAAACGACTGTGACGTTTCACATCAACAATTGCTTTTTTGAGTGAAAACAGTTCGTGCATCATGAGAAACATCTACTGGGAAGCAATTATCTTGTCAAATGCACATGTGTAGCCTTAATATTCTATGATAAAGTGAAATATAGAACAAATGTGTCGTATGTTTATCAGCCATCGTATTTAATTAAGTAATGTGATATAGGAGACACCAATTAGTGCCTGCTGAAATATACATTACTTATTCCATTATAGTGTGCCTGCAGTGAATACCAATTAAGAGTTGCGTTAATGAGGCTCCTCCATTGAGACACAGCAGTCTGTGTATCCTGTAGTTCATTCCTCATACAGGCGACCTCAACAGGAGAACTCTGGCCCGATGGTTATAAAACTATTTTCATTCTCATTTTAAGTGAGCATGCTTTTTGTTCTTGTCGCGAATTTTAAAATGTCATTTGTGCCTACAAATAAATCCAAACCAATGGTGTTGCTGTCAAAACATAAACATTGGTATCATCTAAAGCACTGTAAGATGAACTTATTATTATTATTATTATTATTATTATTATTGAGTCGGGTAAATTCGGACGGTTGGCTAAATTCGGACAGCGACCTTGTTTGTTTCATATTTTGATTATTGGAATAAAAAATAGCTTAGATTAGCAAACAGTGGAAATCCTGATAAGACGGCTCATAAGGAGCCGTCTCATCTGAATTTTCACTGTTTGCAAATGTATGTCAGAATTTACCTGATGTCCGAAGTTACCCAACTTTACCCTATTATTATTATTATTATTATTATTATTATTATTATTATTATTTTCTGCTAAATTAATGGTAATGAACAATGATTCCACGAAGTTTGTTGAGATAATGTTCAATGATTTGGCATGCTTATTGTCAGTTTTAGGGAATTTTAGAGGATACTTGTACATGAACATTGTATTGAAACTGACGTAAAAAAGTGAGTATGGTAAGGAAATACCACAATTTCCAACTGGAGACAAACCCGTGGCATCGTGAGGAAGAGCCACACATCAATCACGAGACACAAGGAAGACAAACAAAGCAAAGCAACCAGCATCGAGATGATTGCAAAACAAGAATGGACACAAAGTAATGCACATCAAAACATAGAACAATTACAGAATCCCACAATTGGGGTAACAATAAACAACGAATCAAAATCAACAGAACCACCGCCTTAGAAGGGACAGCAGCCACGGCCACTAGGGGGAGGGGGGGGGGGGCTTAAATGCATTTTACTGGTACCAAATCTTCGCCCTAGATTCTGCGGTCGTTGAAGCACAAATAATGTTACGCTCGCATGGAGGATTCTTAACTATTGCAATGTATCACCATAGAGAAACAATATACATGTAATCAAATTAACGCACTGTGTAAGCCTGTGTTATATTTCTAATTTGTCTGAAACTACACTGTTATCTTTAGCAGTGCCATGCATGCTTGTATATATGTACATACATCTGTTCGTTTGTTTCCATGTTTTTTATATTTTGTATTAAGCAGTGAAATCGGTGCATATCAAAAACAAATAAAAGTAATATCAATCACTGGTGAAATGATATGATATAGAATATATTTACTTTTTTGAGGTGAATCCCAAATATATTTCATCGAGTGTGTTGAAAACATCAGAATTTTCATGATTACGCAGCACGAATGAAAAAATTCGATGTATTCAACTCACGAGATAGATGACATATATTTGGTATTTACTAAAAAGGTAAATTTTCTTTTTATTTTATACTTTTTAGAAGATTTACATTTAATCAATTAACGATGCTTCAAGCCGAATCACAATTATGTAAAATAAGACGAAGGAGTATCTGTGACAGAATACCAGATCAATCTAAACTTATCAGGACTTACAGATAAAAAGAAATTTATTCAGCGTCAAAGTGCGAGAGAAGTTACGCCATAAGCGACGCAATAATTTGCTGATGACGTTACGTAGCATAGGTTACATGCATTGCCTATCTCACTGAAGCGGGAGGTGTTGAAAATGAAAAATCGAAAAAATTCAGCAAATCTGAATTATTTTGGTACCAAAATGTTCCTCATGTTCTTACTAAGAAAACGCCTACCCACACTTGATGTTTTTTGTTCACAAATAAGAAAGTTATAGGCGTTTGAACATTCGAAGTGAGCTGCATTAAGTGAATGGAAAAGTCAGAGGTGATCCAAAAAAAGCTACAGTGAAAATATAGGCTGATATCAATCACTAATGATTGATATCATACCATTTTACTAGTGATTGGAGATCACTTTTATTTGTTTTTGATATGCATTGATTTCACTGCTAAGTATAAAATAAATCAATATATTTTCACTGTAGCGTTTTTTGGATTACTGACTTTTCCATTTACTTGATGCGTTTCACTAGAACCTCAAACGCCCATAACTTTCTGATTTGTGAAGGAAAACATCAAGTGTGGGTATGCATTTTCTTAGTTAGAACACGTGACAAATATTGTGGTATCAAAATTATTTGGGTTTGCTAAAACTTTTCGTTTTTGCATTTTCATTACCTCATTTTCAGTGGGAGACCCCCACTGAAAAAGCAAGTACCGAAAATGCAAAATCTAAACAATGCATTGTATGTAGCCTGTAAAAAGTATAAAATAAAAAAAAAATTACTATTTTTCGGAAAATACCAAACATAATTTCATCTCGTGAGTTGAAATATATTTGGTATTCACCTCAAAAAAGTAATATCCACTGTATATATCAGTTATATGTTCAGAGGGCCATATGGTAGACTGGCCATCGAGCTAAATATGTCACCCTTTTGAAATATTGTATGAATAGATAAATAAATAAATAAATAAATAAATAAATAAATAAATAAATAAATAAATAAATAAATATAAAAAACCCTTCAAACTAAAGTAAAATTGTAAACATTTTCTCACCCATCAGTTTTAACGATATGTTTTTGGTTCTCAAAAGAACCGTCTCATTAAGACGGTTCTTTTGAGTACCCACAACATATAAATTGGTTGAGAAATACTGTAAGAATTCCTTTTTTGGTACACACTCTTAACTAAAGCCACTTTTCACTTTTTTTTATATTTTCAAATATATTAACAGGCCTATTGATGACAGGAGAGCGAGGACAAAAATAGTAAGTGAGTATGATCAGGAAATACCACAATCACAAACCGCAGACAACCCCGTGGCACCGCGAGGAAGAGCCGCTCAACCATCACGAGACACCAGGAAGACAAATTAAGCAAAGCAACCAGCTCTCTCTTCCCCATCAATGTGATTGCAATTCTAGAATGGACATAAAGTAATGTACTACAAAACTAGTGTTTCCCACAGCCTGAAAAAAGGGCAGGGTGGTGGCCAGAAAAAGGGCACTTTTGATGCGTGAAATTCACCCAAAAAGGCACTTTTGTTAGAACAGACTTTTCAAATGTGAGTTAGATAAGGATTTTATGTCTGTTAAAAAGTTAGAATAGCTTCTAGTAGAGCATAGGATTCATTGGGATAACAAAAACTTAATTTTATACAGTAAAAATTAAAATATGACTATTTTTATATTAAAATGAAAATAAGGGCAGGAGGGGGAGCTTTAGGGCAGGAGGGGGAGATTTAGGGCAGCAGGGTGCTCCCCCTGCTATTCCTCTTGATGGGAAACACTTAAAACATTGAACAATTACAGACTCCCACTATGGGAGTAACAATAAACAAAAAGTCAACAACAACAGAACCACCGCCTTAGAACGGACAGCAGCTTAAGCCACCGGGGGCTTAAATGCATTTTACAGGTACCAAATCTTCGCCCTAGATTCTGCTGTTGTTGAAGTACATTAAAATGTTCAGCTCGCGTGGAGGCCATCTAACTTATGCAATGTATCATCATGGAGAAACACTCTAATCAAATTAACACACCATGATGAAACAAAGAAAAGGGTTCATGACTCACATATAGTCAGAGCTAAAGAAAACCTTAAGTTGAGCCACGGTGGGTCCAGCTGGCATCAACCCACCGATTAAAGCTTTACGTCAGAGCCGTCATAGAGTCTGAGGCCTGACCAATGTTGAGCCCAGGCCATACTCATACGATATATGGACCAGCAGACGAGATGCATGTACTTATCGCATAGTCGAGCAGCGAAGACGCAGAAGGGCCTGTGTATAGGCTCAGTCTTGCCAGAGCCTTTACTTCTCGAATAATATTACACAAAGTATGGTAGTAGATAACGGCTCAGACCAACGATTAAATATATAGCCCTTCTGGATACGTCACCGTCATACGCGTTTAAATGAGGCATTTGCGCATATACATGTACCTTAGAGACACATGGCCAGAGTTTAAAATGTGGGGAGGTGCTTCAAAAATCATTGTTTGTCTTAGCGGTAACTAAACTGTCAACATCAATTTAACACCAGGACTCTCAAATTTATGTACAACAAACTGTATCCTGCATTGTGACACAGCGTTTTATACTCAGCGACAATGAAAAGTTACCAGTGACGAAATTTCGAGATTTCGGAAAATATATAATACAGCTCGTTAGTTACTGTTACGTTAATGTTTCTGGTCGACCGCAAGCTGGTTTGGAGAGATAAAACATTTACTCGAGCCCTGGAACTTATGTGCACGTGATGCACGTGCATTTTATGTTTTTCGCAGTTTTTAAGAATTTGAAATGATCATTTTCAGAAGACAACATGCCAAGACATGCCCAAGACATTTTCATTGAAAACGCCACAAAAATGGTTAAGGTTATCCCATTAAACGCGAAAAATGAGGATCAAACTTTAAGGTAGCACCAAATATTTGCATTTTCCTATACAATGCAATGGAAACTACAGTAGTCCATCAAGGAATGATTATATTGCATTCGGGTGTGATGGATACCGTTTTCCATAGTGGTGATGCATGGGACTCTATGCCATAAAATTGAGTGTTGAAGAATCCGCCGCTGTTCGTTCAGAATGGACTAAATATTGTCCTATGTTAAATGTATGTGATTAACTGGTAACTTTTCACTGACGTTGAGTATACATTTGATTAACACTTAGCCAGAAATTACTTTTATCCTTAAATTGTTGTCTGCTTTTTCCGTCTGCTGCTTCAATTCAAATGCACTTCAGACTAGATTATTTTCACGGAGAATTTTTCATGGAAGCAGATGTAAAGGGGGAGCAGTCTAATCTAGTTCAAATTGATAGCAATATAAGCTACATAAGATCATCAACAGACTAGAGAAGTAGACGAAACACGGTTAAATAACGGTTCATTAGAAAAAAAAGTTAAATTATGCAAGCCACACAACAATAAACTTAATTTAAACTGTGCAAGTGCGTCATGTAAAACAAATGTGTTAGCTGAAACCGAATAAGGTGGCAGCTAAACTGCCACCCCTTTTGGTATAAACTTACACTTATTTTCGTACTTAAACAATATTAGGTAAAAACTTTCCAGTGATACATCCTTAACATTTCTACCTGCTATTGTTGTTGCTGTTATCTGGATCGTGACAATCGAATAAAACATGGCTTTCAAAGCAATTGTAATGTTACATAAGGATCAGTAGCAGTTCTGCTGCCACACACTTGCTGAAAGTTATGCTATGTACAGTGCAGCTTATCTCCAATACAACAAAATATGCAATCAAAATGTACAAACAACATATTTCTAAATCAGATGCAGTCCAATCAGGACATACTTGTCGGCTTAACTTTCTAAGTCAATGGCGCAGTTTTAGTGAACCTACATGTATACGCATGTAATCCGGTTCCTCCGCTGTTTAATAATGTGATAAGTACAATACTTTCAGTTTACCAGGGAGCAAACTGTCTTGTTATTTTGAAGATAAAGTTTACAAAAGCTGCCAGATTAATCAAATGCTGCAGGAAAGACGGGCTATATATCAAACTGGCATACTAGTTACTAGTACGCAAAAAGTCGTCTGTCCACAAGGTATAGTAAGCAAATCGTCGTCTGTCCACAAGGTATAGTAAGCAAATCGTCGTCTGTCCACAAGGTATAGTAAGCAAATCGTCGTCTGTCCACAAGGTATAGTAAGCAAATCGTCGTTTGTCCACAAGGTATAGTAAGCAAATCGTCGTCTGTCCACAAGGTATAGTAAGCAAATCGTCGTCTGCCCACAAGGTATAGTAAGCAAATCGTCGTCTGTCCACAAGGTATAGTAAGCAAATCGTCGTCTGTCCACAAGGTATAGTAAGCAAATCGTCGTCTGTCCACAAGGTATAGTAAGCAAATCGTCGTCTGTCCACAAGGTATAGTAAGCAAATCGTCGTCTGTCCACAAGGTATAGTAAGCAAATCGTCGTCTGTCCACAAGGTATAGTAAGCAAATCGTCGTCTGCCCACAAGGTATAGTAAGCAAATCGTCGTCTGTCCACAAGGTACATTTGTGATAAGTACCAAATTATCTTATGCTGGCCTATATATGATTGTACCCATAGACACTCGACAACTACATATTTGCACTTATTTTCTATCTCTCTTTGATCGTCCGAAAATAAATAGTGTCTTTTCTAAACGCTCTAAAGGTTATATCTTGCATTGCAATTCAAAACCTATTCTCTAGAGAGAAAGAAACAAATGCATGTTTTGAAATGCCACTTTTGACATAGCTTTTATCTACTTAATAAGTCGTACAAAATCAAAATTTACATAAAATACAAATTCCTCATGCTCGTCTTGACATAAAAACCATTGAGGAACCAGTCTGTTGATCATACTAGCCTGAAAAACCTGTTAAAAACGCTGTTTCACATATATGACACTTCATGGAATTATAATATATCCATACATGCCCTAGTAATTTCTAAAGTCTTATGTCTTAGCTCATAAAAGTATAAGAAAACAATACGCGAGATTCATGCATAGACATGCGCGGATCCCGAAATTATTGTCAGAGGGGTATAACTTTGACAAGGTTTTTAGCTGATGAGGGGAGGAGGATCCAAATACCACTATAGGTGGGTCATCATCTGTCCGCCATCGATACGCCAATTATATGGCGATAATGGCCCAACATTGAATGCTAGCTTGGCAGCTTTGAGATTTTTCAGGGGATCAGTACCAGTATTGCTAAGAATCTGTATATTTTTGTGATTTTTTAGAGTGGGGGCCCCTGCCCACCCCCCCCCCCCCTTGGATCCGCGCATGATAGATGAGAACATACAAGATGGACGCATAAACGCATAATAATATGTATGTACAAATAACGTTAATGGTCTGACGGCATGATCTTTGATAAACTAATATCTGTACTGTATCTTCCTAATGCTGGGACCTAACTCTACGTGGAAGGGGGTGATAGGATTCATCCATGCTCTGACCAGCAAGCTGTTCACAAAGAGGCATGTTCACACGCTTGAATTTCAAACCTACAGAAAATTTGCCTGACTTTTCCCTTATCTATCGATTTAAACATGTGTTTTGGGTGCAGAAAAAATGCCTGACTTTTCTGCATGTTCAAAAACACTTTTTAATAGAACCTCAGTCCCAGTAGTGTTTACTCACTCTTTTAATTATGTTTAGACTCACTGTTTTGCAAAATACCTTTAACCACTTAGGAAAACTGACGTGCTCTAAACAGAATCTCGCGTATAACTGAATCTCTCATATCATAAAGCGCCCACACCCAAATTTTCCACGTGCACAAAATATTAATGTCAATAGTAATTGTTCAAGTTATTCTTGAAAACTCTAGCGACCGAATTAAAAAAATTAACTGATACACTGAAAAAATTGACGAGCAAAAGAAATACCATCTACAGTTTTTTCTCTGAAGCTGATGTAAAAACTCCTGAAACATTGCAACACTGCTGAAATTTGCTGCAGAAAAACATGAATTTAAACTATAATTAGAAACGAACTTCCTAAATAACGTCTAAAGGAAAATGCTTTAGCCTTGATCAACATAATATATAATATCGCAAGAAAGACCGACCAAAAAGAAATAAATATGATACGTTTACAGTATGGCATTATACATAGCAATAAGTATAACATTATCCCATGTACTTGTTCATATCTCTACCAGATACACATGTACATGTACCAGGTAAGATAAGATTTCAGAACTGAAAATTGTATTACTTATTTTCAACCAAAACATGTGTTGTTGGTACTCCAAAGAACCGTCTCGATGAGACGGTTCTTTTGAGTACTCAAAACACATGTTTAAATCGATAGATAAGGAAACAACTAAGAATTTTACGATCAAATATTGTGCTTAGCTGGACATCTGCGTACGTGCTGCTGGATGAAACATGTCTTGAATATATTGAACATACTTCAGACATGATAGAAAGCAACCACATTCATCAAAATCTAAATCTGTTTTCACTACATTGCTCGTGTGAAAAAATAAGACAGAACTGTCTACGAAATTCTGTCATCTTATTGATAATTCATCCGTTACAATAAATGCAGCATTTAGTAAGAAAGAGAGAGATAGCAGTTTAGCTTAATTTGAATAACTTAACAAATCAGCTAATTTGCTGTCTGCATCTCATGTATACATAATAAGAACTTGTCCGCCTTTTTCAGTGAGTGGATGCTGGATAGATGGATGGATGGTCAGAAGGATGGAATGAGTGAGTGAGTTTGTGAGTAGGCATGCGACTAGTATTAGTAATCAAGCAATTTATAACCAAGTTACAGGGACCAATTAAAAACTTGAGAATCCACAAGCAATCATGAATGAGATTATGACGGTCACAAATGTCGGCAAGTTTTGCGTTTCATCCACATTGTAGATTCAGAAAGTTGACCTAGAAAAATAGTTCACATTTATCACTGGATAAACGTTGGCCTAATGTACTATTCCACAAACAGTTTATGACAGTGACGTAAGGTAAATCCCCAAAAATAGTAAGTGAGTATGATCAGGAAATACCACAATCACAAACCGTTATAACTTACAATAACTGTATGAGATTTACTGATAGCTTAAATCCAGTACCAAAATATACATATTGTAATATGCCCTCATTGTCGGAATCTCCTTTTTGTTTAATTGTTGATGCGGTAGGAAAATAAATGTAATTTTACGCCACAACAATGTATTTGCTAGAGCATTAGACTTAGAATCGAATGGTTGCAAGTTCGAGATTCACCGGAGTCACTGTATTGTGTCCTTGAGAATGGCACCTGGTCCCCTGCTTACTTCTGTTTTAATCTAGAAAGACATGAAATCGCCCCGACATGCATGACAAAATGCATGTTGACTGTGACGTAAAGAATCAACACAAACATCAAAAGGAGTGGCAGTTGTGTTGCCACTTCTTTGGTGTTAACATGATTACACGTATTTTAAATGTGTACATTGTATATGAGTGGGTGGTCTGAGACTTCGATGAGCGTTCTGAGGGTAGCCAAGGGTCCACTGCTTCTTTAGGCAGAAAACTAAGACTCATGCCAATTTGAACCATGTGCTGGATAACGACTTAGTTAATAAACTGGTCAAAATAAGTTTAGCCCCATAGCCATAATGTTAAATTCCAAAGTTTAGTTGTTTATTTCTAAAATATCAAAATTAGTTGAAAATTCTAACTCCAACCTAGTTAGACAACAATATCTTAGGTGTAATTACGTAAGTTTATTACTAAAGTTTCAATTGAAGATACTAATTTTCATTAGGCATGAGCTTAATTTTCCAAGAGTATCCACATTTTTGCCAATTTTACTACAGGAATGACAGGGAACGAAACGGGGAAATTTACGTGAATGTGTGAAGCTGTATGGAAAATTTATCAATAAAAGTGAAACCTAGCACATGTTGAGAAGACACATAGTTGCTGCTACGCTGAAAATTGTTTAGAAAAATTTTCATTCAGTAAAATGTTATGATAAATCCAACACGATTGTATTTACCTTAAGTCTTTGGGAAAATTTCCGGTGGGAGTCTGTAATTGTTCTATGTTTTGTTGTACGTTACTTTATTTCCCTTCTAGTTTTGCAATCATCTTGATGGGGAAGAGAGAGCTGGTCGCTTTGCTTAGTTTGTCTTCCTGGTGTCTCGTGATTGCTGTGGTGCTCTTCCTCGCGGTGCCATAGGTTTGTCTGTAGTTTGTGATTGTGGTATTTCCTGATCATACTCACTTACTATTTATAATTTATTTTGACCAGTTTATGTTGTAATCACAGAATCACGTATCTGTAGAAACGCTTGGTTTATGAAAATCATTTCGAATTCTACCAGCTGTAAATGAATCCAAATGTTCTAACAGACAAAATATAAATACCAGTAATCCGCAGAAGGAATCACATTTTCCCTAACATCTGTTTAATATCGAAACAAATGGCAAGACATTCAATTATGCTCGCAATTTTATTCTGTATAACATACGTAACGTCAGTTGTAAATGGACATAAAACAGGAGGCGTAATTTCCTATAGTTGCATGTGGAAGCGCCATTCGGAAACATATTCAGACTATATTCATTTATACGCTAATACCGAAAACATTAAATAGCTAGCCACAAACTATTGTTTGCGAGGTAGAACATAATGTAAGATTCCTGACAGCATCATAAAATTATGAAACTTAGCCTACATATAATGCAGTAAAACCTGACGTGTTAAACGGCCATTCTCAAAAAGACAAAAATTGGGTGTGTTTTCAAAATCAATTATCGCTTAATGCAGGTCAATAGTATTGCAGAATAGAGCATATATGCTAATACCTTCATTGAGCTACCATTTGTCATTTAGCTCTTTGTTTTGTCATTTTGGACTGGTCGTTTTACACAGGTTTTCACTGTATATCCATATATACATAAATAAGTATTTGTAAAATTAAAAAAGACAAGCATATTAGATTTTGCTACATGTCGGTATGCGGGCTTCGATATCTTAAAAAAAAACTTGTGAAAACGCACATTCTCGACAGAGGCCTCGCTGTTCGCATATCCACATAATGGACCTGTGTGGTTGTTGCATTTCCTGGTCATTTGTGATTTATTGCAGATTTGATTGCCAATAATAATGCATCTAGATATTCGGATGCAAAGTTGAAAGATTCAATAGCATAAGCTTAAATGTCGAATGAAATTTGCTCTCATAGCAAGCAAACGCCCTCATAGCAAGCCAAAACAAATTCTGAAACAAGTGACCACACCCAGTACCTAGTGGAATATTTACGATTTGTCTAAAATGGTTAAAATCATTATTTATAGTGACCAGGAGATAATGAATGTATTACCAATTTTCTGACACCATAAGTACATTTATTTTCAGAGGTCAATTATTTCACTAGTTTTTTTTCCTATATTAAACTATAGAGTTACGTAGTAAAGGAAGTAGAGAAACCATATATATAGTCCGTCCAGATAAGAGACGTTGGGCGGTTCTTAGCTAAGCTCAACCCCTGGACAAATACATTTGGAAATCGGTTAGTCAGGTTGCATTGTTTGCGTATTCATCCATCTGTGAAACTCTCCACACGAAAATTATATACCTGTAATCTTATAGTTGCCATATCGTGAAAAATAAGCGTTTCGAATTATTGCAGATGAATCTAATCAGTCAAAATACTTTGTTTGAACTGTGTACGTACATGTATCTTAAACACGCACGTGTATCTTAAACTATACAAGCAAAACATCAATCTTCGACAATGAAATCTACAATAACACAATATCTTATTGTTTTATAAAATATATGTGTACCCTTTCCCTGTGGCCCAGATATTGAAACCTTATCATGCTGAATTTAATTTGTGTTGTGTGTGTAGGGAAGGGGGCTGTTTTATGTTGCTTTTTGTAATGCTATTTTTTCGAATTCAGAGCTAAACACCTAATCATTTTCTTGACAAACAAACAGAATTTGGAAGAATATTTTCATCGACAACATGACGCCAATAATTTCTAAGTAGCATTCTAAAGATAAACGTGTGTATCAGTAGACGCACACAACTGCAGCTAAGTCTAGAGATGAGTGTCTCTTTTGTTATTTTGAGTTGATTTGTTTGTTTGCATTGATGTTTTGCGTCGCTGCCAACATTTTTGCAGTCATGGCGCGACGTTTCCCTATCCACCTAGGTTGAATTAGTACTTAGCAGGGAATAAAGTGTCTTGTTTAGGACATTACAAAAAGGCTTGCAGTGTACCTTCTCAAATTGCAATCCTTTAATCACAGGTCTAACACACTAGCACTGAGCAACTGTGAACCTCGATTAATCGAGTTGATACTTTACATCCAAGTAAAGAAATTTTCAGTCATGTCGGGACGTTTCCTGAGTTGAACCAGTACTAAATAGAGCATAACATGTCTTCAAAAGGGCACAACATGGTGCCCCCTGAGAAACTCAAACCGACGATCCCTTTATCTCAACTCGAGCACTCTACCACTGGTTGGCTCTACAGGTATTATACAGCTTTTCTGTGACTGTATCGCCAAGTGGTATGCGATGTCCTGGTCTCATGTAAAGCTAATGGAGATAGGAACTAGTTGTGGGCATGCCTAGACAGTGAGCCAAAAGCTAATTAATAACTACTGTTTTTGAAGACGACATTCATGTCAGCCTTTTTGTTGGGTTAGTTCAATAATGCATAATCACTAAACCTATATTAAATGTACGCCGTTTATATCCGTATATCATGTCTAAAGGATTTCAACCTCCCTACATGTGTATGCAGTTATGTGTTTTAGATGGTTACTTGAGACATGGCTGTATAATAGTAAATACAACATGAAAAGAAATCACAGATAAAAGCACGCTACATGCAATCAGATCTTCATTACGCTGAGTAACCTGACTCTATATCTTTATACATGTAGCAGCAACAACCGTTCTAACATGGACCAGTCTGCCTTGCCGATCTTGACTAAAATCCACATAGATACTAGGAGGCACTGGCCAGTGAGCAATAGTATATACCAATGTGTCTGTAAACGGTTTTCTGTTTAGATTTGCTTGCGAACGTTTACCAGGCATACTGACCGTATAAAGCTGGTCGCATTTGTCGTCTGCGGTTCAGTTGTTTTGCACGATTAAAGCGTACCTCCTCTGTTTTACCCAATTCACTGTAGACCAGTCTAAATTGACAGTGAATGGCAGTGTTCTTTCTGACACGCCCAACGTCCGTTACCTGGTCGCACTATACTGTAGACAAACAAGACAATAACAGTCATTCAGACTTTAATATCTATTTAGAACCTCAATGGGACCTCAGATTTGAAAATAGTTGTAAGTTTTTTTACACCAAATAATATTATTAGCCTCGATGAGGTAGCATGTTTAATTAGTAGATCTATCTGAACATGAAGGTATTATGGATGCATTCTACACTGAAATTAAACTCCAATATGTACATTGTGGATACACTCGAAGCCCCAATGCGCGTAAGGTATTGTGGATACCTTTAACCTTTTACTTCATAATAACGCATTTTGACCGCTTTGAAATATCATGTATTTGAAAATATTATGGGAAATGGAAGCAAATGCTCCATTTCCCATAATATTTTCAAAAGTATTCAAAACTTTACTTAAAATTTTCTTTAATTTGTTCAATGTTGTCTAAAAATAGAATATGATGTCATGATCTAAAATTAGCATATGGAATGCCAGAAAGCAAGTGAGAATGACAAGGAAAGGCCACCAATACAGGCTGCAGACCAACACACGGCACCGTGAGGAAGAGACACAGAACACAGACAGTAACATAATTAAAGTAAAGTCACCGATTCTGTCTTCCTCTGCTAGATGATTGCTCAGCGCTAGAGAAGACGCAAAAAAGAAATTCACAATACAAGGATCCAATACCTAACACAATGGGAGCAACAACAAACAATGAATAACCAACAACAGAATCACCGTCTTAGAACGGACACCTTCGCCTTGGCCTGAATGTATCTTTTCCCTAGCTATTGTTGTTTCAACACGACATCAGAATATAATGATATCGCCTTAATTTCACAAGGGCGGCTCAGGCCTCAGACTCAAAACCTTCCAAACAAACTCGTCCAGTTGAACACTTCCTAGAAACATGCATCTCATAAAATATAATTGGGCACCAATTCATGGAGAGAGTTTATAATAAGTGAAACATAACCTTTCCCTTACGTTTACGACTCCATACATGCCGGATTCATAGCAGTCAGAGCAACATTTGATACAGACTAACAATGTGGCATTTTGACAAGTGTAGGCTCGCACGAGCCTGTGCAGCCTCATTTCAAGCTTAGAAACTCCAAATGATGATCGATCAGTAGCCTAAGAGTCATAGAATATTTAAGTGTTTAGCAAAGGCTCTGATCAGGCTGCGCGTATGCGCAGGTTGGTCTGAGCCATAGCACATTGTGCTGCTCAATTTACTTATCTGAGGACATCTAGTACAGTTTTATCATGACAGTTCTATACTCATTAACTCGACGACTTTTATAGTCTGCTGATAACTATTGCAAACGGTTTGGACCCAGACCAGGCCTGTTCTAGATACGAACTGATTGATACTTCGGCATTATTCCTAAAAGAAGGTAATAAATAAAATCTTGATTTTGAACAAAACGGACGACAAATAAGCATGAAAACTTACCCATCAGCCGTTACGGTAGTGTATCAATGGCGCGTATTTGTCAGACGGTTCAAAATCATTTTTACACAACCAAAACGGTACAAATCGGGTTGCTTGAAACCAAATATGGCTTGATATATCATTTGTGTTGTCATAATCTCATGCCCTTTTCTTTAATGTCACAAGTTGTCATGTGTTTTTCTGCCACCTACATAAATTGGCGCTTTAAGGACTAATTGTAAGGAAGCACTAAAAGACCTTCCGGTGCACCTGGAATTTAAATCTTAATGCACTACGTACATTGTACAGCTGACAGAACAATGGGAAATATCTCCTTTTTAGAACATATATAATTGAGCCAAGGCATGAGATTTCCAACAATGTGGCATTTTGACATGTGTAGACTCGGACGAGCCTCTACAGCCTCCTTTTAAGCTTAGAAACTCCAAATGGTGTTCAGTCAATAGCTTAACAATCATAAAATACTCAAGCGACAAGCAAAGGCTCTGATCAGACTGCGCGTATGCGCAGGCTGATCTGAGGCTTTGCTGGTCGCCCATACCATATTGTTGGAAATCTCATGCACTGGCTCAATTATTTCATGTCAACCGTCCGAATATATATCGTTATACGTGAAATATCGGCATAAAATGTATTTGCCCTGAGAACGAAGGCACGCGTTACAAAAAGTCGTCTGCAGCATACGTGAATGACACTCTAAACATTAATTGGCGTTGATTCTTTCCGGGTTACAAGTTACAATGTATCACAGTATCGATTCACTGTGCGCCTGAAATGAGTGAAATCGACTGTATCGGTAGAATCGAGAGTTTTTGGCCTAAATTTGTGAGGGGGTGGTAAGTATTTTCGCATGTTTTCTAAAAGTTAGATGTGTCCTTTCGCCGTGGATCTCAATATATTTCTTTGATATATGCATACATGTCATAATATCGTGCAAAAACAACGACAGTGTATCGTGGGAGCGCAAGAAACGCATTCTTTTAGAGAGATAGTTGTCAAAAAAGCGAAAATCCACAGCTTTTTATCTTCCCGTTTCGAATTTAAACAACTTAGCTTAAAATGATTTTCACCAGAAGTTCGAGAGGCTTATGATCCTACAATACCAGAAATCTCAGACTGATCCGTTTCTTTGATTTTGAGATATTCAGCTATATATGACTGAACCCCCTAATAGCGGTGAACTAGAAACTGTATCGGTAGAATCGACTGTTATTTATTTAATGTACGAAGTAAAAACTACCGACTGCACGAAGTGAAAGCAAATGTTGGTCATAGATCTTCGAATTTAGAGCAGGAAGTAGGTTATTTATTTCACCGACTTCTAATTGTGTACTTTGGCAGGCAGTGAAGACCCAAATATAATGCGCCATTTCATCTGGGTCTTCACTATTTATTTATACAAATATGATGTTCAGAGAAAGAAGTGCAACTTTTTTTTTAATAAAAACCTGTGACCAGCAATATATAATTATGAGGGACTTAAAGCTGGAATCTTCCTTGTTTGTTGATAACTTATTTTTTGTGTGCGATTTAGATTTCGTGCTTGGTTGAGTTGGGCATGAACGCGGATTTTAAAACCTCACTAGTTGGTCGCACATGTATATTGTGGAGAAAGGTGTCTTATTATTCATTTTGGAATCTCTTCCAATTGTCTTCGAGATTTTTCCTACAACGCGGTAGAACTGTCTTTGGGGTTTGTGGCCAAGAGGGAAAATTTTGCCTTCGAAATTGGATTCAGTCTGCTGGGCTGGGGGACTGGCTTGAATATAGAAGTATTTCATGCAGCAGGCTGCAAATGGCATAATATGGGCCTCGACGTCGGGGGTTTGCGAGCAACAAGGGCTCAGACCAGCCTGCGCATACACGCAGACTGATCAGCGCCTTTGTTGTTCGGTTTGTAGAAACTATGATATCTTAACTTGCTACGAGCGAGGTTTCGATATTCTGTCTGCTCTCAGTAGCTGTTTGGACTTGTTTGGGTCTCACTTTGTAGTAGGACCCGAATGCGGGTTTTGTCTCGAAGAGGCCCATATGCTTTCGAAAAAGTGAACAATGGGAGCCCTGATGGGACTGCACAAGTACGCAGACTGATCTGCGTCTGTATTGTTCGCATGCAGCAAAGTAGGATCTTTCTCGTGAAGAGGCCAAAACCTTCATAAACGGGTATGCCAGCAGCGAAGGCTTGGTCGAATGTTCAGATGCCAACATTTGGGGGCATTTTGACATTATGAGCATGATATATTTCATGCTATTTGTGTGGGTGTACATGAAAAAGAGTCAAAACCTATAATGAGCCGGTGTGTGTGATTTCGAACAGTGTGGCATTTTAACATGTGTGGACTCGGGCGAGCTTCTGCGGCCTCCTTTTAAGCTAGAAACTCGAGGTGGTGTTTAGTTGGTGGCTTGACAGTCATAGAATACTCAAGCGACTATCAAAGGTTCTGATCAGACTGCGCGTATGCGCAGGCTGATCTGGGGCTTTGCTGGTCGCACATATCACATTGTTGGAAATCTCATGCGCTGGCTCATATTTTAACGCTTAGGATGAGAATGGAAGGGATTGATAGCTTCGGTATATGTATGAATACACAGGCTGAAATTTTAGGCATCTTGCCCCAATTGATCTTGTCGTAATGCGATAAACAACAAGAGTTGACTTAAAAAACCCTTTCACACACATTCAAATTATGCAACTTCATAAAAGTACTGTCTTGGTCATGCTGATGGATGTTACAATGCCAACGATTGTTGTTATTTTAACGTTTATGAGTATGACGAGTTTCATGAATGTTTTAAGATTGATTTGTCATGCTGGTGGATGTTAAAATGCCAACAATTGTTGGTATTTTAAAATTTATGAGCATGACGAGTTTCATGAATGTTTTAAGATTGATCTTGTCGCGTATGAGATAAACAACATGAGCTGACTGAAAAATATTTTACAAACATTCAAATTATATAACTTCATAAAAGTACTGTCTTTGTCATGCTGATGGACGTTAAAATGTCAACAATTGTTGATATTTTAACATTTATGGACATGACGAGTTTCATGAATGTTTTAAGATTGATTTGTCGTGCTGATGGATGTTAAAATGCCAACAATTGTTGGTATTTTAGCATTTATAAGTATGACGAGTTTCATGAATGTTTTAAGATTAATATTGTCACGTATGCGATAAACATGAGTCGATGGAAAAATCTTTTACAAACTTTTTACAAACATTCAAATTATGTAACTGCATAAAAGTACTGTCTTTGTCATGCTGATGGATGTTAAAATGCCAACAATTATTGGGTATTTTAACATTCATGAGCATTGCGAGTTTCATGCTAATGTATGTTGAGCATGAAAAATGTTTCTAACTAAAAATTAACTTTTACAAGTAATCTAATTAAGTAGCGTCATAAAGAGCGCCAAATGCTTTACTTTATACGTGCGCTAAGCCAAATAAAATTTTTGTTAAGTCAACGTAATAATAACGTTAACAAACAGCTTGAAAATTCCATGATGATTAAGAAATAGATTCGCGCTCGCAGTGGTTTGTTGCTTAATATATCACTGGCTGGAGGTCAGTCATTAAGTGGAATAAATCATAAGCGCGAAGTGCGAATGATTTATCCACTCACCACTGACCGACAGACAGTGATATATTAAGCAACAAATCACTGCCAGTGCGAATTTATTTCGATTCTAACACACAAAAAGATTAAAGATATAAACAAATCCTTCGTAGTCTATAACGGTTTTGCCATCTGGAACAGACTGTCAGAATTTCCCGCAGCTCTTGTTTAGACTGAAACGCGCGTATTTTTACGTACATTTTGAACGTCAAGTAGTTGTAAAAAAACGACGGTATGCCGTCTATTGTCAACGTTACAATGTCGTTTGTGATAGATGGCGTCATGAAAATCAAACTGGCGACCGAATGACGTCACGCCGGTCCGTGCCCACTCGTGCAGTGATTTATCAACCAATAAATCACTGAGTTTAACCATTGGTCATATAGGCGAGGTGTGTTTCAATACCGGTTGCTGAAAAAATTAAGTAAAAAACTTAAGTGTTCCAGTGTGTTGTTGTGTATAAGCAGTAGGCAGAATTCAATTAGTACATAAAGGGTTAACAATACGTCAATCTGTATCGCTTTTTTCAGTCTGTTAGAGACTCCCGCATCTGTTGTCTGTGTGTAGGTTTGAAGGCTAACATTTTAATAATTTCATCCTGCTTTAAACAGCTGTATGGTAAGATGAATTGGCAGTGGAAAGTCCATTTCATAAGACCCACTGTGGCAAACCCTTTAATAAGGCTTCTGCGCCCAGCGAGCAATCAGATTACAGCGAGTGGTCAAATTTCTCTTATGATATAATTTATACATCTTCCTCTGTGCGACTCACTTTCAGTTTTGAATTTGTTGCATAGACGTTTACAGGTGACAGTACAGGTAACCTGCTACTGTTAACATAGCATTTGTATTATAATCCACCAGTTTCTAATTGCATGGTGTTACATATACAGGTAAGTTCACCTCGTGCTATATACATGTATCTCTTTGTTACATGAATGTTTATGAAGGTTGGATGTTTACAAAAATAGGTCTGTGAATTTTCGTTACAACATCTTAACAATAACAAACACACAAACGCACGCACACTCTCACGCACGCACACACGGGCGCACACACCGAACGCACGTGCACGTGCCACAATCGCAAAAAAACAACTGACAAACCTATCAACAAACTAGCGAACAAAACATAATCTCTATTGTTTTGGGCTTGTCCGTCTGTTTGTCCATCCGTTGTCGTGGTCACTCTAACTTAGTCATATTTAATCGGACTTCTTCCAAAATTCATATATGGATTGCTTCCATCAAACTCTCGTTTAAGTTTGAATACAGTATTTTTTCTGTCGAACGATAAGCAAGAAGGCCGTAAAAATGGCCGCCACGACAGGTCTCTCTAACGTCATTATAATCGGTTTTCTTCCGAATTTTGTATATAGGTTGCTTCCATCAAACTCTCGTTCAGTATGTTCTTAAAAAGGTGATCCTTTGGACGCAAAAAATGCACCAAAGAACTGATACTAGAATGTGCTAATTGTCTGGGCCAGACTAGCTAGTTTCGGCCATTTAGGCCTCATCAGTGACCCTCTAATAGTTCCAAAATGAAAACCACGATCCCAAAGGACAAGAAAATAAAATCTACACTATAGTAAAGGGCATGGAGACGTTCTATCGCCGCCACAAAGTCCCAATCACCAGCTGTAGTGAATTCAAATATGTTCTTAAAAAGTTATCCTTTGGAAGCAAAGAATGCACTAAAGAACTGAAATTAGAGTGTGCAAATTATCTTGGCCAGACTAGCTAGTTTTGGCCATTTAGGCCTCATCAGTGACCCTCTAATGAAATCACAATAAAACCCATGATCCCAAAGGACAAGAAAATAAACTCTACACTATAGTGAAGGGCATTGAGACGTTCTACCACCGCCACATAGTCCCAATCACCAGTTGTAGTGAAGTCAAGTGTGTTCTTAAAAAGGTTAGCCTTTGGAAGCAAAGAATGCACCAAAGAAGTGAAACAAGAGTGTGCAGATTTTCTTGGTCAGACTAGCTAATTTTGACCATTTAGACCTCATCAGTTACCCTCTAATAGTTTCAATGTTCCACAATGAAACCCATGATCCCAAAGGACAAGAAAATAAAAGTTTGAATAAGTTTATTTTATCTGTCGAATGATTAGCAAGATGGCCAAAAAATGTCCAACGTCTATCAGTGTCTACTACTTCTTTTTTTATCAGAGTTTTTTCCAAATTTCATATATGGATTGCTTCCATAAAACTCTAGTTAAAGCTTGAATACGAGCTTTGTCCGACGAAAGTTAACCAAGATGGCCAACGAAATGGCCGCCACCTGATAGTTTGCACTTATAGACACTCTACCTTAGTCATTTATTACCAGATTGCTGCCAAATTTCATATATATATAACTTTTATCAAACTCTCGCCCAAGTTTGAATATGGGCTTTGTCCGATAACCAAGATGGCCGCCAAATGACCGCCACCTATCAGTTTACACTTGTGGACACTACTTAAATGTATGAGTGGTCTTCGATACATTAAAGTGTTTTCTGATTGAGTGACAATGGAGTGTTTTATGACTGTATCAAAATTAGAATAGAGAGGGCAGTAGTAGCATTTGTATCCTGGATTTTCCATTGTGCTATAGAAACTCACGAGTGTGGTTCACTGAAACGAAAATGTTTCAGAAGTGAGACTATATTTAACAAACAATGATGACATGTGGCTTAGGTTGCTGTACATTCTAAGGCAGTGATTCTCTTGTTGATTCGTTCTTGATGGTTGCTCCTGTTGTAGGTTCTATGTTTTGCTATGCATTGCTTTGTGTCTTTTCTAGGTTTGCATTAAATCTTGATGTTGGCGTGTGCTACGAGTATGTGGGAACGGAGACTTGACTTAAAAGTATAAGTATTTTTACTGACCATTCCATGGCGGTGCTTCTTTTGTGGATTTTTTTTGTTACTTATGTTTCGAGTTTGTCATGCTATCTTGTCGTCTATTTACTGCAGTCTTGTGGTCACCTGCTGGGAAAGGGCTTACCTCTTAGCTCTCTTGTATGTGATGTTTTAATGTGTTTTATCACTTCCCGATGGGGTGGCCTGGGTCAACTGTGGTACTTGAGTGTATCGATTCCTGATCTTTTCATCCTTCCTTACGTTAAGGAATGTAAGTAAAATAATTTTGTGTTTCAAACGGTGGCCCAAGAATTGCTGCCTGGCTCATATGCGTAGGAAGTTTTTCAATATGCTGGTGGGGGGGGGGGGGCAAAGCCAGAGATGCCAACTTCAATACTTGTGGAGGGCTATTGCAAAAATTTACATACACGCATGCATGCGCACACACATGAGTGTACATATGAAAACACATGTACATGCCCCTAAATGTTCATACACCCATGCATGCATACATGCACACACATATGTATGTACAGCTGCTTTCCAAAATTTTTATAGATAGCGATTTTTGTCATAATTATTTACATACCCTTTACTGGTTTGCGTGTTTGCTATAAACATATGCTTTGTTTGATGTATGATTTTTTTTCTGCCACTACACGACGGATATATCTAGTTGTAGAGAGTAACAATATTGATTGTTCTTGGAGATTTTTGTATCAAGTTTTAACTTCTGAAAAAGTTGTATATATTTTTAGCAAATCAAAGTTGCTTATCAAAACTCTATTTCAAATTAAGGGCTAATAAGGAGAGCAGCAAAGAACACTGTGGTTGTCATCTATAATGTCATGTGTACAAAGCATTGTGAATATATTTTGAGAATTGAAGCTATCAAGTGTATCAACAATTAATCACTTGATTGACTTGGGTTTTTGTGCACTAGTGGGTTATACAAATTTTGTAACTTAACAAAATGACTTTTAAAAGATATCTTAAGCGCATTTTTGGATTTTCAAAAATAATGCTACATAGTAAGTGCCCTTTATTAGGAGAAAGACCAAAAGGAAAGTACTGCCAAACAGTTAGAATGGACCAAGTGGGTTTGAAATTGTATTAAGATTGGGAAATATCGTCTTTTAAGATGAATCCACACTCCAAACATATTCTCATCGAAAACCCAGAATGTCTTGCATCTGAAACACGAACATTTTTATCCACATTACATAGATTGGTGTGTAAAATCCACTGGAAGTTGTAGATAAGGGGCTATCCCATGACATACTGGTGATTGTTTCATTTACAAGCTTAAATTGGGGGACCCCTTTAAAAGTCATGAGATAGCCCCCTATCTTCGACTTCCAGTAGATTTTTACACACCAATCAATGTAATGTGGATAAACATTTTCGTGTTTCAGATACCAGACATTCTGGGTTTTCGATGAGAATAGTTTTGGAGTGTGGATTCATCTTAAAAGATGACATCTCCCAATCTTAATACAATTTCAACCCACTTGGTCCATTCTAACTGTTTGGCAGTACTTTCCTTTTGGTCTTTCTCCTAATAAAGGGCACTTACTATGTAGCATAAATTTTGAACATCCAAAAATGCCCTTAAAATATTTTTAAAGGTCATTTTGTTAAGTTATAAAATTTGTACAACCTGCTAGTGCACATACACCCAAGTCAATCAAGTGATTAATTGTTGATACACTTGATAGCTTCAACTCTCAAAGTATATTCACAACGCTTAGTGCACATGACATTATAGATGACCACCACAGTGTTCTTTGTTGCTCTCTTTATTAGCACTTAATTTGAAATAGAGTTTTGATAAGCAACTTTGATTTGCTAAAAATATATACAACTTTTTCAGAAGTTAAAACTTGATACAAAAAATCTCCAAGAACAATCAATATTGTTAGTCACTATAACTAGATATATCGTTCGTGTAGTGGCAGAAAAAATCATACATCAAACAAAGCATATGTTTATAACAAACACGCAAACCAGTATAGGGTATGTAAATAATTATGACAAAAACCGGTATCTATAAAAATTTTGGAAAGCAGCTGTATACATGCACATGCAGATACATCAAAACATTTATATATTTACATTCTTACATGAAAATCAAAACTAGCGCTCATTAAGATATAGAATTCTAAGAATCGGATGTGTCGTTTGGCAAAACAGAAGTCAAATAAGGAAAATTTGTCGAATATATTTTCCCGGCGAAGGGTTATTTTAGAGAAACTAATAAATCACAAAACATAAATCCCATTTCTCCAAACCCTAAGTTCACCTTTGGTATCATACAGATCAAGGTTAAAACCTATCAACTAGTTTTTAGTGGCTAGTTCAATACAAAATAAACTTATCTGTCTGACTTCGACCTGACCTAGAGGTCAGGGGTTCGTGTGAGGTGAAAGTGTCTATACTTCTTTCCCCTTAATTTCATATACAACACGATCACATTCAGAAATTATTTTATGTTATAATCCAACCCACAGTTGAGGGTGTGTGTAAGGAGAGAATATGTGTTTGCATGGTGCTCTATGCTCCATTCCTTTTAATTTTATATGCAACATGACCATGGGGGTCTGCAGGTAAAATATTTGCTACAACGCTGCTGCATTTGTGATTCCCTTTAATTTGATATGCAACACGACCATGTTCTGAACAAGTTGACTTTTTACCACAGGGTTGGAGGGGCGGGGAGAGGGGATCTGCGGCCAAAATATTTGCATGTTGCTGCTTTCATATGCAAAATAACCATGTTCTCAATAAGTTGAATTTGACCTTTAACCCCACAACAAAGGTCGAGTGGGGTAAGGAGAAGGTATGTAGGCAGAATATTTGCTGTCATGTTTTTGAATTTGAGAATCTATCTAATTTGATATGATAATGTTCTGTAAAAATTGAATTTTGACCTTTTGACCCCCAGGGTAAGAGGAGGTTGGAGGGGGTTCCCGGCCAAAATATTTTCTACCATGTTGCTGCATCCGTGATCCCTTTAATTTGATATGCAACATGACCATGTTATAAAAAAATTGAATTTTGACATTTTGATTCCACCACCTAAGTCCATCCAGGTGGTCGGGCACAGGTCTTTGATCCAAAATTACGTTTGATATGTTTCATATATATTGTACCTCTGTCTGCAGTTGCTACCATGTCGCTGCATTCGCGATTCCTTTGATGTGCAACATGACCATGCTCTGAAAAAGTTGAATTTTGACCTTCTGAGGGGAGAGTGGAGGGCTGCAGGCAAAAAAGTTGCTACCATATTGCTTCATTCGCGATTCCCTTTAATTTGATATGCAACATGATCATGTTCTAAAATAGTTGAATTTCAACCTTTTGACCCCCAGGGTATGGGGGAGGGGCGGGGCTGTGGGCAAAATATTTGTTACCATATTGCTGCATTCGCTATTCCCTTTAATTTGATATGAAACATGACCATGTTCTGCAAAAGTTAAATTTGACCTTTTGACCCCAGGGTCATGGGGAGGGGGGGGGGGGTTGCGGGCAAAATATTTGCTACCACGTTACTGCATTAGCGATTACCTTTAATTTATTATGCAATATGACCATGTTCTGACAAAGTTGAATTTTTACCTTTTTGACCACCAGGGTCGGGGGGGGGGGGGTCTGCGGGCATAATATTTGCTACCATGTTGCTGCACCAGTGATTCCCTTTAATTTGATATGCAACATGACCATGTTTTGAAATAGTTTAATTTTGACCTTTGACCCCACCCCCTTAGTCCACCCAGGGGTCGGGCTCAGGCCTTCGATCAAAAGTCAGGGTTGATATGTTTCTTATTTATTGTACCTCTGTCTGTATTTGCTACCATGTTGCTGCATTCGCGATTCCCTTTGATATGCAACATGACAATGTTCTGAAAAAGTTGAATTTTAACCTTTTGATCCCCAGGGCCCTAAGGGGGGGGTTGTGTTGGGAAATATTTGCTACCATGTTGCTGCATTTGTGATTCCATTTAATTTGATATGCAACATGTTCATGTTTTGAAAAAGTTAATTTTGACATTTTGACCCCATCCCCAGGGTCGGTTGGGGGTAGGAGGGGGTCTGCGGGCAAAATATTTGCTATTATGTTTCCGCATTCGTGATTCTATTTAATTTGATATGCAATCTGAAAATGTTCTGAAAAAGTTGTATTTTGACCTTTTGACCCCAGGGTCAGGGGATGGGGTGAGTGGGGCTCCACGGGCAAAATATTTGCTACCATTTTGCTGCATTCATGTTTCCCTTTAATTTGATATGCAACATGATCATGTTCCGAAAAAGTTGAATTTTGACGTTTTAACCCCACCCCCTAAGTCCACCCAGGAGATCTGACACAGGCCTTCAATCAAAAATCGCGTTTGATATGTTTCTTATTTATTTTAACTCTGTCAGCATGCGAAATTTCAGTAAAAAACGACAACTGACTGAGTTATTGCAAATTTACATATTTGACCTTTCATCCCACTGGAGGGAGGGGGCGGTAATTTTTCAATCACGGTTATGCTTATCTACAGGCACTGGGTAATCATGGCCTATAGTGAGAATTTGTAAGATATAACAGTTTTGGAGACATGTGATGTATATTCTACAAAAAGCCAATATAGGCATTTGCATTAGCCTAACCCTAAGTCAAAAAAGGGCCAAAACTCAGTCAAAAATTGGCGAATTACCTCCAAATTTGAACTTGGCCTGCATTTTATGCTTTATCAGTTTAAAATTTGAATGACAGTGCTGCATCCCTACGAAAGTAATTGATCGTAAACCACAAATTAGCCAAAATCTAAGTCAAAAAAGGGCAATAACACTTAATAAGTTTGTGGATAACCGCCACTTTCGAACTTAAGATTTATTTATGATGCTTTACCCTTCTGCAAACTTTGATGAATGATTAAATTGATGAATCCCTTCAAAAGTTATCCATGGCAAACCAAAAGCGTGACAATGGGGAATATGACGATGACGACGCTGCCGCCGACGCCGACGTACACATGATTCCTATGTGTTGATTATGTGACTCAGAAAGCGGGTACGTTTATTTGATGAAGGAGCAACAATGCAACGAATATATACACGGGGTCTTTGCCACTATAAAGAATTATCTATTGTCTTTATACTGTGTTCAGGGTTTTAAAGCCCTTCCGTATATCTCACATCAAACTTGGGCCTCTGTCCTGAGAGAACCTGACTCTGTCACATGTGAACAACAAAGGTGCAGACCAGTCTGCGCATCCGGCCAGTCTGGTGTGTGCCTTTGTAATTTGCTCCATGGAAAGTATAATAGCTAAGCAGCTAAACTTGGCCCACTAAAAGCTTCAAACTTCTAGTCTCTGTTAATAACAAGGCTGATTTTAGCAAGATCTGGTGGGAAACCCTGAAGAAATTAGAGGCAGCACATATTGAGCCCTCTCATTATCCTTACCAAACTGTTACTATTCAAGCTGATCGAAGGCACTTTCATGCTAAATGTACATAATTGTTAATATTTTGCCAGTTACTGACAGCCAACCTTTTTAAATCTTTAAATCAACTGAAGAAGAAGCATTTTCATGGAGGGTGCACAGTGGCTTTGTTGTACAATGCTTGACATGATACCAAGGAGCTCTCTGGTCTACCCCCGTCAGCGTCACTGCGTTATGTCTTTGACCAAAACACATTAATACTTGCTTACTACTGGTACAACCCAGGAAGAACCATCCCGACATAACTGAAAACGTGTTGACTGGGAAGTAAAGAATCAAATCAAGAAAGCAAACAAGTATTTTCGTCCAAAATTTTTAAGAATGTGCCAAGCGTGTATTTGTTTACAAACTGACGTTTTTGACAAGCTTTCGTTATATTTTTATCGCACAAAGGTTGTGGGTTTGATGCGCAAAGTTTACGTATATTTTAGTCCTACTTGCGCTTGAAATTGGCCCAGAATAGACGAAACTGTCTTCATTGTTCCCTTTCACTGGGCACAGTACCTCTTATGAGTATCGGTATTACTTCGTTCAGTGCGTCGATTCTACCGATACAGTTTCTAATTCACTGCTATTAGGGGTTCAGTCATATATAGCCGAATATTTCAAAATCGAAAAAACGGACCAGTCTGAGATTTCTGGTATTGTAGGATCATAAACCTCTCGAACTTTTGGTGAAAATCATTTTTAGCTAAGTTGTTTAAATTCGAAACGGGAAGATAAAAAACTGTGGATCTTCGCTTTTTTGACAACTATCCCTCTAAAAGAATGCGTTTCTTGCGCTCCCACGATACACTGTCGTTGTTTTTGCACGATATTATGACATGTATGCATATATCAAAGACATATAATGAGATCCACGGCGGAAGGACAAATCTAACTATAAGAAAACGTGCGAAAATACTTACCACCCCCTAACAAATTTAGGCCAAAAACTCTCGATTCTACCGATACAGTCGATTTCACTCATTTCAGGCGCACAGTGAATCGATACTGTGATGTATCGGTACAAGAATATTCAATAGAGGACAGTGTGGGTTGATGCAAAAGAAATCTATTGACGTTTACCGTTAAATAGTTTGAATTCCTCCATTCGAGCTAAACATTTTATTTTTGTGTTTTAACAATATCGGTATCTATGGCAAAGATATGGCTACTGAAATATTTTAACCCAATGGATGTTGATCAATAAACGGTTTCATATTGTTGATCCCATTGTCAGAGGGTCAGTTAAGCAAATTTTACGGCGTAAAATGACATCATATAGTATTGATGGTAGGTGCCTGAATCTAATAAGACGTGTATACAATAACATCAAATCTAGAATCAAAACCGAAACCAATACATCAGCCTATTTCCCCTGTTTTACATGGGTAAGACAGGGTGTAAATTTTTATCCCTTCTTGTTTGCCATATTTTTCAACGATCTTGAATCGTATCTGAATGATAATGCTGTCTGGGGGCTAAGGTGTGAATATAATGACGATGAATTTACATTTTCTGAAAACTATTTATACTGCTGAATGCGGACGCCACTTTTATCTTTAAAGAAGTGAGACAGGCTTACAAAAAGCATTAAATGTTTTCCAAAAGTATTGTGATCAGTGGAAATTAACAGTTAACATATCAAAAACAAAAATAATGACTTTTCCTAGAGGTAGACAAAGTAAAACGTTTCGTTTCTTTTCTAATTATGCAGAAATTGAGATTTCTCAAAATGCAAGTATTTAGGAATTTATCTGTCAAGGACATATTCATGATTATCAAATTTTCGAAAGTTTCGAAGGACCTCTGACACTTTGATAGGGTATCTGCCTATTTTTCAGATGCTTCCCAAAACTTCCCTATGTATAAGATACCACTGGTATCCTTTTAAATAGGATGCTTGATGCATTAGGAACAAATTAAGGTTATAATTAGACATGAAGACCCCTATGACAAAACAGGAGACGCTACCGAACGAGGTAGGGGTTGCAAAATTTGACTTGATCAAAACATTTAGAAATCAATTCTTAATGCGTGTAAGGGTATTATGTCATCAATACTCGATAACAAATCACAGTGAAAGCATTTAAAGTCCAAAATTATGAGCATTTTAATGATTACTTCTGTTGTCGTTTTTTTTCTATCCGATTTATTAAGAAATATTTTGAAGTGCACTTGTAGTCCATATTCAACCATGATGACAATGCATTTAACTGGTGAAATATAATGCAGCAATGTACTATAACCATTCATCCATGCGAAAATTATACCTAGTGAAGGGCCATGTAGTTTATGTGTATTGGCTAGATACAGTATATGTTCAAAAAATCTACTAACTGAATTTAGTAAAAGGACAATTTCCATAATCTAAAGCAAAATATGCTTAAACGTTGTAATATTTCATGACTAATGCGTAATGCGTAATGAAAAGGAAGCTTACTTGTACTAACTATTTCATTATACTGGAAACAAAGATTTTCAAGAGACTACACCAAAAATCCAAATGCTAATGTTCTGGTTCGTCGAGACGTCACATTTTGGGCTGTGGGATATCATTCGCCGAGTCCCAACTAGCTTTTCACATACATTATGTAACATATGACCGCACTTACGTGCAAAAGGATTAGGTAGGACTCGGGGGGGGGGGGGGGATTATCCCCACGCTTTTTTAAAAAAGCGAAGGCGATATTGTAATCGCCTGCATCAATCCGTCCGTCTGTCCGTCCGTCCTTCTGTCCGTTATGCTATCTCCTCCTAAACCATTGGACGAAATTCAACCAAATTTGGTGTGTGAGTTACTGACATAAATGGGGCGTGCAACGTCAAACATTTTTTTGGCCCCGCCCCCTGGGGCCCTGGGGAGGGGTCAAAAGGTCAAATATCATTTAATTTCAACTACAAAGTCAATTTCAAAGATTTTTATACCAAATTTTGTGTGTGTGTTTTCACAAATGAAAGATACAAAACATATCAGACAGGATTTTTATTCTGTCCCCTGGGTCATGCCCCAGGGGTGGGACTCTGGGGCGCTGGGGGTGCCCAGCGGGTCATTTTTTTTCCAAACATGGTCATGTGGTATATCAAATCGACGGGGATGACGAACAGAACAAAATGCAAGTTAAATTTTCATCCTAGGGTCAAACTGGTGACCTTGGAGTAAGGTCAAAGGTCAAATATCATTAAATTATGGTTACCATGTCAATTTCAAAGATTTTTATACCAAATTTTGTGTGTGTTCTCACAAATGAAAGATACAAAATATATCAGACAGGATTTTTATTCTGTTGCCTGGGTCATGCCCCAGGGGTGGGAACTTAAGGCACTGGGGGTACCCAGGGGGTCAAACTTTTTTTTTCAAACATAGTCATGTAGCATATCAAATCGACGGGGATGACAAACAGAACAAAATGCAAGTAACATTTTCATCCTAGGGTCAAACTGGTGACCTTGGGGCAAGGTCAAAAGGTCAAATATCATTAACATGTCAATTTCAAAGATTTTTATACCAAACATTGTGTGTGTTCTCACAAATAAAAGATAGAAAACATTATGCCCTGGGGTGAGACTGCGGGGTGCTGGGGGAGTAACAAACTTTAGCGTGGGGATTTGCGATGGCGCCCCATCGACTGCGCGCTCTAGTTAAAAAATATTTTTCCATTTCCTATTTGTATAATACAAAAACTGACCATTTTAGCCCCAAAATAAAGCCCTACATTCATGGAAAAAAGAAGTCAAATGCAAAATCATAAAATAGAGACCAACAGCGAATTATGAGGATGGAAGCATTTGATCGACCGTATTTTTTTTATCAAAATCATAGGAAGCGATACACTGTGAATCTCATTTCCGCCGTCAGAGGTCTTTTACAATTTATGTACGCGAGCGTCTGGTATGTTATATCCAAACCTACATCAGGCTATCTACCCTAGACTAAATAATAAAACTAAACATGGAGTCGACTTCATTTGAAACATGCTTCAATTGCTAGTCCACCTGTACCATAATGACTGTCGGCAAACGTTCTTATGCCTTATGTGTTTTGCGATTTTATTAGAAATCAATCCCACATCTATAAAGAGTGCAGAAAGATAGACTTTATAAACGTTTTTATCAGTCACCCCTTATATTAACTGAATTGTTTCAACATGACCTAATAAACGTTTCCTATCTCACGGCATGTTACCTTTATCAGGTCATGATGACGTTGCACTTTTTGAATGACATCGCTAATGACGCTGAATCAACACAAAAATGATAAATTACGTCATAGTCGCTAGTTTGAAGAGTGTTCAACAATGGGTTTACTGATAATTAGAAAACCAGGTTCGCGTCTTTTGATATCAAGTTTACCAGGCTCGGCTTTGAGAACGCATGTTGAATCGCTCGGCAAGCCTCGCGATGCCAACATGCGTTCTCAAAGCCTTGCCTGGTAAACTTGATATCAAAAGACACTCACCTAGTATTCTCTATTTCTCAGTCTAACCGTTATGTCAAGAAAATGTACGAGTTCTAAGATTCATTGATTGTAAACTTGAAGTTACGATTGATTGGTAAGTGCATTTTCAAGAATATGGACTTGAAATCATAATACAGACAATACACCCCAGACGATTCGGTAGGTTGCACAATCTGTCTGCATTGGCTTCATTGTTCTTTTTTGTCCAACAATTTACAAAATAAAGATCTACAAGTTGGACAATAGTAAATGCTTTGTTTCTTGCAATCCGAAATCAATCATCCTTTTTCACAATTTGGTATCTTAATTGATAGAATAGAAAGTTTAAGTCAGCTCATGGGTTTAATACTTATCCCAGAGTCGAACAGCAAAGGCTGAGACAGATATATTCAATATCATGCTGCATTAGATAGATAGAAATTTGCACATGTGCGATAAGTGCAGGTTTTATATGAGAAAGTTCCTTTGAGCTACGTCGTGAGAAATCTTGCTCTTTGTTTTTTTGTTCAAGAGACACAGCCTGCGATCCATGTAGACTGATCAGCACCTTTTCTGAATGGGGCATGGAACGAATAAAAGCTGCACGCGCTGCTACTACATAAATTCCAATAGTCTGGCTAGTCTACTAAGCTGAGCAACAAGTAGCTTCAAGCCTTACCTGGTTGAAACCCCTAAGAACAGATCTGCCCTGGCGTAATTTAATTTTCTGTCCTAACAGTTACGCAAGATAAATGAAGTCTGAATACGAATGATAAGATAGGAAATCGATCTCTGTACAATGTCCTGATTTCTTAATAGATTAATCTGTTTCAAGAACTTATTGTGCTAGAATTACTTCATGAATAAAGTGCACCACAAGAAAACGG
Source organism: Loripinus fragilis (assembly GCA_964019695.1). Taxonomy (NCBI): domain Eukaryota; kingdom Metazoa; phylum Mollusca; class Bivalvia; order Lucinida; family Lucinidae; genus Loripinus; species Loripinus fragilis. Next base: position 86,175,679 of record OZ026514.1, read on the forward strand.
ATACATTTACTCAACTTGAAGTCACTTTTTTATATTTTAACTTGACCTTATGGACTAGTATCACTTACATACTGTAGAAGACGTCATACATCAGGCATTTCTGCCTCTTCTATGCTCCATTTACATGAGGTAAACAAAATAAAAATAGATGACTTTGGTTTTTAAATTACTTTCTGTATAAAGATGTTTCTAGCTCCCCATCCTTATGTGTATACATGTATTCTTTTTGAGGGTGTCAGGATATATATGATATAAACTATAGATGACCAATACACTCTACAAACACAGCAGCAATACTTAAGCCACATATATACTTGTAGAATAAAGTAGTTGTAGTACATACCATATTGTCTCTAAATATTACATGGTGTCAGAAGCGAAAATATGACTTAATTTAATTCTGAAAAGAGGGAAATAAAGAAAAATGGAAATATTACAACCACCAAGTGCTCTATGTTTGTCTGGGAACTTGTCTGAAAATTTGAGACGATTTCAACAGCATTTTGAAATTTATATGACAGCGACAGGATCACTAGGGCAGCAGATGGCGATAAAATGAAATTAGACAAAATTATGGAGAAATTTAAAGGGTACTACAACCAACACTAGAAAGAATTTAACATATGAAAGACATATTTTCAATACAAGAAATCAGCAAGCTGGGGAGAACATAGGACTTGAAGAACAAAGCAAGTTTGAATTTAGTACAGGATAGTATGTGGTATACGAATGGAGGAGGTTAGAGCCAGGCTGTTGAGGGACACAGAGCTTAGGCTAGAAAAGGTGATAGATGCATGTCGGGCGGCTGAGACAAGTCAGACAAAATTGAAAGGTGTGACTGAGGAAAAGCAGTATGATTTCTTCCAAAAGAGAGGAGATTTTAAGTCTAGACAGAATCCTGCAAAGAATATAGCAGCTCAACAATCTCCAACAGCAGTCACGCAAGGGTCATCACAATCATACAAATGTCAAAAATGTGGATACACCAATGAAAAAAAGAAATGTCCTGCTTTCTGAAAGAAATGTAGACACTGTTCAAAGCTGAACCACTTTGCAAAAATTTGCAAAGGACAGAAAGTGCATGCTTTACATGGAAATAACACTCTCTACTGGTATTTTTTTTATCTAACAGAGAACCGCACATAAATTTATCTGCAACCAATTTTTTACAGATTATCACCAGTACGTACCCAGACTCTGAGGCCAGGAGAAACACAGTGATTCATTCATGATTTAATGCAGATTTCTTTAGTAAAGAAATAGTTTCAATCAAAGATCAATTTAATTAATAATTCAAAATCTTAAGAGAGGAGATGTCAGGATATATATGGTATAAACTATAGATTACTTTTGTACTCTACATACGCAGCAGCAAATATAACCTTTCAGGCTTAATCCACATTGTCAGTTGTTCTTATATACTTGTAGAATAATGTTGTAGTACATACCATAGTGTCTCTAAATATTACATGGGAGTATGCTTTAATATGTGTGGTTTTAACAGAAGAAATTCGTGTTTGACTGATGATTTAATGAAACAGTGCTATTGATATAACAAACTTCAAAAGGTATTTCTTTATTATATTGCAGACACTCAGGGTTTATCTTTAAATGAAATGATGATTTAAAAACTCTTCTGCAACATGACATATCATAGCCTGTATTTCATGGTAATTTTGATTAAAATACAAAAGCATTGTCGCAGAGCCTTCTTTTCCTGATTAATCCAAACAGATACCCAGAGATGATAAAATATTAAGGTATACCATGGGCATTTCTCGACAATCTACATGCATTGTTATTATTATAGTTACTGTGGTTTACTCTTTACATGCATGTGGGTCAGGCCTCAGACTCAAGGACAATCATAACCAAAAGCGTCTAATGGTGGTTTGATATTGATACTCTCTTTAGGACCCACCGTCCGTCAACTAGATATGCATTTGGCTCTGGCGCTCTGTGGGTTATGAGCCATTTTCTTCATTTCATCACAGTGAGCTAGTTTGTCTGATTGTTTATCTGAGGTGATACATTCAATTAGTAAGTAAAAGTTTATGCGAGCTAATAACATATACAAAATAACCCCGGCACGATGAATCCATCTGTTGCGCGACAATCTACATGCATAGTTAACTCATTGGTTCTAAGGTGGTGATTTTGTTTTAGGAAGTTCTTTGTTTGTTGTTGATTCAATGATACCCATTTAAAAATGAGGTTTCTCTGAACATTGAAATAGTTCACAAATTTTCTTTTAACACACACTTTTTGTCGCTCTTTTGTTAGTCCAAACTAGTTTAATACATTGTCAGCTTCCTTGCCCATACAATAAACCAAGGAGTTAACGTGTTGTTTCTGTGATGTTTTTGATTAACCACTTGCAGTTTGAAGTGTTCAAATCTAATAAAGCATCTCTCAAAAATTGCTGGCTTTTTAATGTCAAACTTCTCTGGAAGGGTAACTTGAAAACTAGCCATTTTCAATAAATTTAAATTTTACTTTTAATAGAATGATGTTAAATGCCATGCTCATAAATAATCATGCAAGTCACTTCTGACACCATATTTTAACCAACAACAGATAGAAATAAATACATGTGGATGCTGTTAATATGTTTATTTGTAAAGATATACGAACTACAAGAGAGATGATAACAAAGAAAATAAGCGGACAGCAGAAGCAGCCAGGTAGTTTTATACAACATTATTTTCTATTTTCAAGATTGTATTATGTTTCTGAATCTAAATTCAGAATATACAACATATGCCATTGTGTGTTCGGGTGAGGGTGTTAAGTTCATATTTTGCTATGCATGATCCTCTGTGTACTTTCTAGTTTGGTTATCATCATCATCAAACTTAGGAAGAGTGAGTCCGTTGGTTTGGTTATCGTACTCTTGCTTCTATTATTGCTGTTTAACCCCTTGTATACTATTGAATTCTTCCTTCTGGTTTGATACAATAAACTCGTGATTGTCAATCGCACATATATAGGGATGCCACGTTATAATATTCAAAACATATGTGTTCTTTTGTCTGAATATCTTATTTACCTTTACAAACTGTAAAAATAAAGATAAAGAAGCTTTAGTTAACGGCGCTTATTTGAAACAGACAAAATTAGCGCTGTATAGCTATTATTGCGACATAACACTATCTTTAACAGATTTGTACTTGCCTTACTCTATCTTCCTAGCACAACCCCTTTTATGCGAGCGTCAGGAAGGAAGCTGCTAGTACCATTTATATCAGGGCAGTGTGTAGATTCTGATGAAATGCCGCATTATAGGGTATCATCTGGGTCTTCACTTTTTTTATAAAATACCCGTTTAGGATTTTCTCGTATACAAAGGGTTAATGTTTAAACAATTAGTAAGTTACAAGAAGATTTATCCATAAATGGATACACGTTAATGGTAATATTGCCCTCGGCTGGACATTAAGCAGCTTACTGACTGACTGGCTAACAAATAAGTCTGCGATATTGGAAAAAATTGTTGATACACTATTTAATTTGGACATAAGACAAGTAAAAACCAAGAAGAGACGATGCTGTTAATGTATCAGTGGTTCAATACACTGTATAGCTATAAAATATATTTCTTACTTATGGTATTGGGTTTAATCACATTTTAGTCTAAACCATTTTAGATTTGCGGTCCGATAGAAATAATTGCAAGCATGATGCAAGCATAAAAATACATAATGTAGAAAGAAGTTATAAGCTAATGTTAGACTTACAAAAATAACAATTCAAACCATAAAGCATGGTAACATTATCAATTACGTTCTGTAACATATTAAATGACTAACAAGAACGAACTACTCATGTACGTTTTAAAGCAAAACAACTGAGGTGCATGGATGTCAATGGCGAGTTATTCAGGTGTAATATTTTCAAAAATTCATAGCAGCTTATATGAATTAAGTGTGCTAACTCGATTCGATTGTTTCTATGTGGTGATACATTGCATTAGCTAGGAAACATCCTTGCGAGCTTAACAATTTTGTGTTTTGATAACAACAGAATTCTGGGCGAAGATTGGGCGTCGGTAAAATGCATTTAAGCCCCCTACCCCCCGGGTGGCTTGGGCTGCTGTCTATTCTAAAGCGATGGTCCTGTTGTTGTTGATCATTTGTTTAATGCATTTCCCATTGTTTGTGGGGGTTCTGTGTTTGTCTTTGTTTTGGTATGTATTACTGTGTGGCCTTTCTAGTTTTGCAATCATCTTGAATAGGAAGAGAAAGAGCTGGATGCTTTGCTTTTGTTGTCTTGCGGATGTCTTGTGCTAAGAGTGCTCTGTGGCTCTTCCTCGCGGTTCCATGGGTTGGACTGCAGTGTGTGATTGCTGTAATTTTTTTTATTATACTCACATTTTGAACAAAACATGGTTTGGGTGTTCGCCAATATGTTGACATGCACGTTATGAAAACACATGCTTTACGCATGCTGAAGTTCTCTTCTAGAGATTACACCTTTAATTGTTTGATAAAAACTTAAACATGTGCTTAAATGTAGTGAATGCGCAACGTAGTCACTCAAATACATTTTAGTATGTTTTAGAATAATGGCACATATACTGTATGGGTTTTCAGAACATTTTGAGCTGTTTAATAAGGAGCAAGAAGGCTACCGAAAATGTAAATGAACCACAAATGCATTGCTTTGCAAAACCCAGGATATATGTAACGTCTTTAACAGAAAGAATAGCATAGCAGCTTTGTTCATAGGAAATGCATACGATAGTGTTTGAGGTGAGTGATTGTTGTTTAAATTGAATGAGATGGGAATCAGAGGAAGAGTGTGGACATGGCTTAGAAGTTTTCTCACAGATAGGAGGGTAGTCATCAATATGACAGGAACAAGGGCCCAGGAGTTTGTTTAAAAATTGGACTTCCTAAGCGATCAGTCATATCCGCGTTACATTTAATACTGTTCATAGCAGACTGTTAGAACGAAGTAAGTTGCGAAAAAGTAAAGTAAGTAAGGGTGCAAAGATCAGGAATCGATACAATTAAGTACCACACCTGACCTAGGACACCAATGGGAAAGTGACAAACTCACAGTAGACACCACAAACGAGAGCCAAGAGGTCAGCCCTTTCCCAGCAGGTGACCACAAAGCACATATAAACAGACGCGCACAAAGACATAGCAAACACAAGACAGAACAAAAACATAAAAGATCCACAAAAGAAGTACCGCCTTTGAACGGTCAGTAAAATATTTTAATGGAGGGCTTAAACCGGTTTAACGGCGCCAACCATACCCTTAATTCAGATGTGGATCAAGACACATAAATATTTGGTTTGCATAAAATACCCCTAATTTATCAATGCATTATCTCCTAAAACATATAAATCAAGAGATAAAGCAAGGATAAGGTCTCAACAGTAAATTAAACTGAATACCGGAGCAAAAGAAATCCAACAGGTAAACCCCGGTGGGCCCGACAAACAGCCAAAGCATCAGGCCCCTACCATCTCATCAAGTTTGCAGATGATGGCACAATCTGGATCAACAAGGGAGGATTGGTTAAAACTGCTGGAGAAGCTGGAATCTGACTTCAGAAATGTTTGTATGTGGGCAAATAGGTGGCGTGTAAAAGTAAGCATTCTTAAAACTGAGTTCTGTATATTTTCTTTAGATAGACAAGCCCTATATTAGACCAGAAATTATAATTTTGAAAATGATGGACAGACGGTGAAACACAATCATACACATAAAATACTTTATGTCACCTGATATGAGAAGCTTAAGTTAAATGTCCATACACAACTGCTTGAAAAGAAAGCATGCAATACCATGACACTACTTAGGAAAGTGATAGACACAGACCTGTCGAATATAAAGTCTATGCTTCAGTTTTATAAGGCTCTGGTTGCCCCGCGGTCGCAGTCTGGCAGATTGTAAATTGTGATTGTCTCACAAAGATCAAGAAAAAAGGTCTGTATATGTGCTTGGGTGTTACTTGGACAACGGGTTTGGCAGCGGTAAAAGTGGAGTGAGGGTTCGCGCCCCTAGAGTTGAAACTAGAGGAATTAGCTATAAGACAGGCAGATAAAATAATAATGAAACAAGATGAATAATGCATAAAAGTTAGTTATGATAGTTTCATGGATCAAGAGCAGTTAGAGCAAAAATATCTCGCCATCTGTAAAGATGAACTTACAAGTGACAGATATGTTGTCAAAGTAAGGTAGAAGGCAACTATCAGGAATCGATACAATTAAGTACCACACCTGACCTAAGATACCGTATGGGAAAGTGACAAAACACAAGAAACCATTACATACAGGAGAACCAAGAAGTTAGCCTTTTACCAGCAGGTGACCACAAGGTTGCATGACACAGACAAGACAATATGGCAAAGACTAACACAAAATCAAAACGATTCACAAAAAATACCGCCTTAGAACGGGCAGTTAGAAAATTACCAGAGGGCTTAGAATAGTTTCACAGTACCAATCTTACACTGACCTTGAATGGATTGGAGAAGGAATTCAAGTATTTATACTCATTGCAGCCAAGCAAACTACCACCAAAGTGTTAATGGGACTCTGATCATCACAGTCAAGAACAGGAGGGCAAGAAAAGTTATCACTGGAAGTTTTAGGCAGCCTTATTGATCAATATTATGCTGGAACAGCAGTTGCCTTTACAGATGGTTCTAGCCTTGGCAATCCTGGACACTATGGAGCTGGAGCTTGTGTGCTCCCACCAGGATTGATGATCTGGTAATGTTGAAGCAGCCTGTAAGCAACAGCGGTTCAATACTTTTGGTGAGCTGATAGGAATCAATATGGCTCTTCAGTTTAGAGATAGATGCAATACACAAGGGGAAGGAATTAAAAGAATACATATCTTTTTCACATAGCCTGATGGCTGTAGGTCAATTAACCTTAGATTGGGAAGTTAAATCCCATAAAACAACAGTTCAGGAAGTAAGAAAAGATATACACACGCTAGAAGGTAAGAAAATAGCAGTAAAAGTGTCTTGGTCGTCTGGTCACGCAGACATATAGAGAAATTCGTACGCTGACAGGCTAGCGATAGAGGCGACTCAAGAAGCAAACAATACAGAAGAATTGCTAGCACTGTGTTCACTGGGTGATGTTGTAAAGGAATCAGTATATTAAAATGGCAAGACATGTCAGGAAAATTAGATAAAGGCAGGAATCTGTATATGTTCAGACATAAAGAGAGTGAATCATAAAATTACACTCACATTTCAGTCGGCGATTGGGGAAATAATAATCAATCAGTTATGAACAGGATATGTAAGTCTAAATGAGTACTTGCATAAATGCAACATTAAATACACTGATATATGTAATTGGGATTCAAAGGAATCCCTAAGTCACTACCTATTAGACTGTCCTAGAGGTTATTTGAGACATGTGGAATCTCGCACATAGACCTAACTTGTTACTTGATACCAAATAGGACGATGAATTCAAAGATTTGAGAAGTTATATAATAACTGAACTGGAGCAATGTGTGATAGGAACTGGCCAGCTCAACATTCCATAAACTATTAAGTTTTCTTGCGCAACACCCACTGTAGTGTAGTGTTTCGTTTTTAAAATTTTAAATAAACGATAAATCACACTGAACGTTTGATGAGCATATAAATATCAACACCCTAACTAGAAATAAATTTTGGTGGAGAATGATATCAACTTTAATGCTCTGATATCTTGTAAAAATAACTAACTTACTTTTATGAAAATACTCTTTCAGTACCCATTTTTGTATTGTCAGTGGTATTCACGTGGAACAGAGAACGTAGTATTTGCTCATCTGTAAAATGTGCACTAAAGGTTTACAAGCAGACGACTATCTTTTTGAGGTCACCAAATAGCACATCCCAGCTGCTTAATATGATGGGTTTTTAGCCACTGATACTAAGGAATTATTCAAATACGGATAGCATTTCCTACACACACTGCAGGACGGGCATCTATATTCGACACATAAACAGAAACATTTAATTTTACCTTTTATCTAATACCCTGAATATATTGTCGTGCTTAATACGTCAGTCATAAGAGATTGATGGAGAGTCAATAAGCACTTTCAATCATGGAAAAAGCGAAGGGCTTCCAAATTTTAAGGGATTGTTTCGCAGTATGCGCAGATGTTATCTTTCTAGGCCTGCCTTTCTTCTCTGTCACATACTTTATGACACAGTTGGCAATATCGTCGACTAAGCTACACGCCAATGTGTAGCTACCCTCAAAACCATTGAAGCATTGGTTTTATTTCTTTTATTTTAGAATATACATTGCTTATCTTCAACTGATAGTCAGTGATCCGTTCTGCTCTAGGTACTGTAAAGTAATATTACGAGGCGTAAAACAATAAAAATGTTAAAATTCTATCATATCACAGCATTTTGGAAAACGTATGCAAACTTCAAAACAAATGTTTTGATCAGGGTTTTTTTGTTTAAATATATTTTTCTAATTCAATTTCAAATCCGCATATTCGAAAAAATGTTATTGCCACAAATAGTGTCTCGTTTGAAGAGCTATACTACAATAATACTATGACTAAAAGAGAATAAGTCTGCAACTAGGAACTTTTTCGAAAGGGGGAGTTCCACCCTATGTGGAATTTACATAGGGTTCTGCCCACGCACAGAATTTGATTGAATTTTGTAGAAAGATTGTCTATTACATGTGTGTTCCATTTGTGAGATATTTACCCATTCATCTATTTCAGTTGTTAAAATTCAAATAATTTTAAATTTTAGAATTAAATAAATGGACACCCTATTTAAAAGTGGCCCTATGCGACAAGATTTTTGATTTTTCAGCCTAATTTATTCTCAACATGATGCCTAGTAATTTGTAATTATGTATGTACCATACATATATTTCAATGTATAAAATGAACAAGTCCACGTCAAATTTTGTTTGAAGGTACCCCTAAATTTAACATTTTGAAAATGTTTTCAACAAATTAAATTGTCAATTTTGCCTATTTGCGGTTCTTGTCAACCTATGAAATTTATATCAAATTTGTCCACACATGTGTTTGTTATAATCATAAAATCTAAAGATAAAATAAAACCGGTAAAATGAAGTTTTCTGAATTTCAATCTTAATGGTCAAAATTTTGCAGAATGTAAAAATCAAGACTTTATGTAAACTTCCAGCAGTATGCTCAATTTACAAAGAGTTCTGCACAGGCATAGATCTTCATGATATTATGCAAATTGACTATTTGGCTTATAAGTATTTTGTTTTTTATCGCTTTTTATTGGTTGATTACAACATTTGGTATTGTGTAGTATGTAACAATAGGGGTACCCCCCCCCCCCCAAAGCAGCACAATTTACATCTATCAGAAATCAGAATTTCTAAAATTGATAATTATTTGAATAATCTGTGAGTTCTAGTGTATGCGTGCAGTACACACATTACCATATCTATCACAGAAAATGGTTGAAATAATGTTTCCTTTAGAATATTTACTCAAATTCAACTGTACAAATTATATCAACAATGTTTGGGTTTTCATTATGGCGTGTTACAGTCTTGTCAACCTTTCCCATCTATAATGTATAAGGATAATATTCACAAGATTTGAAGCCCAGAAATATATTTGTTTGAATGGTGAGTCAGACTTTTGTTAAATGAATAAATATCATTGAATTCATTATAAATATTTATGCCCGGTTTTACAAAAGCGTTTAGTATGTCAGCATTATGGTTATGAGGTCATTTGAGAATCAAATTCGTGATTCTATACCCACGATGGAAATAACAGCACAAAGACTGTTTCACCTCGTCTAATGCCAGATGTTCAGTATGTATATATTCATAAATTCGCTAAGTGTTTCTTAATGCTTGAAAATCCATTTATAATCTTAACTAAAAATCATTTTTATTTTCATCAACTCCATTTCTATTTATTAGAGCAGTTTTAAAATTTTTGTTGGAATATTTATGATTCTAAATGGGGTTTAAATTTTCAGTTCTTTAGTGCAGTCTTTGCTTCCAAAGGATACCCTTTTAAGAATATATTTGACTTCACTACAGCTGGTGACTGGGACTGTGTGGCAGCGGTAGAACGTCTCCCTGCCCTTCACTATAGTGTAGATTTTATTTTCTTGTCCTTTGGGAACATGGGTTTCATTGTGGAACTTTGAAACTATCAGAGGGTCACTGATGAAGCCTAAATGGCAGAAACTAGCTAGTCTGGCCCAGGAAATATGCACACTCTAGTTTCAGTTCTTTATTGCAGTCTTTGCTTCCAAAGGATACCCTTTTAAGAACACATTTATGATAAGTATTTTGGATACTCTTTCGAAATGTTTTGGCGGATTGAACTTAATGCAGGAGAAATAACCACAATTAATACAAATTAAGATACAATGCAATTCAAAAAAGGTTCTGTAAACCATTCATTAAAATGTACACATTGATTGACTAAGGGGCTGCAAAATAAGGATACTATTTAAATAATGTGGGAAAACAGATCATTCCATGCTAGAAATAAACTATAAAATTTTAAAACTTAAGACTCAGTTTCACTCAGGCTCTGCATTACACTAAATGGAAAGTGCTGCAGCTCGCATGCCTCCTAGCACTGGCTTAAATGGTCTTCTTCTTTCTGCTGAAACTAAATATTCCAGAAGGACCAGAATATGAAAATACAACACTTTATCAATGTAAGGGGGAACGTTTTTCCCAATACAAAGACAGCTGGTGTGAAATCCAAGTTCTCTGAAAAAAGAACCTACCAAAATAGTGAGAACGTACACTATTTCTTAAACACTTGACCTGGCTTCACTAAGTTTGTGAGAGTTAATTAATAGTATGCACATAGTCCTGAACCAATTAACCCTCAATATTTGATCCGGAGGGACATAAGATAGAGGAAATTCTAGGTGCAACAGGAACATAGAATATATATGGAGACGATGAATTACCTAGCATAAATCCTAATCTTTTTTATTTTTTTTCATTGGCTAAAAGACATTAAGAGCTTAAACACCTGTTGGCTTCAGTCCAAAAATATTTTGGAAACCAGTGGAAAATCAATTAACAAATGGTACCTGCTAGACATCCACCCGTACACCTAAATTCTACACCGAGTGCTACTTATCAATTGCTGCTTACAGAAATGCCAGTTTTATGCTATTTTATTAGCTAAAACTTCTGACACCAACAAATTATTGAACCTTATTTGGATGAAAATACTAAATAGTGATAGTCAATACGTTTTTAGTATAATACTGGTGGAAAAACTGCGGTTCGTAGGACCTAATTGGTATATTTTATTTGAAATCGCTTATGAATCAAAACTGATTTAACTCATTTCATGCAAATTATAACACTTTTACCGGTGTCCAAATTTTATGAAAATTTACACGCATAAAGAGGATGTATTTGACCTACTTTTCTGAAAATATTATGGGTTGACAAAAACTGCAACATGGTAAATATTAGGACAGAATCCCCTATAGACACTAACTAAAGTGTTCAAATTGTGGATAATTCAAATTTTGATGGGTCAGAAAATTTTTTATCTAGATGTACTCATATACGAGGGCTGAGCAAAAAGTTCGTAGAATTTCTTCATAACTTTTTTATTTGAAGTCCCATTGTCTTGAGGTTTTCACATGCGTAAATATGGTCTGATATCAATTTCCAAGTAAAGTTTCATAAGTCTAAATCCACTTTAAGTATTTTTATTTTAACCTTAAAAAGTGCAGGGTCCACTCCCCCGGAGCACGCCGTTAATTCACTGATGTCATGCTTTAAAAAACCATCAAATTTCAAAATTGTCTGATTCAAATCTACTGAAACTACATCAATGACTAAAATGGTGCCATTTAATGTTCCATACTAAATTTCCGAAGTCACTTCCGAAAAATAAAGGAATGGCGATAGTTTGTGAGCCCTATTGGAGGAAAAAAATCAGCAAAATGTGGTTTAACGAGATGTGAAAGAAACTCGCACAGCGATAAAATTCTTTTTGAATTTATGATATTTGCCCACTGAAACCTATAATTTATTACAAATAGCTGAGGAATCATCAGAAATGTAAAAAATGACAGTGTTCAAGTGGTGAGAAGGTTTAAGCAATAAAGAAAGACCTTTGCATTAGCCCAAGGAGTGGCCGTGCAAAGATGGTAAGCGATAAACTTGTGATGTGTATCTGTGAAGTCGTGAAAAAGACCGTATGCAAACGTTTAGAGAGCTGTATAATCCTCGTATTAAAATGTAAGAACTATTTTGCATGATCTCTTGCACATGCATCATCTATTCGCACGATGGGTGCCAAAATTATTGACATTTGAGGAGCAGGAAAGAACGGTTATTGACTGAAAGTAATATTTGACGGCCAAATACGCATGAAGGTGATAGTCTCCTTAACATGATTATCATGTGTGGTGAAAATCGGCTTTGGCAGTTCGACTCCAAAATTAAGTAGCAATCTTAACATTAGACCAGAAAGACCTGGAGGTCCAAGTTGCTAAGAGTTGAGAGAGATTTAAGTTAAAAAAAGTGTGGATAAACAGGGAATCTTGTTATGCCAAGCTGTAACCAAAAGGGTTACGGTAAACTCATAGTATTATATAAAAGTCTTTAATTTATTCCATAAATTTCTGATCGACTAGAGATATAAATTATTTTACATTTAGACTTAATAATTACCGCATATTATGAGGTACATCTAATGTGCATACATGCAGCAAAGACCAAAATTATATGCTGATAGAGCGTCGTCAAATCGTTAAATTATTGTCAGATGACGTTAACGTCATGGCGTGCTCCAGGTACACTTTACATACGTTGTAGAAGGAGTCATAGTGACGAAAGTTTTCTAGGGATTTGTCTGAAACTTTCAAATTTTGTCAGCTTTGAATGGATCTTAAACATGTAAGATTTTGAGTGCAATAACACTAGTACTTCTGTTTTTATCAACAAATTCTACGAACTTTTTGCTCAGCCCTCGTACATTAATGGTAGTAAGGTATACCCTGGGAAGTCTTCTTTTATATTCCAATCAAAGAATGTTGCAGTCAAAATGTTAATGTTTTGAGACTGATATTTAATAGGTCATATATTAGTACATAGAGGGTGTACTTCAAGGTGTCCCCCTGTGGCCTAATAGCGTTCGAGGAATAAAATAATTTCATTTTTGTAGTTGTTATTCCGTAGGTATTCAACATACAAAATATTATCCAAATCCATGCGTGGGCAGATTTGGAACTCCCCCTTTTTTATTTTCTTTTTAAATCATTTGTAAAAGTAGAATTAAGTTATGTTTTTGCAATAAATCTGTTCACTATAGCTGAAAACCGCACGGAATAGTGAATTATCTGATAAAAACAGAGGTGTTGGTAATTATTTGCGTCCCTCCAATAATTATTGACAGTTAAATTTAACATAAATGCTGTTGTTTTGATACTGATAATTTATTAAGATTTAAGAAATTGGTAAAATGTATGCCTGAATTTTAGTTTTTTTTACTCTGTTCTTGAAAAATAGTAACTTTAGTTCTAAAATTAAAAGATCAAAAGTTACAGACTATGCAGCTTTAATACGTGTAGTAATACTTGAGCATAAGATGATACCTGTGTAGTTATATGGCTTTTTGGCCTTACTACGGAAATACAGAATAGAAGACGTGAATGAAGGTAGCACCAAGGCATCTGGATATTTTGAAGACAAGCCATCGAGCCTTGAATGCTGCTCCTTCGTCCATGACTTAAGCGCTCACAAGAGCTACAAATTTTGGCATGTGCTGCACCGATTATTAATTGGAATTATTATTGGAATTAATCTTATTTTTGAGGATATTGTCGATGTGTGAGCACAAGCTATCACTCACAAACTGAGTAAAGCACAAAGGGCTTTATGTATTTTGTGAGTGATTCACTGGAGCTTACACATTGATAAAATCCACAAAAATAAAATGTATTCCTTATAATTCCAACTTTGGAACAAACAGCACATTTGTAAAGGGTTGTTGACAATATTTTAAATTTTATAGTTCGCCGAAGGAAAATTATGTCAGTTCAAATCTTTGGTTTGCTACATAATGGTTAAAAAACAAAACAACTTCATTTGCCAGTTTAGGCAAATGCTGTACCGCTAGCGGGCTCATTGAAGAGCATTTAGATGTAGACCCTACCACGGATTAACTAACACAAAACCAGGTTTTAAAAATAATTTCCTATACAAGTTTTGCCTTAAATCTCCATTATAGTAAACGTAAATTTAAAAAAGTTCATTTTATGCCGTCAAATTTCATTGAACTTGAAACCTTTTGTTTTCATGTAGACATTGTTTTGATGACGTTTCTCTTCAATGACATTACTGTTTGCTAGGTGACGTCACATAACCAGTTCAGTTTTCTTGGGGTTTCCCCGTTGCTTTGTCGAGATGCCACCATACATTGTAAGTGTTTTAAATGAGCTCTTAATTATACTTAAACTGGTGAAGGCTTTATGTACGGTTCGTGAATATTTACACAAGACTATCTTAACACTGTGAAATCAATGCAGTTATCAAATGTTCTTACTCCAGGATTTTTCTTATCGAATTATATCAGTCTCCCAAATCTTATGTGTTGGCTAAACTGTTATTGATCTCATTTCTTTATTTCATCACATGAATTTATTTTAGTGTATGTGGGTAGTGTTCGTTATAAGGCAATGGTTTTGTTGTCGCGTGGTTGTTTGGCTTAGTTTTTCTCACTGTGGTAGACAGAGTAGACATCAAATTTAGTCATGGTTTTATTATCTGGTGCTCTGTGCCTCCAGTTATCAATTAGCTCACTGCGAAAGTACAAGCACGTTGTTTTACTTATAATGCTCTTACATGTTTATTAGACTTGGAGTCGTGTTTGGGTCTGTGCGGGTCATATTATTCATAGCCTCAGATAAATCAGATTTATGAGCGTAAATGGAGTATATTTTCTTACCCATTTTATTTTATGTGCTCATAAGAACCGTCTCATTGAGTACCCAAACATATGTTTAGGTTGAGAAATAAGAACATTTTGATAACGCACTCGTATATAGGGGCCTGGATGTACACATTCTTTTTGTAGGTACGGTCTGTTCTTGTGGAAAGTATCTTTGTGCTATAAAGATTGTCTATAATAAAGGATTACTAGTATGACACTTACGTTTTCATAAAATATAATCATTATCTTTCAAGCAAAGTTAGATACAAGGTACTCGTACATGATGCAAGATACAAGAAACTTAATCCATAGTCGTCATTTTTTAATTTAAGATACAGTAGTCGTATCAAACATTAGTCATCAAGGCTATTTATCGGCAAAAAGAGTGCAGCGTTGTAGGTCCCAGACCTGTCAATGTTTTTCCATTGTCCTCCATTATAGCTTTTAAATAATCTGTTGTTTTCACAACTCATAAATTGAAATGAGGTTACCATAAAATTACAGATTGGACCTGGTTGAATCAATAAACAAACTTTAAGATGGTGCCTGTCATGTTTTGCCACTTTTTGACCCTTAAACCTGATATGGGAAGAATATTTCACTGAAACTATATCAAGATGCTAGATTGTATTTTCTAAGCCGCACCTAAATCAACACTACCAGTGAGATGTATCAAAAATTGTAGCAAATGTATTTCTGTCTAACCATTATGATTTGTTTCCTGTTTGCTTATTATTGACCAATCACGGAACACCTTACTCTTAAATCTAGCCCTTAGTTTTTACACGCTTTTGAGCCAATCACTGTCCTTTTCACCTTTTAGGTCTGTGGCCTGTTCAGGTTAACATACATATATACCAATACCAATATTTATTCAGCATAAAACATTACATATAATGTTTATAGCCCTAATACATATAAACTGTGAAAGACAATGTTAATTTACAGAAGAGCATGTTGCCCAGTAGACTAATGGGGTTAAGCTGACGTCATCGAATGACGTCACCAATGAGGGCACATTTGTTTCAATTCGGCACCTAGGGGTATCGCATTGAAACAAATTTTACCTCGAGCTGGCCCCATGGGTCTTCTGGGATATATCCAGCAATATATTTATATACAGGTGTTGTATAAATTACATATGTAGACTTTTTTTTTTTCTTTTTTTTTTTTTTTTAGATTTTTCTCGCCATTTTTTCTCAACATCATGGAATTCTAATTTTCTGAGCAAAATAAATATACTTAGACAGATTGCAAATAACTTTCTTTGAATTTGAAGACAAGAGACTCTCAAATTTGTGGATTGTTGGCCAATGACAATAATATGATTTAAAATATTTTTTCCTTAGATCTCTGAACTTTGGGCAAACAAGTAAGAAATGATATTCACTTTCTATTGTTTTCATGTCACAAGATTTGCAGAGTCTCTGGTCTCGTGGAATATTCTCATATCTTCCTGTTTCAATAAGCAAGTCATGTGATGAAGTTCTAAACCGTGAAAGCGCGTATTTGTATTTATTTTCCATCGATATTTTCAAGTATTTCTCTAGCGTAAAATTATGCTTGAATATACTGTATGATTGAAGGCGACTGGAGTTATTTATATCCGAGTACCATTTTTGATTGTACATATCTAATATTCTTTGTTTTATGAACTCGAAGGGTATTTCAATTATATGCTGTTGGTTCCAGATGTATTCTAGGCCATGTTGCTGTAATATATTTTTGATTTGGTATGCCCAGTTCATCCCGTTATAATGCGAGTTTGCGTCCGTGTCCGCTTGAAGAATGAGATAAATGCGTTTTAGCAGTGAAAGGTCGCTTTGGCCGAGAACCTTAATCCAGTATTTGACCATGATTATTTTACGGTACACGTTAAAAGGTACCCTACCGATTTCGCCATAGAGTGCAGTAAGATTTGTTGACTTTTTAACTCCCAGGACTCGACGTAAAAACTTTGTATGAATCAGTTCAATATCAGATGCATCATGTATTCCCCATAATTCGGCGCCAAAATTTAATATAGACCCTACGAGGGTATCGAAAAGTTTACATTTCTGAGGTACTGACAATTCTGCATTATTAAAGATGGTGAACAGATTAAAAAGAGCACGAGACGCATGTTGTGCAATACACTTTTGTGATCGGTACCAACTGCCGTTTTTGAACAGTGTGATCCCAAGATATTTGAATGAGTCAACCAGTTCAATTTTAGTGTCATATAGAAAAAAATCATGGTATGTTCGTCTTCCTTTTTCAAATATCATCGCTTTCGTTTTTGATGTGTTGATTTTTAAACCCCATTCTGTGCAATAGTGCTCTATATCCGTAAGTAATGACTGTAATGTGTCAGGTGTTTTCGCGAATACTACTTGGTCGTCTGCAAACAGGATCAGAAAGAGCTTTAGTTCATTAACCGTGAATATACCATCTAGATTTGAGTCGATGTTTTCTAGGATGTCGTTCACAAAAAGCATGAACAATAATGGTGAGCTTGGGTCCCCTTGTTTTAGGCCAATGTATGAACTAAAAAATTCTGAGAAAGTGTTCTTATATCTGATGCATAGCTTGACGGTAGAGTACATGGACTTTATTGCCTTAACTAGCTTGCAGCTGACGTGTTCTGATAGTAGTTTTAGCCATAAATGTGATCGGTCTATTTTGTCAAAGCATTTCTCGAAGTCTATAAACACGCAGTATAATTTCTCCTTCGAGCTAAGTACCTTTGATATTATCGAATGCAGAATGAATACGCAGTCTGTAGTTGATTTGCCTTTCTGGAAGCCAAATTGATTGTCTGTGATTGTTTCGCTTTTCTCTGACCATTTAGTGAGTCTGTTTAAAAGTAACTGTGAGTAAATCTTAGCGAGTATATTGATTAAAGTGATTCCGCGATAATTTTGTGCATCATTGATATCTCCCTTTTTGAATATAGGGGTTATTATGCTTTCACCCCATGAGCTTGGGTATGTACTTGTTTGGAATATTTTGTTGTAGAGATTTAGCAATAATGGACTTGTCTGTTCGAATGATGCTTTGATGATTTCACTGGATATATTATCGATGCCAGGGGCTTTGTTATTATTTTGCGAAAATACTGCCGATCGAAGTTCCGTTATGGTGATTTCGCAGTCTAGTTCATCGTCCGTTATATTTGCATTCAAGCCGGTTGGATCAGTTGAGTTCTGTTCGGTTTGTTCTCCAAACATATTTTTAAAATGATCGCAAAGCTGCTCAATATTAAGAGAGGTCGCAGAAGTGTGTTTCGATTTGCACGTTTTTCTTATGTGTTTCCAAAATTTGCGTGTGTTCTTTTTTGCAAGGTCATTTAAACGTTGACCTTCTTCGATCCTGTGGTGTTGTTGTGCTTTTTTCTTGACACGGTTGTACTTTGTTCTTGCTCGTGTGAACTTAAGTCGCGTGTGGTCGTTTTTTGTTCGGTTGAAGATATTTCTCGCATTGGTAAATTCGTGTTTTGCAGTTTTGCAATCTTCATTAAACCAATGTTTGTTCGATTGTCGACGGTGCGCGTTATTTGTTTGACAGAATGTTTTTCCAAAAATTTGAAAGGCTCTTTCATGCAAAAATCGAGTAAACGATTGTACTGTGTCGTCGACCGATGTACCTGCTACGTCCGATGTCAGGCTTTGAATGTATTCCTGATTTTCGCATAAAAGGGTTTGAAAATCGCCAATTTTTTCAGCGTCCCACACGATTTTGCGAGATATTTCTGCGTCGGAGTCGTCATTTTCTCGCGTTTCAGCTAGGTTATGATCTATTAATCTGATATTAAAAGATATCGGCGCGTGATCGGAGTGTTCATTATGCTCGAGGATATCGAAATATGAAATGTTTTCAAAATCTTCGAAGTTCAGAAGTAAATAATCAACGGTGCTTTGGCCGCGGTGGCTGCAAAAAGTAAACTTGCCAATGTTTGTATCGTTGAAAAGGCGTCCGTTTGCTATGAGTAGACCTGTAGATTTGCATAAATCAAGTATAGTCCGCCCGTTATAATCTAAGATTATGTCCTGATTTGCACGAGATGGGATGTCAAAAGAATTTGCATATAAAACATTTTGGTCTAAGTACTTGTCAAAATCAAAGAAGTCTTTTTCTGTGGCAGTCCTAGCGTTTAGGTCTCCACATACGAATACTTTTCCTTGATCATTATATTTAATAATATCTTGTTCAAGTTGATCATATAAGTCAATATTTGATGAGGTTAATACTTTTGAGTCTGTTGGTGGTACATATATGTGACAAATATATACATCTTGGTCAAAGGGGAATAACTGTTCATTTACTTTAATCCATAGAATACCACTTTGATCGGTTTTCACTATACTAATGCAGTTTTTCAAGTTATTCTTATAATAAAACGCTAAACCTCCACTATAGCGTCCTTTGGTTGTATTTTTGGTTTTATTGCCTGGAATAAGTTCACTACAAAATCCAGGAATATCGAAATTCATAGTTTCTTTGTTTGAAAGCCATGTTTCGCTTAAAAACACTAAGTCATAGCTAGATATATAATCCAAAAAATCTGTATCTGCTATTTTCCGTTTCAGTCCGTGTACGTTCCAAGAAAGAACCTTAAGTGATCGCTCTTCATGACCCCACTAGTGTTCCATCTGCTGGTCGCTGGTGTACTCCATACCATTAATGAGCAGAGTTTTACCATTAAATCTGACGGATTTGCCCTCGTCCTTTGCTTTTTTCATGATAGGGTACAGTGGTTTCCTAGCTTCCCTGATGTCCTTTGGTATTTGTATCCCGATTCCCAAGTTAGCTGCTTTCAGTTCGTCTGTACAGTTGTAAGATGTTTGTCTTACCTTTTCACGTTCACCGTAATAGTGAAATTTTACAACGATAGGTCGTGGTTTGGTTGATCTTTGACCCACTCTGTGTGCTCTGTCAAAAAGAATATTTTCCACATTCTCCATGTGTAGAATGTCTCTTAACAGCTCTTTCACTTTCATTCCACAGTCCTCTTTTTCGCCACCCTCCTGTATTCCATAAAACATTAGGTTTTCGCGCATTGACCTAGATTCAAGGTCACACAGTTTCTTGTCAATCTCAACACCCTTCTCACTCAGCTCCTTGGAAGTTTTATTGAATGAGTCACAGCTCTTTTTCAAGTGTTTAATATCATCTTTTGCAGTTTTAATATCTTTCTTGTTTGATTCGGATTCACTTGCTGAGAATTGACACGATTTCTCTGTCTCACTTATTCTTGTGTCCATTGTTTTCATTTTGGATTCTAGATCAGACACCTTTTTATTTATGGAATTGACTGTCTGCTTTATCTCATCAATTGACTGTAGAAAATATAAGAAAGTCACAGGTAAAAGTATTATCACTGGATTTCATTGATTGATGTATTGAGTAGGCCTCTTGCAAGCACTTTCGAAAGCAGGCACGCGAACATTTAAAAATCGTACAACCAACTGCACACATAACCGCTAATGTTATTTAATCAGACTCAATTTCTGCAGCAATGGATTTTCTGTTGCTTTCTATCGAAATATTGTGATGAAGTTTCTTGCGTTGGTATAGTGTGGTGACTTTCAATTAACTCTTTACCTACTAGTGCCATCTGCTGATATCTTTTGCAGATAGTTTGGACCCAGATCAGGTAAGACGATAATCTGGATACAAATATTTTGACACTCTGAATGTATTCTCGAAAGAATTCTTCGAAAGAGTTGAATTTGAAGAAAAAATTGGAAGACGACAAAATATGAAAAGTTACCAAGAATGCACAGAAATAATACAATCCCTAGAAGAGAAGAGTCGAACAAAGAGTTGTGAATTATCTCTTCTAATAGTGGGAATTAAACTAGAGAGCAAATTTCGGTCGATATACCAATCATGTAAATGCACTGTTTAAAGAAAATATGACAACACTAGCTCACCATTTTCTTATCATACGACTTATAACAAATATAGAGACTATGTTTACAATTATGTTTTTAAAATGGTTCCTATATTTGTTTACTTTATTGAGCAATCAGAAACGTTTGGACTGCTGTACAAGGGTCTTGTTATTCTGGGACAACGGATCATTGAGACAGAGAGAACCTACACACACTCGGTTAACAAGGGCAATACAAACACATTATCATAATAGTAACTTGATCTGGCGTACAGTATCACGTTGAGTGGATGAGGTCATACCATCGGATCACCCAAGACGCGTAGCGTCGAGGGTGATCCAATGGTATGGCCTCATCCACGAGACGTGATACTGTACGCCAGATCAAGTTACTATTATGATAATATGTTTATTATATACCTATTTCTGACATTCTTTCTGATTTAAAAACTTGTTTTGGTCTTTAATCCCGAAAAATTGCGGGAACGTTTGCAATAACGTTACGTTTTTTGACGTCACGTCAACATGTTTTCCGTCTCTGGTTCCATGCTTGCAATTTTCTTTACGTAACGTCGCCGAAAAAGCAGGTAACCGACGTTAGCCTCGTTTTAAAGGATAGTGATATGGACTCAGAAAACCTCAGTTCACTGATCCGGCTTTCTGTATCAGATGACCAGAAAACGGACAGTTCTAAAGTCGTATCAGTTATAGGTATATAATAAAGAGCCCGTTTCAACCGATAGCACGTCGAGGTGCCCATACGCATTAGTATTTGGTACATCAAGAAGAGTATTGGTGACGTTGGTGGCCATGTGAAAAAGCTGTTGTTTTTTTTGCGCTAGGATCTGTATTCGGTAAAGCGAGAACAAAGAAATGGTAAGATTTTACAGAAGAAGACCAGGTATTAGATTTTAATATGGTTAAAGGCAAAATATTGCAAAAGGACCTCGGACAGTCTTAATGAAGGATTGCCCATAAAAATGACCAGAAAAAAAGTTTCGAAGAAAAGTATATTTTTCTATGAAAAAGATAGTAGGTTCAACCCTCGACTTATCCACAAAAGCCGTTTTCTCATTGGTCAAGTACCAATTGAAAAATATGGGTTGAAAACCCCGTTTTTGCTATTCAACGTATAGAAAATGGAAAAGGTTTTACTGAGGTGCTTTCCCCCCGTGACCAAACTAATCCTTTTACATACAGTTGTAGTTTTACATTTCACACATCATATAAAAACGGCATGTTTGGTCACGGGGGGGGGGGGGGGGGGGGGGGGGGGGGGTGGAACGCTGTCAAAATGCTCAAAAAACACTTTATCATAAAAACTTATTAGAAACTTATTTTGTAAAAACCTGTTGGTAGATATCAATTTGCAATGGCATATATCAGGGCTTTTGTTATGAGTGCTTACAAAGAAATTAATTGTATCATTTCTCAACCAAAACATTATGTTGTGGGTACTCAAAAGAACCGTCGCAATGAGACGGTTCTTTTAAGCACCAAAGTTGTAGGTTAATCTGATGTATAAGAAAATATTACGATTTTACGCTAAAAACTGTGTTTATCTAGACTATGATTTATACAGTATACAGATATGATTCACCTCAGTGCACAAGTCGAACTGGTTGAACTCGAAACATTACAGGTAATAGTCAAAAGTAATTGACAGCACACTTCTTTAGACGAAACAATGAAAACTTCTCAACCCGAACTTTATGCAAACGCATCACTTTCGTCTCAAGTTTTATGCCGCAAACATTATATTAACATGTATTTAGGTGAATACTCGACGAAACTTTGACTTTCTGTGAAATAAAATTTTGTCACAAAAAATACCCCTACCCCTAAACCCTAAAGTCCTGGCATAATTATGCAATATTTTCAAAATATTTTTATTTTGTTAGATGCACAAAATGTAAGGGTTTCATTTAAGCACAAAACTATAGTTGTCAGTTTTGCATTATGCTAGCCACAGGCTGTCAAAATTTGGGCAGATTGAATAGGAAACTGTCCGAGGTCCTTAGACCAATTAAGATAATTCAATGTCTCATCACACATTTCACAGATTTAAGGATAAATGGGACCAAATCTTAAAGCCAAACTGTATATGACAATATTTCATCTCATACACAACAGACAGAAATTGAATTATGGAGCGTTGAATATAAAGACCGTTTATTTTAACTCTTTTCTGAAGTGAGGTGTATAGGTTACAGCCAGATTGAATTAGGATGCCTTAACGGACCTCTACTTGAGTGTATCGGATGATTTACGACAATTTGCTATGGTTCCTTTTACGAATTTCGGTTTCATTGATAATATGTGCATGCAAATGTAAAAGGAATGCCGCTAAAAGTGCTAATGTACCTTTTTGTCATATATGTGGTATGGTAAAATGCTGATCAAACATGAACAGCTGTATTGCTACATTAACACACAAACAGTATTTAGCATACACAGTTCTAGCATTTTCATGGTTTGGGGGTACCTAGGCTTGGTGCCTGATGCTTATCTGTGACTCTGGGCCCACCGTGGCTCAACTTGAGGTTTTTCTTTAGCTCTGACTATTTGTGAGTCGTGAGCCCTTTTCTTTGTTTCATCACAGTGTGTTAATTTGATTAGAGTGTTTCTCCATGATGATACATTGCAAAAGTAAGAAGGCCTCCATGCGAGCTGAACATTTCTTGTACTTCAACAACAGCAGAATCTAGGGCGAAGATTTGGTACCACTAAAATGCATTAAAGCCCCCAGTGGCTTAAGATGCTGTCTGTTTTAAGGCGGTGGACACTTATGCTCTGATGCATTTTAATGGGGTCAATATCGAAGAATAAAGAAAATACTGATAGATTTCATCCATTTACTAGCACACTCCCACACATTAACACATGAATTCAAAACTTCATGATTTGCAAGTGTGTGTTTTTAATTCACTGTATAGCGTTACAGCTGATAATATAATAATCATATTAAATGACTTGAGCATTGTCTCAACAAACTTCAATACCAAATACTAGAAGTAAGTGAGTATAACCAGGAAATGCCATCATCACAGACTGCATTCCATTTCTAACTCTATTACTTTGTTTAGAAAGGAAGTGAGCTGCTATATCAATGCATGGAAAACAAATAAAGCAATTATTAATTAGATTGACAAGCATTTCTTTCTGACAAGCACCTTAAGTTTGAAAGACATAAAGGGGCAATAAACTGAATAGTTGGATTTTGATTGTAGAGGCGGTGCAAACATTGGTTAAAGCATCAATCTTGGAAACCAATAACGAGTTACTTACAACAAGACACATTTTTATCAGTTACCTCTTATATTAACTGCATTGTCGCACATTGCCTGATAAACATTGTCTATCTCACGGCATGTTGCCTTTATCAGGTCATGATGACATTGCACTTTTTGAGTGACGTCGCTAATGACACTAAATCAACACACAAATCGAAAATTACGTCATAATCGCTAATTTGAAGAGTGGAACAGTGGGTAAACTGATAAATAGAATACCATGTTCGCGTCTTTTAATATCAAGTTTACCAGGCAAGCCTCGCAATGTCAACAAGCATTCTCAAAGCCTTGCCTGGTAAACTTGATATCAAAAGACACTCACCTAGTATTCTCTATATACTTGACACCATATCTTGGTCTGTGGACTGTAATTGTGGCATTTCCTGATCATCCCCACTTACTATTTTGTTATCGAAACAATGGCAATGACGGGGATCATACAGTGTCAGTGAGGCTTTTATAAAAAAAACTCAACGGCAATGACGGAGATCATACAGTGTCAATGAGGCTGTTGATGTTATTGATGCGTTTAACACTACATCCAGATATTTGGACGATATTTTAAACATAATACTGTTTATTTGTCCAATATGGTAAGTCAAATATACCCTTCAGAGCTCCAACTTAATAAAACCAATACCTCTGATACCGAAGCTGCATTTTTAGACTTGCATTTGTCTATTTCTAATGATATAGTTTCTACAAAAAATTATGATAAATGTGACGACTTTGATTTTGAAATTGTCAATTTCCCATTTTTAGATGGTGATGTTCCTCGCTCTACATCCTATGGAGTCTATATCCCTCAATATTGCGTTTTGTTAGAACATTTAGCTATATTACTGACTTCAACACTCGCAATAAATTGTTAACTCAGAAACTTCTTAAACAAGGCTATCAGTATCATAAACT